>JAPFRF010000004.1:0-550000 GCA_029282475.1 Phrynocephalus forsythii
ACAAATCATTTTGTGATAATTCATTTTTTTGAACTGTGCCTATAAGCCCTTTGGGAAAAGAGGGCTGGAAAAGTTTTCCTGGAAGCACTGCCTAAACTCTCGCCAGGAACACTGGAAGATCCCTCCCTGAGCCATGATGAAAACCCCTCCCCAAGGGAATGGTAAGAAGGGAAGATCAAGCAATGCTCACGCTTTTGTACATACACCTTTGATATGTTTGTTTGTCCCTTGCAAGTCTATCACAGGAGCCGAGAGGAACAGCCTCTGGATAATTTACTGGCGTAAATTTCCAGAACACGTCAGGGGGTAGTGAAGGGTATAGATCAAGCATATATAGCTATTTTAGTAACCCCCAGGCATTGACAAGCCTCATGTATTCAAAAACAGCATATCCCAAGCTATATCCTGCACAATATAAGCCACACAAGTTATATATTTAGAAGTAGTAATATTAATAAGCACATTCCAATTGTACGCACATGTATATTCGTGTCCTGCAATCAAACTTTGGTCAAGCCTTCCGGCATAAAGCAGACCACTAAGTGAAAAGGACTTCCGTTATAAAATTGGCTGAGCCAGCAATAAGATTCAAGGATCCAATTATTTTTGTAGCTTTGATGCTTTACAGTTAATTACATGTAGCTAAGCCAGCCAAGAAAACCTTATCTTTCTTTTGAGAGCTCGCCACCTACAGCAGCTGGTATGCATCACTGTCAACAGCCAAAGACACTGGCACTCCTAGCCCCGTGTAGGTCAGATCAAACGCCACAGCAATTAGGAACCCAAGGAATACATTTAATTGGTGTCAGAAATACAAAATAAATGGCCAAGGATGTCAATTAATGTTTGATGTATGTAACAGATGTGCATGACGTAAAATTCGGATGGGCGGGAGGAAAGAGGAGTAGTCATATCTCTATAAAGTATGCTGCATTACCTTTGTAGGACGGACTTCCCACTCGCTTTGCATCAAGAGGGATTTCCCTGGTTGCCAACCAAATAAATCTTTTTCCTGTCTCAAGAGACCCAGACTGCTCATTGCATATTGTAGAGCCTATGCTTGCCGGCAGCGGACCCCCAAAATTCCTATTCCTTTCACTTTGTGTTAAGAACTGCCTCCTCTCTTGAAATTTTCAAGCGAGGCCTTAAGACTTACTTATTTAAGCAAGCCTTCTGAGCCTCCAGCCTTTACAATTTTTTTATATCTTACTTTTTTAATCTTATTGGCTGGAGAGCTTTTTAAACCCGGCTGCAGCTATTGTTTTTTAAACTTGTTTCTTTTTGTATTATACTGTATAGTATTTTTACAGTATTTATACATTGTATTGTTTTTATTGTATTGTATTGTTTTTATTGTACTATTTTGAATTTGTTGTAAACCGCCTTGGGTCCCTTTGGGGAGAAAGATGGCATAAAAACAAAGTTGTTGTTGTTGTTGTTGTTGATGATGATGATGATGATGATGATGATGATGATGATGATGATGTCCAAAGTCCAGCCCACTGGGTGGATCCGGCCCGCCAAGCCGTTTTGATTGGTCCACGGCTGGCCAGCCTGCCCCTCCCTCCCCCCTTTCACCCTCCCCATGCACAGACGTCCTCATACCCATGTTGAGTCCACAGCAGGCTATTCCTGCTGTATGCTGCTGGGCCTCAGAATTATTCCCAATAAAGAGTCCAGCAGGAGAGAGATCCAGGAAAAATACTGCTTTTATTAGGCCCAATAAAGAGAACAGTAGGCAAACATCCCACCCAGGACAGTGTTGAGATATTCCGCCCCCAAGACAAAATGGAGACACATTTTATTCCTTCATTTTAAGAACATAAGAACATAAGAAGAGCCATGCTGGATCAGGCGAAAGGCCCATCTAGTCCAGCTTCCTGTATCTCACAGCGGCCCCACCAGATGCGTTTGGGAGCGCATGAGACTAGATATCTGTCTCCTGATACCACTCCCCTGCATCTGGCCCTTGAAGTACCCTGGTTTAAAGCCTAGAGATTACACATCTCCATCATGGTTTGTAACCCGTGATGGACTTTTCCTCTAGGAATCTGTCCAATCCCCTTTTGAAGGCATCCAGGCCAGATGCCATCACCACATCCTGTGGCAGGGAGTTCCATAGACTTACAACGCGCTGGGTGAAAAAATATTTTCTTTTGTCAGTTCTTACTCTCCCAGCACTCAATTTGAGTGTATGTCCCCTAGTTCTGGTATTTTGAGAGAGGGAGAAGAGCTTCCCTCTATCCACTTTACTCATACCCTGCATTATTTTGTATGTCTCAATCATATCCCCCCTCAAGCGCCTTTTTTCCAGACTGAAGAGGCCCAATTGTTTTAGCCTTTCTTCATAAGGGAGGTGCCCCAGCCCAGTAATCATTTTAGTCGCTCTCTTCTGCACCTTTTCCAGTTCCACTATGTCTTTCTTGAGATGCGGTGACCAGAATTGTACACAATACTCCAGGTGGGGCCTTACTATTGTTTTGTATAACGGCATTATAATGTTGGCTGTTTTATTTTCAATCCCCTTTTTGATAATCCCTAGCATGGAATTGGCCTTCTTCACTGCTGCCACACATTGGGGAGACACCTTCATGGAGCTGTCCACCAACACACCAAGATCTCTTTCCTGATCCGTCACGGATAACTCAGAGCCCATGAGTTGATAGATGAAGTTTGGATTTTTGCCCCAATATGCATTACTTTACATTTGGTTACATTAAAACGCATTTGCCATTTCTCAGCCCACTCCCCAGTTTGGAGAGATCCTTCTGGAGCTCTTCACAATCTTCTCTGGTTTTTACCACATGGAAAAGTTTTGTGTCATCTGCAAACTTGGCCACCACACTGTTTATCCCTGTCTCCAGGTCATTTATGAACAGACTGAAAAGCACCGGTCCCAGGACCGAGCCCTGGGGCACACCGCTTTTCACTTCTCTCCATTGTGAAAATTTCCCATTGACACCTACTCTTTGTTTCCGGGATCTCAACCAGTTCTCAATCCATAAGAGGACCTGCCCTCTTATCCCCTGACTATGCAATTTTCTCAGCAGCCTTTGGTGAGGGACTGTGTCAAAAGCCTTTTGAAAATCCAGATAGACTATATCCACCGGTTCACCCAAATCCACGTGCCTGTTGACCTTTTCAAAAAATTCTAAAAGGTTTGTAAGACAAGATTTACCCTTACAGAAGCCATGCTGATTTTCTCTCAGCAAGGTTTGTTCTTTTATGTGTTTTAAGATTTTCTCTTGGATGAGGCCTTCCACCATCTTCCCTGGGACAGATGTAAGGCTAACCGGCCTGTAGTTTCCTGGGTCCCCCCTCCTTCCTTTTTTAAAAATTGGTGTGACATCCGCTATCCTCCAGTCCTCCGGCACTGTGGCCGTTTGAAGAGACAAGTTGCATATTACCGTTAAGAGATCTGCAATTTCATTTCTCAGTTCCCTAATAACCCTTGGGTGGATGCCATCTGGGCCCGGTGACTTGTTAATCCTCAATTTATCAATTAGTCCTAAAACCTCCTCTCTTTTAACCTGTATTTGATTTAATTCTTTAGTCAAGAGGGGCGGCTCAGGCAGCGGAATCCGCTCAAGGTCCTCTGTCGTGAAGACAGACGCAAAGAACTCGTTCAATTTCTCTGCAATATCCAAGTCCTCCTTAACCTCCCCTTTTCCTCTCTCACCATCCAGAGGCCCAATTGGTTCTCTGGCAGGTTTTCTACTTCTAACATATTTAAAGAAGCTTTTATTATTACCCTTTATATTGCTAGCCATGCGTTCCTCAAAGTCTTTCTTTGCCTCCCTTATCATCTTTTTACATTTCTTTTGCCAGAGTTTGTGTTCCTTTTTATTTTCCTCATTTGGGAGGATTTCCATTTACAGAAGGACCTCTCCTTGTGCTTTAGAGCCTCTCTAACTCCACTCGTTAACCATGCCGGTGTCCTCTTGGACTTAAATGAGCTCTTCTTTCTTTGTGGTATGCACTTGTGCTGGGCCTCTATTATTGTTGTTTTAAACAGGCTCCATGCACTCTGAAGAGATTGGATTCTTCTAACCCTCCCCTTCAGTTTCTCTCTAACTAGTTTCCTCATCTGAGGGAAGTTTGCCCTTCGAAAATCAAGGGTTTTTATGTCTGATTTGGTTGACACTCTTCCTCCGACATGCATGGCAAAGGTAATTGCAGCATGGTCACTGTTCCCCAGAGGCTCAGTGACATTCACATCCCTGACGAGGTCCTGAGTATCACACAATATTAGATCTAGAGTTGCCTGTTCTCGGGTGGGCTCCATGACAAGTTGCTCTAAGGCACAGTCATTCAGCAAGTCGAGAAACCCAGTTTCTCTTTCTTGCCCGGAGCTCGCATTGGCCCAGTCAATGTGGGGATAATTAAAGTCCCCCATGATTACTATCCTATCCCTCTTAGCCACCTCCATGATTTCTCTCCTCATTTCAAGGTCCCCCTCAAGTTTTTGATCTGGTGGACGATAGAATACTCCAACTATCACATCACTCTTTGGACCTGGTAGTTTAACCCACAGTGATTCTATGGCGGAGTCAGACCCTCTGTCAATCTCCATTCTGCTGGATTTTATGCCTTCTTTGACATAGATGGCCACTCCTCCTCCAACCCGCCCCTCTCTATCCCTTCTATAGAGTTTATAGCCTGGGATTGCTGTGTCCCACTGGTTCTCCACATTCCACCAGGTTTCTTTTCCCTCCCTCCAAGGTGGTGCCTCCCCTGGGGGGGCGGGCAGGGGCAGTCTTCGAGGATCGTCCAATAGATGCGGTCCGGAGGTTTGTCCAGGGGTGGTCCTGGGCGGTCTCAAGGCGTTCCTGGTGATGCGGGGCTGGCCATCTGCCCAGGTGTGCCTGGCCTAATCTGTCCGTTAATGAGCCATCAGGGGTGTGACAATGATAAGGGGGAGCAGGATATTGTTTTGGGGTCTTGGCAAACAGAGAAAATCAGTAAATCAATGGGAGGGAGAGCAGTGAGTCAACAAGCAACATGAACAACTCAATGGGAAACCAAGGTATCAATAGAATAAGCCTGGAAGCTGCTAGACAGAGTTCCTGGTGGATGTGGAAACAATAGACTGCCTCAGTCTGGGGTTAATCCTTGTTGTCTACGTGCCAGTGATGTCTTGGAGAAATGGATTCCATCTAGAGACTTGGCTTTCTTGACCTGTGGCTTCTGGAAGATGCAGCCATGCCAAAGAGTCACCATTTTCCTCCTTCTCTCCCCATGGTTCTTGCCCAAGTTGGTGGTCCCAATCATAGAGAACGGGGGGGGGGTACCCAGGAAAACATGGTGGGGTGAGAGGTTAAGAGGGGAGCAGGGGGTGCCCTTCTAGCTCAAGGTGGCAGGGAGGGGAAGGCAAGAGAAAGAGAGGGGGGAGAAATCTAGTGGAGGGGGAGAAGGAGAATCCAGGTGTGTATGGAGTTTTGTTAGTAGCTTAGGCTCTTCAGGGTTTATGGTGAACGATGTTGTATTTCAATTAATCAAAGCCTCCTGGGTCAGCAACAGTGCCACTCAAGCTGGGAAAGACTCCAGAGCAGCTTGCCTATTATTTCTATGGGAAAGTTCCAATTTGTCTGGGGTTTTCATGTGGTGCTTGTGCATGGTATGGGTTGCGGTTTTGGGGTCTTGGGAACTCCAAAAGCATCTCGTAAAATATTTCATTATGCCCAATTATGATGTAACACCCAGGCCAAAGCAGCAGGAATGGGTGAGGCAGTGGCCAAGGGAGCTCTGGGCATACGTGAGAGCACCCTCAGCCCACCACAAAGTTGGAGGAGTGGAGGCGCTGCCTCAGCTGTCCTCCCTAAGATGGTGGTGCGTGGCTGAGGCATGGAAGGGGTGAGCGCACTTCAGAGGCAGCACCAGAGGCCCTTCCTTTCCTCCTCCTCCTCCTCCTCCTCCTCCTCCTCCTTCACCACCATTTCTGCCCCCTCCCACCTACTGGACATCAGAACCCTCATTGCTGGTGGCCTGCCTGGGCTATGTTGGTGAGGGCTGCAGCTGCATCCCACCTCCTGCTCCTCCCCATCCCGGTCCCTGCCCAAGCGTGCCTAACCACCCACCTGCTGGAGGATGCTGCCAGGGGGCCTGGGGACCAGATGCCCTGCCATGGGAGCCAGGGGCCCAGCACCAGCAGCATCGTCCACATCGCTGAAGCAGACAGTGACCGCCACAACTACATCTGCTGCCAGAGCAGGACTCATGCCTTCCCCTTCCTCACGGCAGTCCTGCCATGGCAGCCTGGGCCCGAGGGGCACCGCGCACGGAGGGAAGGCAGACAAGAAGAGGCTGACCAGCCTACAACGAGCCCATGAGCCCACTGGTCAGCCCAGGGTGGAGAAAGGGGTGGTGGGTGGGTGGGTGGGTGACTCCCTTGCTGCCTATTTTAGTCAAAGCTGCCATGATGTATAGCAGCAGCAAGAATGGATGCCGGGAGAATGGAAAAGCTCGAAGTGAACAATGCAGTGAGGGTAAGGGGATGCGGAGGGAAGGAATGACTAGAGCCGACCTAGAGGGGCTCCTCGGGCAGCAGGGAGAGGCAAGGCTGACCTCCCACCGAAGTAACTCACATACACAGAGAGAGCGGCACATAAAGGGGCGCCAGGTGCTGCACATCACTGCCCTTCTCCTCTCTCTTGCCATATACAGACACCCTCCACAGCCCAGCACTGCCACATCCTTATGTGACGGGGGAGCTTTCTCTTGACGTGCCCAGAGAGACCTCCTTCGCCCTATTGGTGCTGGTCTGAGCTGTGAGAAGGCACCCAGAGCCCTCTTGGAGGGAAGAGAGCCTGCCTTTGTCTCCTCTCCTTAGGGTAGGGCAAGCAGGAGGCCGGGCAGGTGTGGAGCATGCACTTTGGGCACCACTGTGTCACCCTGTCTCCTGCCCCAGGGAAGGAGGAGGGGAAAGCTGCCCTCCTGAGCCCTTTCCTCCAGTGAAGGGCAGGAGGAAGGAGAGAGGGAGTGATAGCCAGTGGTCAGGAGGAGGAGGTGGGTGGGTGGGTTTCACTGAGGGGTGGTGGCTGAGGTGTCCCTCAGAAAAAGAGCCCTGTTGTCACCCTTCACCCTCCACTCAAATGGAGAAGGCGCTGCCACTGCCTGAGCCATCCTCCCTAAAATGGGGGCACGTGACTGAAGGGAGGAAGGAATGAACCCACTTCAGTAGCAGAGGCCCTTCTTTTCCTCTTCCTTACCCTCCTCCTCCACCACCACCACCATATTTGCCCATCTTCCTGACGCACCTCAAACCTCCTGCCGTCGCCACCACCAGAGCAGGAGGAATGCCTGCCACCTGCAGGACTCATGTCCACGCCCTCCTCATGGCAGCCCTGTGAGTAGGAATGGCAAGTCAGCAGGCAAGCAGACTGGGCTGCCACCCACGAGCCCGCTGGGCAGACCAGGGTGGAGAAAGGGGTGGAGGAGGCTGGCAGGCTGGCTGTCAGCCTGCCACCATTTGGGCAGGTAGAAGACGTGCCACCACAACCCTCCCTCCTTTTCCCGTGGGGGGGTTATTAAAAATAATTATGCATTATTTATATGCAAGTCAATGCAAGGAGAGAGGTGGGGGAGCGGGCGGGCAGGCAGACAAAAGAGCTTGGCTTGACTTGGTGGGGGAAAAGAGTAACGAGCCAGGGAGGGAGTGGGAAGGTGCTTGCAGAAGGGGACTCTGGAGTGTGGGTGTGTTTGTGTGTAGGGGGGGTTGCAACAGTCCCTGTCCTCTGAAAAAAGATGGGGGATTGGTTTGGGGAGGAAACATGGCTTGCAAGGGTCAGTGGGGGGGGGCTTGCAGTGGGGGGGGGGCAGGGGGCAGCCACCAAATCCAGCCTTGCTTACAAAAAGTTTGGACACCCCTGGATTTTATAACATAGACTCTCTTGGATTTGAACCTGGTGACTTGTATCTGTTGGGTCACCGCCATTGCCTCTAGGCCTACCCCTCAACCAGAAGTGGACCTCAAGATTCTGACCTGTGTCTCTTCAGCCACTTGGACCTTCTACTTGCAATAATTTGGCTTTTCAGGGATTAAACTGCCCAGCCTTGTGAGTGAATGCGGGAGTTCTGCTGCTAAGCAAAATGGGGAACCCAAAACAGCCCTTGGAGTTGATACATAAGTCTTTCCAGCAGCAGGCAAAAGGCTTCCCCCTCCCCTTCTGATTTATTTAGAGAAAGAGGATTTGCTGCTGGAATCAGTTGGGAGCTGGAATCCCAGTCCAGGCACCAGCCTCTCTGCAGATTCAAGGGCGCCTTGAAGAGGAGAAGACCTGGCTGAGTGCCCACTTCCCAAGTGCAGTGCTGGGACTGCCTCTGTGGTGGGGCTGGGCAGGGAGACGGTGACACCCCAGGCCTCCCTCCACCCCAGAGGGCCATTGGGAAGGGAGCCTCTCCAGGCCGGTCTGGTCCAAAGGGCATTGCACCGAATGGACAGGTATAGGAATTTGTGCATATTTTTTTCAAACTATAGCCCATATTTTTTTCAAACTATAGCCCAGTCCCCAACAGTGTCTGTGGGACAGTAACCCCCACCCCCATTTAAAAAGTTTGAGGATCCCTGACTAAAATCCTCCTAGTCCACCTGGCGTGGTCAGAGAGCTCCCAAACCATCTCTTTCTCTCTCTCATATTTGCACCACAGTTTAAGAGAAACATTGACTAGAAAACAGGAGAATACAAGAAACATATCAGAAAAAGGGTAAACTCAGACCAATGTGGCAAAGACACAACTCCAGTGAAAACCCAGCTATCTCCAGACACAAATTTCTCTACCCTGTCCCAATCCCATTATAGGGCCATGGGGCCAACATCAACAGAGATGGTCTGAGATGGCACCAGAGGAAGAACTAGAGCAGATATCTGTCCAAAAGAACCAGGAGCTGCAATCTTGGAATGGTGGTGTATGATGTTGCAAACTATTAGCTTATAACTGGTTCTTCATGTACCACAGTTTGCTTTTGTTTTTCCAGCTCAGAACTATAGAGGTAGGATGGACTGTCTGGAACCAGTAAAAAGTATCTGTTCTGACTTGTTGCAGTATTGAATTTTCTTATGATGGAGCCTGCCTTGCTGTTTTTCTTGAAAGGAATCCTTCTATGAGCTGGCCCACACATGTTTACAGCATATGCATGGTGATTGGTGACACAAGATGCAACAGAACAGGTAATCATCACAGAAGTTACTATTATTACTCATTTCTTTTCATGGTGTCAGCATTCTCCCTTCTGTATAACATCTCAGCATTTTCCTTGGCTTTTTTCAGTATGCATGTTTCGGTCTTTTTTAAAGGTCATCCAGTGATCCAGTAGGCAGGTAAGTGTTGTAGGAAATGAATGTAGAATCCCTCAAATGTAAAACTAGGCACTTACAGATGGTCCTTTTTGGTGCAGGATGGGGAGGCCTAAATACAATAATGTCAGTTCAGGTGCGAGATGCCATTTAGTGTAATCCTTGCTTCCAAATGGCACAAAGAGAGAGGGGCAAGCTACTCATGGCTCTTTTTCGCAATATTTATATTCTGCTGAGAATGGGTACTGGAATGCTGTTCCAGAAGGCATTTTGTGGCTGGTGGCATTCATCCTCTCTAGTCGGATGGGTCTGACATTATAATTCCATGCTGTAATTTTCCTGTTCAGGCCCATTGTGTTCCAATCTGGCAGATTTTGGTTAATGAATGAGCAATATTTTTAGGTTTGAGGACTGATTTATTTTTTTAGGGGGGGAAAAGTTTGCCCAGTACATTGCACTGTTTTTGGCACTGTTTATTAAGAAGTCACCATTATGTTCTGTTCAGGCTTTTATCGAGTCTCAGCAATAATTCTTTTTCAGAAGCAGCTCAACTTCAGATCACCTTCAGCACACTAGAAGGAAACAGTGGGTAGGAGAGAAACCTTGACATGAGGTCCCACTCCTACCCACATGAAGTCAAGGTTCATGTAAGATGAAAGCAAAGAAACCCACATGCCTTCTCTTCTCTTCAGTTCTCCTGAGTAGACAAGTACTCATTTTTATAGAGCAGGCCTGTCCAACAGCAGCCCGCCGGCCATCAATAAAAAAAGTGAGGGGATACGTTTTCCACCCCTCCCTCCCCCACCCCAAGGACCACCACTGCCCCAGCAAAGTTCTGGGTCTGCCAGCCCACTGTCTCAGCCGAGCGGGACAGTTCAAGGGCCATGGCGCATTGAAATCTGTTCCCTCCAGAACAGATTAATTGGTTTTCAATGCACTCCTATCGCTGCTTTACTTACGTAAGTTTTTACTTATGAGCATGTGCTCGGAACGGATAAAATTCGTAAGTAGAGGTTTTAGTATAGTAGCCTTCAGGCACTTTGGGCCGGAAAAAGTAGACCTTGGAAAGATACATTCCTCACTAATAAGCCCACAAAATTTCTATCATTGCAATCATATACAACCATGGACCAAAAAGTAAAGTTTCAAAACAACCTCCATGTTGATTTGTTTTAGCAATTGTTGGAGGAGCTTGGTTTGAGGTTTCCAAGTGCTTAGGCAGTTGCCACATGGTTAGGCAATTTGAATGCCAGGATGGATCCATCAGAGTTGGTGGACAATGTGGCATTAATGGCTGCTGTGATGTGCCCCTTACACACACTGGTTTTCCCCTCACTTCCACCGCCAGATTAACTGGACACTTGTATGTATTTGAGAGGGAGAGTCACACCAGGTAATATAGTTTTAAAACAAACATGAAACATTTATTGGTTTACAATTAGATGATCAGTATTATGATAGCTTTAGTTGACGTTATTGTGTTGCAATCATGAATTCTTATAATAATGTATTTCCTTTATAAACCAGACCCTTTTCAGTGGCAGGACCTCCCACCTGATCAACTGACAATCTAAACTGACTCTCAGCTCTCTTAACTGAACTGAACTGACCTCCTTATAGCTCTAACACAAACTGAACTCCCCATCACCCATTAGGTTCCAATATATAACATTCTTAACCACTCCTACCAGCTTGGTGATTGGCTATTCAAAACACACTCAGGAATATTTATCCTTGTTTTACCCTTTTGGCCACATACCTCCCCCCTTAATTAACTAATTTTAAGAGGGTAAACTTTCCAATCAGTTTGCCCACTTAAATTAAATTCCTGGAGTTACACTTACCAATCAATATACCTTTACATATCCAGTAAACATACAGTCATACAAACCTTTTATATTATTTACTTACCAATATACATACCATTTTAATCCTTAACTTACATTCTAAATATCGTATAAACATTTTGACTTACAGTTAAGTTACATTACCTTACATTTTTTCATTTACAGTTAACTTACATTAACTTACATTTTTCACATTTTATGACATTACAAAAATAAAATAAACTATCAATATTACATTATTATTATTTAACCATAGCCCATGTAATCGAGGTCTTCTGCTTCTTCCTGCAACCACTGTACGATGACACACCACAGGTGATCTCTTCCTCTGGCACATAAACTCAAAGTCTAGTTCAAAATAAATTGATGCCATGTTCCCTTGAGTTCTTTGAATGTGGGACTCTACTCTCTGACTTAACTCCTGGTACAGTTCATTAGAGTCCTCTTTAGTGCTGCTGGTAAACCCTCTCCTGATACGCAAGAGGTTCTTGTTGATCTTCCAAGCAGTTTCACTGGATCTATCATTGCAAACACCTTCACTGATTCTGCACAGTAACTAGTCCGTATAGTTGTTACATCTGAGAATGCCACCATTCTCCAAAGCATTTCTCTTCTCTGATCTCCCCAATGGATTAATGCCAAAACTTGGCACAAAACTTGGACCCAATAAAGACAGCAGGCGAACACCCCAACTAGGACAGCACAGAAGTGTTCTGCCCTGACAACAAAAGGAATCACATATTTATTAGTTCCCTCTTCCCACCCACCAGGCGGCGCCTCCCAGAGGCGGGCGAGGGGCTGGTCGTCCCAAGTGTCCAATCAGTGTTGTCCAGGGGCTGGTCCAAGGGTGGTCCTGGGAGGTCCGGAGGTGTCCCTAGTGAGCTGGAACTGGAAACCCTCCCAGGTGTGATCCAGCCTAATCTGTCCGTTAATGGGGCCATTGATGTGTGACAATGAAGAAGGGGAACCGGGGTATTGTCCTTGAGTCCGAGTAAACTTGAGAAATTGGAAAGTAAATAGGAAACTGGGGAAGGTCAATAGGGAAGTCAATGGAGAAGCCAGAAAGCTCATGAGATAAGCCTGGGGCTGCCGGACAGTCCTTAGTGAATGCAGGGGTGTGACAATGGGACGCCCCAGGCTGTGGTGTGATCCAGAGAACAGCTGTGGAGGACGTGCTGGGGTCCTGGTGGAAGATGGACTCAGCTTCTAGAAGATGTTTCCACCTTGTGGAGTTGTCATGATGTCTTGTTCCCTTGCCATGAACCCTTTGCCCAAGATTGCAGAGATGTAGAAGCCATAGGACAGTGTAGAAACATGTTGAAAGCACATCCAGGAAAGCTGGGTTGAGGGGGGGGGAGAGAGAGGAGAGAGAGGGGGGGGAAGGGGAGAGGGGGTCGCTGGTGGCCAGGGACTAGGAATCAGCTAGGCAGAGAAGCCATGAATGCAATCCTTTAGGTGTGAGGGAAGCCCTGGCCCCCAGGAATGATTGCTTACAATCATTGTGGTCCAGCGCCGAGCCTTGTGTTTGCCCCAAACCATTGACGACACAGAGACAACTGTATTTGTGGGCAAATTGTGGGGGCCACAGCTTTATTGACTAGGTGACAATCTGCAGTACTCTGGCAAGGCATTGGGTCGGATCCAACACTATCGGGGAACCCGCCTGTCCCCCGATACTCCAGGTGGCGCCCCCTACAGGTGGCGGTACCCTTGATACTCAGCTCCTGGAAACCCCCGTGGGTGCAGACTCCTTCGAGTTTTCCTTCGTCGAGCTGAGCAGAGAGGCCGTTTGCTATCCCTCCTGAGCCGGGGCACTCGCGGCTCCCTCTTGGGTCCACCGTTGCCACCTGTTGCTTCTGAGCCAGGCAGGCTCTGTCCGCCAGCCACCTCCACCTGGATCCAGTCCCAATGCCGCCAAACCGCGCAAGCTGTGACAAGATACAACAAGCACCTCTTCAGTTACATAACAAATGTAAAACTTCCAGGGTGTGGTGGGCGGGTAGCAACGTGGAAGCCTGTGCCGAATGGTGGGCTTCCGGGCGGGCAGCTCCTTTTAAAGGGCAGGCGCCGCTGCCGGCTTTGCGCCTGCGCGGGCCGGCCAGCGGCCCGGATGCCCGCGAACGCAAAGCCCGCCGGGCGCCTGGGATTGGCTCCGAAGCCTGGCGCGGCGTTTGGGCGTGCTGGGCCGGGCGCCATCTTAGGGCAACCACGCACCGGCCGGGCTGCGTCCCACAACGCCAGACCCAGTAAGTCAGGTCTGTGTTTTGTGGTCCAGCGCCGAGCCTTGTGTGTGCCCCAAACCATTGACGACACCGAGACAACTGTATTTGTGGGCAAATTGTGGGGGCCACAGCTTTATTGACTAGGTGACAATCTGCAGTACTCTGGCAAGGCATTGGGTCGGATCCAACACTATCGGGGAACCCGCCTGTCCCCCGATACTCCAGGTGGCGCCCCCTACAGGTGGCGGTACCCTTGATACTCAGCTCCTGGAAACCCCCGTGGGTGCAGACTCCTTCGAGTTTTCCTTCGTTGAACTGAGCAGAGAGGCCGTCTGCTATCCCTCCCGAGCCGGGGCACTCGCGGCTCCCTCTTGGGTCCACCGTTGCCACCTGTTGCTTCTGAGCCAGGCAGGCTCTGTCCGCCGGCCACCTCCACCTGGATCCGGTCCCAATGCCACCAAACCGCCACCAGAGGTGAGTACCTTCACCTCCCGCCAGAATACTGCAGCTCACACCATCTACCAATTGCTGTTTTAAGGCTGTCTAGCCACCGTCCCGTGCCCATGTCTGACAGGTGTACCCCGTCCCGCCGGAAGAGGTTGTCCTCCCTGAAGGAGATGTCATGGTGGTGAATTATTATCCCACCCCATTGTGACACCAAGTTACCAATAGTTCTGTTGACCTTTTTGCGGGCCCTCTCCACCCCCCTGTTGGACCTGGCACCCCTCCAAACCCTCCGCTGCAGGAGGTCTGACCACAAAATAGTCATGTCAGGGAAGGAATCATGCAGGAACTCCAGGGTGGCCTTCATGCTAAGAATGAGGTCGACCCCCTTACGCTCCGGAAGGTCATTCTCGCCTAGTTGTACAATCAGGGCATCTGGGTGGCTCTGCTCCCTGACCCGCCTCCAAAAGGTTGGTAGCAGGCGGTCCCAAAGCATCCCCCTGTTACCCAGCCATACAATTTGAATAGCATGTGCGAGGCCCAGGTGTTCACCGGCCGAAGATCTTGCCGCCCGTTCAGCCGCCCAGTGCACTATGCTATGTCCGATGATCCAGACCTGTTTCCTTGCACCTGCGGTAAGAACGAGAACAGAAACGAAGTCAAGGTGGACTGCTCAACTTGGCGTATGTAACCTTGGTAAGCGTTGGATTTCCACCTACCCATATGTTGAATGTGCTGGGGAGGGATTCCCAGTGCTGCTGCTTGGGATGCCATACCGATACGGAATGAGTATGTGCCAAAATCTGAAGGACGGAGGCCCGCCTTGCTTAACGCCCTTTTGAGAACCCCAGCGAATTGGTACCTAGTTAATGGGTGGCCGTCTCTGTGAATCAGTAATGGGCCCTTTTTGCTCGGCCTTACCTTCAGAAAGGCCGACAAAGCCCGTACGGGGCATGGCAGTTGGCGGGGCTGCGCATGCAGCCTGATGCTCGTGCCGGCACCGCCTTGGTCTGTTTTGGATGACCTCAGTAATAGGCAGGCCTGACCGGGCTCTACTGTAACATCAGAGATGCGTATCGCTCTGCCCTTCGTGTCATCCCGTGAATTGGCTACAAGTTCACCCACACGGAATGCCCCGTAAAATGCCAACATGAATGCAGTCTGGAATAAGGTTGCTTCATACCCTGACCAGCATAATGGCCCCAGCTGGTTTAGTATAGCTTCTAGGATATCGAGTGTGAGGGGTTTCCTTTTGTCGGGAACCCTGGGTGTTTGCCTTCCCCACCCCTTTAGTGCTCTCCTTAGGAGTGGGCTCTAGCCTGGATCGCGGCTGCCACTGAGCTCGCTAAAGAAGGAGATGGCAGCCCGGTGCACCCTCAGTGCTCTGACAGACTTTCCTTCCCTCCGCAAAGAGTGTAGGTATTTAAGGGTTACTAGCTCGTCTGCTGGGGTATTGATGGGGATGCCCTGGCTTGCAGCGAAGCCCTTGAATGACTCCCATGCCATGGTGTATGCTTTTAGGGTGGTAGGCGCGATGGAATTGAGGGCTCCCTGGATTACATCCCGTTCCCAAGGTTCCACAGCTCTTCGGGGAATGGGTCCGGGTCGGGGTTCGCCTGTGGTGCCAAGTGACGGAACCTGTCGAACTGGAAGCGAGAAAATGCGTCTGCAATCCCGTTGTCCAGCCCCGGCACAAACTTGGCTGTAAAGTATATGTTGAACTTTAAACACAGCAGGACCATCCTACGCACCAGCTGCATGACCCGTTCAGATCTGGCAGACTGGCGGTTGATGACAGCGACTACTGCTTGGTTGTCGCACCAGAACCTGACCCTCTTGTTCTGCAGCTGGCTATGCCAGATGGTGATTGCTACCACTATGGGGAATAGTTCCAGGAACGTCATGTCCCTGAGGTTGTCCCTCCCCTGCCAAGCCTCGGGCCATCTGGCCGCACACCATCACCCCCTAAGGTGTACCCTGAACCCAACGGCGCCCGCTGCATCGGAGTGTACCTGTAGTGCATCCCCAAGGTGGCAGGGCTGTCGACAGATTACTGTGCCATTGAAGCTTTCTAGAAAGGTGAGCCAGACCCTAAGGTCCTGATTTATCCCCTTTTTCAGTCTCAGATGGTGATGAGGGGCAATGATCCCTGCCATGGCTCTGGCTAGTCTAGCACAGAATGCCCTTCCCGGCGCCACCACCCGGTATGTGAAGTTCAGGTGCCCTAGCAGTGACTGTACCTCCCTTAGTGTGGCCTTAGTTTTTTGGAGGGTGTTGGTGATGTGCTCTTTTAGCGCCCTCAGCTTATCCTGTGGGAGGCGGGACACCCCCGCCACCGTGTCAATCTCGATGCCCAGATAAGTCATTACTGTTGCTGGGCCTTCCGTTTTTTCATTGGCTAGCGGGACCCCTATCTCTGCTGTCAAGCTTTGGAACATGTGAAGGAGAGTCCAGCACTCCATAGTGTCCCTTCTGCCAATCAAGAGGTAGTCATTTAAATAGTGTGTGATGGCCCCACCCTGTGACCTTTGCTGAGCGGCCCATTCAATGAAGGAACTAAATGTTTCAAATGCCGCACAGGCGATGGAGCAGCCGAATGGCATGGCTTTGTCTACATACCATTTCCCTTCGAACTTGCTGCCTAGTAAAGCAAAGTCGACCGGGTGGACTGGCAATAATCGGAACGCAGATTGAATATCACATTTAGTGAGCCAAGCCCCTTTACCGTGGGCCCTGACCAAATCAATGGCCTGATCGAATGTGGCATACTTCACGGATGATAATTCCAGGGGAATGGCATCATTTACCGATGCCCCTTTGGGGTATGATAAGTGATGTATTAATTGGTATTCCCCGGGTGTCTTTTTGGGAACTACCCCGAGGGGGGATACCCTAAAATTTGGTAGGGGGGTTTCAAAAGGTCCGGCCATCCTGCCCGCTGCTATTTCCTTATTAATCTTCTGTTTGACAATTTGAGGGTGGTCTTTTGCCGATTTCAGGTTGGGGGCGTCAAAAGGCGTCCGCGGACCCACACATGGGATCCTAAACCCTCTGGTAAAGCCTTCCCATAAGTAAAGGGCTTCTTTTCTCCTGGAATACGCTAAGAGTAGTGGGGCACGGGCTGCCGGCTTTACCAGAGTGTTGGCCAGGTTCAGTAGGCCAGCCGGCAGAGCTCCCTTATTTTCGGCCTGTAGAGAGGGTCTGGCCTTGGCCTGAGGTTGAGGCTGTAATATCCCCCGTGATATTTGGTTTAGAAGGGGGCCTGTTACCCCGAAAGGGCTGCTGGGTAGATTTTTGTTTGTGACAAGACACCCTGGGGTGCGGGCCGTAACATGTATCACACTCGTGATCAAATTTGCATTTCGCCCTATTGCATTTGCCCACCTGGAATTCCCAGCAGGTCCTTTTGGACGATTCTCTCCTATACCCACGGGTTGCCCTACCCCCGTCTTGCCTGCCTTTCAGATAAGGCCCTACCTCCCATAGCCAAATTTTGTTGTTCAACAAGTCCCATCTAGTCGATGCGCTGTTGGACGCTCTCTGTCTAAAATTCTCGTCGTACGCTATGGCCACCGCCTCCCCAGCCTTCCTTCGTGCGCATAATACGTTTTTTAGATGATTAGTTAAGTGCCAAGCCCTTTCGGGGTAGGCTGCTTGGACAATGCTGGCGAACTCTGCAAAACCCTCCAACCAATTCTCGAATGTTCTCTCCGCATTATAGGTTTTGGGTTTCTTACGTCGGCTGCCCTTAGGTTTAACTTTACCCTCCTCCTCATCTGGCTTTAACAATGTAAAAACGTCCACGTAATAACCCTGCAAAATCGCTTTCCTCACCCTTCTACTAATGTGTAGCCCAGGTGGGTCCTCCTCGTCTGTGAAGGGTGCGCGCTGGCGACCCCCTTGGGCTGGGGCTGGTGTCTCCCCCCCCTTTTGACTCAGCGAACCTTGCCCTGGCATGCGTGGCCCAACGTGGCAAGCCTGGTGTGTGTGCTGCTACCCCCCAGTAACCCCTGGCCCTCTCCTCCTCATTGGAGGAAGACTCACTTGTAGACGAGTCGGAGGGTGAATCCCCTCTGCGGCTTCGGCTGCTCCCGGCACGGCTGGACGCACGCCTATTCCTCTTTCGGCGCGTACACGCTCCTCTCTCGGGGGTAGACAGGTTGTTGTCACTCACGTCCTCGAACGCCGAGGGTGCTGCCACAGCATCTGACGTGGATGCCCCGACGTTAGCCACCGTTGCTTGTGCTCCCTGGCCCTGCAGTGCGGGAGCCTGGATGGACGCAGCCGCTGAGGGTTCCGAGCTAACCTGCAGCATGGGAGCCGGAGTGGTTACTGGCGCTGCAGGCACAATGTTAGTTTGTAGAACAGGAGCTGGGTTATCTACTGGCACTGGGGGAACCGAGCCCACCTGCGGTGTGGTGGCTGTGCTGGGTAGTCCGTGACTGAGCCCAGGTACCTGGGCCATATTCGCTAGCTGGTTGTATAGCACGGCCAGCATCTGCCCAATATTCTGCCAATTATTTTGCTGCGGTGGTAGTGGCGGGAGGTAGTTATGCGCCAGTGGCTGATTGGTTGTTATACTGGGCAGAGGGTCCCCACCCCCGTTGGTATTGGCGTTGGGGGGCTGTGCTTGCTGTTCGACATGTTGGCCTGTGCCCCCTGTACCAGCCCCATTTGCAAGTGAGCGGCCCCTGCGTCTGGTGGGGTTTGCCTCGGCAGGTGCCTTGGCGGGCTGAGTGGATGACTTGCGCCGCCTGGGGGCCATCTTTGCCCCACGTATGCCTGTTCACTAAATAGGCGGCTGAGGCTTAGAACTGGCGCTGACCACCGCTCCCTGTGTACCCACCCCCAGAGGGCAATCCGATATACCCGCCGGTTATGGCACGCCTCTTGTGCCCTCCCCCGCCGTATGCCCTCTGAAGCCCAGGGGCCGCCCTCAAACCTGGCGGAGCGCTGCTGCACTCCGCAAAGTCCCCGTCTGGTGCTGCCCCCACGGTCCGTCGCTCGATTACTGCTGCTGGTGCTGCCACGCTCTCGCTGCTGCCCGCTGCCGGGGCTCCAAGCTGCTGCCCGCTGCCGGTGCTCCTAGAAAAACCCGGGCTGCCTGCTGTCCAAGAGCTACCCCGGCTGCTGCTGCTGCGCTGCCGGGGAGCTCAGCTGGCTGGCGCAGCTAGCTGCTGCTGCACTATCGGGGCAGCTCCGCCGGGGTGCGGGTCCCTTCTGTGTTGCTGAGCTACCCCGGCTGTTCTTGCTGCTGCTGTGCTGCCAGGGAGCTCAGCTGGCTAACGCAGTTTAGTGATGCCGCGCTGCCCCGCAGCTCAGCTGGCGTGCGGGTTTCTCTTCTGCGGCAGCGCAGCAGCAGCGCTGCTCGTTGCTGCTGCACTACCCCGGCAGCTCAGCTGGCAAGCGGTACCTCTCCTGCTGCTGCGCTGCCGGGGAGGTCAGCTGGAGTGCGGTCTCATTAGCTGCTGCCGCGCTACCCCACAGCTCAGCTGGCGTGGGGGTTTCCCTTCTGGAGCAGAGCGGCAGCAGCGCTGCTGGTTGCTGCTGCGCTACCACGGTAGCTCAGCTGGCAAGTGGCACTTCTCCTGCTGCCGCGCTACCGGGGAGGTCAGCTGGAGCGCGGTCTCTGTAACTGCTACTGCGCTACCAGCAAGTGGAAGCCTGTGCCGAATGGCGGGCTTCCCGGCGGGCAGCTCCTTTTAAAGGGCAGGCACCGCCGGCGGCTTTGCACCTGCGCGGGCCGGCCAGCGGCCCAGATGCCCGCGAACGCAAAGCCCGCCGGGTGCCTGGAATTGGCTCCGAAGCCTGGCGCGGTGTTTGGGCGCGCTGGGCCGGGCGCCATCTTAGGGCAACCACGCACCGGCCGGGCTGCGTCCCACAATGCCAGACCCGGTAAGTCAGGTCTGTGTTTTCCCTTGCAAGCCACGAGCATGATGGAGAGAAATCATCAGTTCAGAGAGAGTTTCTGAACTGTGCCTCTGGCAAGCCCTGGGTGTTCAAATAGGGAGCCCAATCTGGCTGGGAAGGGGTTAACCAAACTACGAGAGGACGCCCTTGAATATCCTTTGGTGGAACCCTTGGTATTGGATGAAAAAGGTTCCACAGGTTTCCCCAGGAGAGGGGAATCCCGTTTGCGCACTTTGAGGGTGGTGGCCGGTCTACTTCCATTGACAAGCGTTGTATTTGAGACAAGGAATTGAGGGACATCTTACAGCTTTAATAGACAACATTACATTAAAGATACATGGTTAGAAGTAGTTATAAACACAAAGTTTATGTGAACCTGTAGATTCATATAAAATACACATGGTAGTCCATCATTCAGGACTTGCCTGAAGAGAAAGGTCTTTTCCTGTTTCCAGAAGGACAACAGAGATAAGGCAGTCCTGGCCTCTAGTGGGAGGGAGTTCCAGAGTCTGGGCACAGCAGTTGATAAGGCCCTTTCATGGATTCCCACAAGACGTACCCGTGAGGGTGGCGGGATGGAGAGAAGGGCATCTGCTGATGACTGCAGCGTCCTCTCCTTGCCATAAAACACTTTTCTGATAGTGTGGATGTTCTGGAGGTGGCATGACAGTGGGGGGCATTCATTTTTAAAAGAAGCTTACTGCTCCCTATGTGATAAGCCACTTTATATATTTTTTTAAATTATCTTGAAGATATTTATGCCTCCCTTGCCCCCTGTTACCAAGCAGTCTGAAACCCAGGATCTTGATGTCCAATACTTGGCAAACATGACAGACATAATTTACTCTGACAGAGGCATTCACATATGCTGATGCCATTCAAAATAAATTGATTCACAACCCCTGATTAATAAAACTCAATTTATGACCGAAACATATGCTTTCCATTAAAATAAATCCACACTTCCCTATATGTCATGTAGTCAGCATTTTTAAAATTGATTTGAAGCATGCTACACCCAGTTAAAAGCAGATCTTTTCCCATATATAACCAAGCTCTAAAAAAATTTAAACAATAAAGCTACCTAATTGGTCCCTTTTGATCAAACATATCACTTTGATGTCCATGGTCATTTGACATGGTCATTTGAATCTGTAACTTGGATCAGACAATTGGCTATGTTGTCTGTTCCAAAACTCTAACAATTTTGGGTAGTCCTGAACAAATCTAAAATAAAGAAAAAGTTAGTCCCTTGACCCCTTTTCAGTAGATCCTCTCTAATGTCAACATGGACCATATGGGGTATCATACATGTTGGGGTTGCATTTTTAGACAATGGGGTTCCCACTGCTCTGTGGGTCATCTCTATCTCTAAACAGTAACTTACAGGCAGGTTTAAGGCCTTGCTCAGAACATTTTGGAGAAAAGTAAGAATGCCTCTGTCATTCACCCATTCTTTCACACCAGCATGATGTAGGTTTCTTGCTTCTCCAAATATCTTGAGGAAATACCTTTGTATTTCTAATACTTTCATTGAATGGGCAGGAACCCCAGATCCATCTTCAAGTCATGATTCTCATGACTTTGCTGGATCCATTCCAAATGGAACTTGAACAACTTGGGGTTTTGACTCTGCCATCTCAGACGTGAATGAAGCCTGGCCTCTCTTTTATTTCTGTCATACTTCCTGCCACTTCTCTTAATAAAGAAATATTGGTGTCCAGGTCAGCTTTGGCAAGTGAAGAGCAGAAGAAACAGGAGCAAATTATTCATTATCTTGGCAGGATCAGGGAATTGCTTTTGTATTCTCCTTACAGATGTTTCTGTAATCAACTGTTGTCAGCCCTCAGATCTTTTTGATAAGAGACAGGGAAATATTTCTGTACCCTTCCTTGCTTGGAGATTGCGTAGATATTTTTGACTGCCTGTAATTAATTCCATGAGGTCAGCAGTAAGAGGATTGAATAATCTGGTTCACCTGAATGTTCTGTTATATTTAACATGCAATGTTGTTAGCATCAGTCATTTGTGTAATCCTGAAGATGGCATGGTAGGTATACACTGATAAGAATTAATAGAATTAATAAATATGAGAATAAAGCTGAAAACTATTATAAAGTGTTAAACCCAACTGTGGGTATTAGGTCATGCTGGCATAAACACAAAAGAAGATGCCAGCCTGTAGAGTGTAACAAATACTTGTGGTTAACTGAGATAAGAGCCAACGGGGAAGCGAAGACAACACAGACATGTGGGCACCATCTTATGGCACCAAAAAGCGCCATTTTGTTGGCAGCAGGCAATGGGAACTAAAGCCATTTCTAAGAATTATGATAACTTACCAGGTATGATTACGTATGGCATACGCACGAAATACGTAAGCTGCGACTACAGAAAAGTATAAAAGACCACGGAAAACCATCACTCGGGGTCCAGGACAGCAAGGCCTCTGGCCTGTATGCTGTGCCTAGGATCCTTAGACTAACCTATTTTCTGTACTGTAGGGAGTCCAGAGCAGCAAGGCCGTCAGGCCATGCTGCGCTCGGATCCTAAACTAACCCACTCTTTGTAATGCTTAAATGTCCTGTGCTGTATATTTCTATCTGTCTTTAATAAACCTTTTGCTATAACTAACTAAGCGTGGCAATTTTGATGAACCACCAATGGTGCATTGACAATTTATCAAGGTGCATTGGCTACTTACAAAGAAAACAACCAATACCAATTTTTAAATAAAATTTTATTCTTATCAGATGGTGCATTGGCCGGGAACCACGCTTCGCTGGAGAATGTTCTGCCAGCGGCGAGGGTGAACGTGTCTCAGCTTGCCTCCCACGTTTTTTTTTCCATTGGACTGTCCTTGCTTCCAGATACTGACAATCTCCTCTAACCTCTGTTCTAAGCTTTCCCCCTTTCCATTTTCCTTTGATCATCTGCATTTCCAGCTAAGGTAAGCCAAAAAAAAATTTTTTTTTCTTGCTTGGTTAATAGGGGAGAAATAGTTTTTTTTTAGCTGCAGAACTTGACTCCCTGACCTGTTTTTCTTCTTGCCCAGAAATAAATTATGGCCATTTAAAGTATCCCTGATTTTTATTTTTTGGCTCAAAAAGTCACAAGTAACGGCCGTATTGCCTTGTGTGGCAGAATCAGTTAACAAATCAAGTGTCTGCCTTATTCTGCACTGCTAAGAGCTCATTTCAAAAGCGGCACCTTTTTTCCTCTGAAAGCCGAACTCTGTATCTATTTTCTAAGAAAGTAAACTAGACAGTAAAAGCCCTTCCTTATCAGCCAGCCAAGGACTTCTTGTGTTTTGCCATTCCTCTGTTGCATATTGTTTAGTTAAAAGCCCAAACTGCAGGCTGGATTTTTACAAAACAGAAGCAATTCTTGTCAGTTCATGATTTGTCAGACATGGCTCAAAATCCTTATCAAACACTAATTGATGCCATGCAGAATCTGTCTGTAGCCCTCCAAGACCTTTTAAAGCCTTCAGTTTTCGTTTCCCTCACCACAGCCTTCCACATCTCAATCTTCCGTGTTTAAACCCCCAAGATCAAAGAGATCCCCACGTAGATTATGCTACTGTTGCCGAAGCCCCCAACATAAAGCCCAAGAATGTTCCTTTAATCTGCATAATGATTGTAGCCCAACTTGGCCATCTCCTCATGAATTCTGAACTTTCGACAGCAGAGTCATGCCTTTTCTACAGCAGAATTTGTTTTTCTTTTAGACGTTGTTTAAATGGGCTTGTGTAGCCGGAATTTTAAAATATAAGAGCCAGAGTGCGTTCCACGTCCCCCTCCCTTGTATGTGTGTGCAAAAAAATAAAGGTCTAGAAAATGGGCTTTTGTAGCCAGGATTTTATGGGAAAAGAGTTGGCTTGTGTAGCCTGTAATAATTATTTCTATGTAATTCAGTTGTTTACATTTTTATAGAATTTTAGGGAATTTTGCTTTGTTTTGGGGTTAAGTGAAGTGTTGTAGATTTTATGGGAAAAGAGTTTAGGGACATTTTTATAGACAATTTATTGGGTAATTAAGGACAGGAATTTCATTCCTGCTCCTGCAAAAGGGTTTCATAATTCTGCTGTGGAAACTGGATATTTCTGCTTAGCTGATTTTTTTACAGCACCAAACCAATATAATGTGATTTTTAAGGTTAGCAGTGACCATCTTACTCCAAATTGACCATTTTACTCCAAAGTTTGATTTATAGAATTCTTCCCTTCTAACAACTTAAAATTAGAATTATACTTCTTCTGCATTTCTAATTCTAAACTCTGTGTCTTTGGCTCAAACTGCATTCCACCTCCAACCTCTGCAGTGTGTTGTCTAAGGCTGCTATTCATGTTGTGTCTAAACGCCCGGTGTGTCTTTTGCCCTCCAAATATCTGTCATTGTGTTGTCTAACATTTGTGTTGCCCCTTGTAATAAAAAAAAATTGGATGTCACTGAAATTTAAACCCATGACAATTTAACTCTTGAATGAACACTGATCCATGATATATAAATATTATACTATAATGAATCAGATCTTGATATTTAACAATAATGCTATGTTGCCAATTTGAATTTAGACTGAGAAAAGCCTATGTGGAAAAAAAAGTGATTACTATTTTAAGGAAAAATAGAAAGAGATATTTCAAAAAATATATAAAGGGAGGTTGTATAAAGAAAAGTGTTATTGTTACTGAAAAGGCATGAGAGATTTATAGGAAGGAAAATATATATGGGGCATATGTAAAGTTGCAGTAGGTCTGCGTAAGTGAATAAAATAATGGTGTTGTGAAATGTTGTTTTTGATAAACTTTTAAGTGGGAAGACAAGTTGGCAAGATACCATGAATTGTTAAAATATATACATAGCCCAAACCAGATTCCAATTTGCTTAAAGTGATCAAAAAAAATGTGTTTAACGGAAAACAGCATTGCTTGATTGGCACAGCAAGCAATCAGCTTTTCTATTAAGATATGGGAACCTATTTTATTCTGCATTTGCCTATAAAACATCCTGCTTGTTTCTGTTTTGTGTCCACAGACAGATGTGTTCATATTTAGACATGAGACATATCTGAATGCCACCATAAAATGTTAATTCACTTTAAAAAAATATAATATGTTGTTAAAATATTATTTAGTAGATTTGAATTTAACACTCTTCATCCTATCTGCTGCCTGTCTGTTTTGCTCTGTTCTTTGAATCTGTCTTAGCTAGCTCACTGTAATTTTAATCAATTCCCCTATGCTCATCAATCAGTGTTGTTCTATCAAAAAATATATTTGATATGTGAATTTGTGTACTCAAATTTGGAGTGCAGTGGACCCTTGTGTAACAAACAGCTTGTATAACATAGAATATGTACAACATAAAGATGGGATAGCTCCATCTTCAATACAACCCTCTGGAAAGATTTGTATAAAAGAAAATTTGCTTAACATAATTCCATTTGGAACAAATTGAGTCCTTTGTGCAAGGCACCACTGTATTTTAAAAGTGTCACCCTTTGTTATATTCTCAGACAAACTTCCTCTGACTGCTAAAGGAAATAGTTAAAAAAATGGTTTTGATAAATGAGTTAAGTAAATTAATTTGTATAAGGCTTCAGTTGTGAGAGGTCCTGGAAATGGAAGAAATTCCATTTGAGTACTGACTTTTAGTAGGAACCTTTGTTAGGATGCCATCCTGAAGATTTAAAACTTAGTGACAATATTAAAATCAAATACTGACATTTTAGGAAAAGTGGGGAATAGATATGTTTTTTTTTTGTTCTTGTGTTTAGAAATTAAGTTTCAGAGATTTTATACAAAGCAACATATGCAATTAAAGTAAGACAGATGAGAAGATGAGTACATCTCAATCTAACAACTTATTTTAGTCACTAGAAAGTCACCTCTGGCCGTCATACCGGGTAAATCGCCATTGCTTGCCTGTTTGTTTAGGATCGCAGTTAGATATGCTCAGCCCAGACATAATACACATTTGAAAGTTACCACAAGAGCTGTAGTGATGAATGTTATTTATTTCTCACAAACAAAGGACCAAGCCGCAGATATAGAGAAGTGTTACGGCTTGTCGAATGTTTATTAACTCCTTCACAGAACGAAGACAACACATATTTTTTCCTTGCATACTTTTCTTTCCAAATGCTGCTTAATTCATAAAGCTTGGGCTAATGACGTATGTTTTATTTCATTATTGTGCCAGTTCTGTTGGTCTCCAATCGAAAAGTTACCCACAAACTATGTCCTGTTTTTGTGTTTCAAACAAGGCTTCAGAAATTATGTTCCAGATATTTTAAAGGTGTAAATTTTGCTATTGCCCCCACTGTGCACTGTAAAAAAAAAAAAAAGGTCTGTTTCAGATCATGCTGACAATCTATACAGCTGTCTCTCTATTAGCTATCTTTCCTAGATCCACCCTTTCATTGCAAAGCTGTACAGAAACACCTTTGGTTTTTGGCTGCTCCAACTTCTGAGACTCTGTCTACTCCTGATGACCCCTGCCTGAGTTCAACTGCCTCTGTGCCGCTTCCTAATCTACACCTTCCAAGGAACATCAAGGCTGATCTGCTGCTTCGTGTGGGTCCTCCTCATCTCGACAGCCCCTGGTCTCACCGTTCCTGCCCGTTCTTGTGGCCGTATCAGCCCCATCCTTCAAATGGAGTGATACTGAATGCCTCTGTCATCACCTGCAGCCATCTAGCTGTCTCAGCTGAAGCAAAACAACGAACTGGTTGCACAGTCATGGAAGCAAAAAAGGCACTTTAAAAGAGACTGTTTTGTCCCAATTACAGCAGTGTTTTCTTCTTTCAAGAATCATCCTGAACTGTTATAATGGCACCAAACTTCACCACCACTACCACAGACTACCAGTGTGCCTTTTGCATGTCTTTTTAGCACATCTATCTGTTTATTTTGCAGCCAACACAGCTCAGCACCTTTGCAGCCATCTACAGCTGATGTTTAGAAGCAATTACTGTTTATGATGTTTTTTTTGAAGCATACTCTATAATCTGTATCTGTAATTCTAATAGCCTTACTGATTGCTGTTATACCTTACCCCTTACCTTACCTTTGTATTGTATAAGATACTTTCCATATGTCAACTGAACTTCTGTCATTCACAAGAAAGATATCCAAATATTTGTACATTTTGTTTAGCAGTCAAAGGAACAGAAAGCACTTGATTTTTTTTAATTGTTCAATGAACCCTATAGCCCAGCACAATATCAATGGTGTCAATCAACATATTTTACAGAATAGTTGTTCCCCAAATTCATTTTATCAAAGCTTCATTTTTAATTGATGTCCATGCCCTCCTGATTTCCTTATACCAATCTATTATACAGTTTAAAATGGGTTGCAGAAATAAGCCACTCCAGTTATTGAACACACAATAGTTTGATTTATGCCCCTGGTTTGATCCCAATACAGAATACCCTTGATAATAATATCCTGGGTCTCTGCTTCACCTAACATTCAAACAGCAGAGCACCCCACTGTCAACCAAATGCCACCCTCTAATGAGACTTTAAATGTATTTTGTGTTATGATCCTAATGTATGCAAAAAAAAATGGGGGAAATTGTGATTATAAAAATGGCAATCTTAGGTCCTAAGCAAACAAGACCTCCTTACTGTTAACAAAAGCACTATGCCACCTCTAGTAAATCAGCTATTAGATTACACCTACCCACAAAAGTAAACAGATACACCTAGATACAAGTCAGAATAGTAAGGTCCCTTCATTTACTCATTCAATACCTATACTGTTATAACTATACAAGAGACATACAATCAATCAGGTCTATGACATATAATAAAGCAACGCAGTTAAAGTAAAATGGCCGCTGGAAGGTCTTAAATCATCCAGCAGACATAAGGCTTAAGCTAATGGATATTATACTCCTTAACAGCTAATGGATATTATACTCCTTAACAGCTAATGGATATTATACTCCTTAACTTTTCAGAGTTTTTCAGAGCTAGTTCAAGAATAGTTTTATTTAGTTTCTTTTTCAACTTTCGCGAAGAGAAAATGAGGGACTGATAAGAATTAATAGAATTAATAAATATGAGAATAAAGCTGAAAACTATTATAAAGTGTTAAACCCAACTGTGGGTATTAGGTCATGCTGGCATAAACACAAAAGAAGATGCCAGCCTGTAGAGTGTAACAAATACTTGTGGTTAACTGAGATAAGAGCCAACGGGGAAGCGAAGACAACACAGACATGTGGGCACCATCTTATGGCACCAAAAAGCGCCATTTTGTTGGCAGCAGGCAATGGGAACTAAAGCCATTTCTAAGAATTATGATAACTTACCAGGTATGATTACGTATGGCATACGCACGAAATACGTAAGCTGCGACTACAGAAAAGTATAAAAGACCACGGAAAACCATCACTCGGGGTCCAGGACAGCAAGGCCTCTGGCCTGTATGCTGTGCCTAGGATCCTTAGACTAACCTATTTTCTGTACTGTAGGGAGTCCAGAGCAGCAAGGCCGTCAGGCCATGCTGCGCTCGGATCCTAAACTAACCCACTCTCTGTAATGCTTAAATGTCCTGTGCTGTATATTTCTATCTGTCTTTAATAAACCTTTTGCTATAACTAACTAAGTGTGGCAATTTTGATGAACCACCAATGGTGCATTGACAATTTATCAAGGTGCATTGGCTACTTACAAAGAAAACAACCAATACCAATTTTTAAATAAAATTTTATTCTTATCAACATGCCAAAAGCTTGATCTTTTAAAGTGTATTAAAGACGTTAAAAAAGTTTTTGTTAATGTGGAAGCTAAACTCGTGAAAATGTTTGTAGAACTTTTCAGTCTGGTATTGGTCTACCTCTGTTTCTGATGTAGGAAGTCTCTTCATCTATGTCAGGAGTTGTTTTCCCTGAGCATCTTGCAGCAAGTTCCTATATAAATGCCTTTTCAATGGTTAGTGGTTGATCCATTTTGGTTATATATTGCCTAGTGTATTGAGATGTACTAAGAGAGAGAAAGGAAATGAATACAATTTAAAACAATATCTAAACTGCATGCCCCCATGCATGTAAAAAAGAGAAGAAAAATACAGTAATCAAGCTACCTTTCCAGCAGTAGAGAACTGCAGGAAAAAGCTCTCCAAACAACTCCAAGGCCACTACCATACTTCCTTGAGCAGCCGCTTTTTGTTTTGCATCGCCTTATCTCCTCCCGTGGTCATGTGGTCACTACAGCAGTTCAGCAGTCTGCACTTCGGCAGTTGTTTAGCAGTCGGCTTCCCCGTCTGCATTTGCTGAACCACTTTATATTTCAATTTTCAGTCATCACAGTGTGAAAGTGCAACATTGGCAAAGTTGGGGAATATCTTTACATTGTGGCAGGCTTTTTTCTGTGTTCTATGACAGGGAAATGGCAGAAACGTGGGCACAAAAAAAAGTGGTGTACTATGTCCACAAATTCAACCAAATCGCTTTAAAAGGGGTTGCAGGAATCAATTTAAAAAATTGATTCAGAGTTGTCCCAAGAAAACCCGACACAGTGGCCAAAAATGGGCATGGCCAAGGGGGCCATTCAGAAACAGCGATTTGAAAAGCGAACAGTGATTTTTAAGGCGATATGTCTTTAAGGAAAAGGTGTTGCAAATCTAAAGTGCAGTAGTGGTCAAAATGTCTCCAACTCTCTCTCTCTCTCATCACTCCATACCTCCTCACTCCATGCCTCGTACAACCCACAGAGGTCTGGAAGCATGGCACTGGTGTTATAAAACCTGCCAGATACAATGCACTCTGGGAGAAGCATTTTTCTAATAATAATAATAATAATAATAATAATAATAATAATAATAATAATAATAATAATAATAATAATAATAATAATATTTCATTGCACTCTTTCTAAATGAATTCCTTCTAGTTCCCTTCTTTTAGCTTGTAACTCCAATAATGCTCTATTATCTCTAGTTGAGATAAATATAGTTTAATATTTAATATATATAAAGAGAGAATATTATGAGCATAATAATAAAAACTCCAAGTGGCTAGCAAGAATGACACAAATTAAGAAAAAAAATGATAGGGGTAATACAGGATCAAAGGGGTAAAATATGTAATAAAATGAAGGAAAAGCTAGAGGCATTCCAAAAGTATTATAGGAATCTTTACGGAAGTAATAACCCATCTACAAGTAGAATTTATGATTTTGTAAGGCAAAATACTACAATAAAAATTCAAAATGAAGATAGTGCAATGATGGATCAATTAACGACAGATGAAGAGATTGAGAGAATTATAAATAAATTGAAGATAGGTAAAACACTGGGAACAGATGGAATAGGACCAGAATTTTACAAAGTATTTAAGAAATTATTAATACCTAAAATGAAAGAATTATTTAATAACATTATTAAAGGAGGGGGAATTCCTCAATCTTGGAAAGAATCAATAATAGCATTGATTTTAAAGTCAAATAAAGATCCAACATTTACGGATTCATATAGACCAATTTCATTGATTAATCAAGATGCAAAAGTATTTACAGCAATTATGGCTAACAGACTAAATAGTTTTGTAGGGAAATATATAAATAAGGATCAGAATGGCTTTGTTAGAGGTAGACATATGGCAGACTTAGTTAGAAGAGTTATGAATAACATGAATCTAGCAAATAGTAAAAAATGGAAGGTAGGAATAATCTCATTAGACAAATTTAAAGCATTTGATACGGTAAAATGGAATACCTTAAAGATTCTAATTAATCAATTAGGTTTTAGTGCTCAATTTAGCAATATAATAAATCAGTTGTATTCTTATAATAAGGCTAGAGTCTTAGTGAATGATGGAATAACAGAAAGTATTACCCTGGGCCGAGGAACTAGACAAGGTTGCCCATTATCTCCAGTTTTGTTTATACTTATAATGGAAATGTTGGCTAATGCAATAAGAAGGGATAAAGAATTAGATTAACTGATTAATATTTATCAATTACAGAAGCATTTAAAGGCGTTTGAAGAAGCAATAGGATTAAAGGATTAATTGGTTTCACCTTTGACACGAATAACAGAGATTAAGAATTTCCCAGAAAATTTAAAAGGGAAGTTAAATATGCTACTGCATGATAAAAATATTATATACTTACGGGATTGGTTAAAGCAAATGCAGAGTAAGCAAAGCATAAAGGAAAAATTGGGAGGAAATATTTCCTGGTTGAACATTATACAATTGGAAAAATGGACTAAAGAATGGATAACTAAAGTAGGAGAATGTAGAAAATTGACCAGTTTTGAAGAAATTATAGATAGAAGAAATGAGACTGAGAATAAAGAACAGAGGAAAAGAAATGTAAGTGAAATATATAAAATATTAATTCAGGAGGATAATAAAAAAGTAATAAGTTAACAGAGATTTGGCAAGAAGATATTAATAAAGAGATAAAAAAGGAAGAATGGGGAAAATGTGGAATAAAAGAATAGTGAAAAATATGTCAGTGAGAGTTAAAGAAAACTGTTATAAAGTATATTGAAGATGGTATATAACACCTTCAAAGTTAAATATAATAAATAAAGAAATATCTCCAATATGTTGGAGATGTAAAAAAGAAAAAGGGACATATTTACATATGTGGTGGGCATGTGAGAAAAGGAAATTTGAATGGAATTTGGTTTTCAATGAAATGCAAGGAATATTGGGGGAAAAGATTCCAATGTCCCCCCAGCTGGTATTGTTAAACATAGTTGCAGATACACAACTGAAGAAAGAGGAGGGGGAATGGTAATTATAATGGTTACGGCTGTATTTAGCTATTAATGATAAACTGACTTGTGAAATGAAAATTAGGAAAGGGCTGAGCAAGTTTAATGACTTTAATGGAATATGGGATAAATTACTGGTATATGTATTCCAAAAGGAAAAGGGTAAAGGGTACACACCTGGAGAAGACTCAATGTATTTCTGGAGAAAAATGGGCTGGTCAATATCATGAAAGTTGTAATTTTGTTTAAGTCCTGAGGGGTGGGTGGGTAGCACTGGGTCTATGCCTTTTATACTTGTTATACTTTTGTTATATTGTTGTGTGTTATTTTCTCTTCCTTATGTTATTTTGCTGTTTATCTGTTTTTATTTTATAATAATAATAATAATAATAATAATAATAATAATAATAATAATAATAATAATAATAATAATAATAATAATAATAATAAAAGTCAAAAAAGATTTACTTTTAATAAGTCAATTTTTTCCTATACCAACAATTTCCATTTCGTAAGTTAAATTATTTGGTTGTCGAAGTAATCGTAAGTCAAGGTACCACTGTAATCAGCTGTATTTACAACCACTATGGCTCTACCTTTATCTGCTGATTTTATAGTGACGGTATTGTCTAAAACCAGTTCTTTCAAAGCCGATCTCTCAATTCTGGTAAGACTGTTAAATGGAACTATATCTGGGTCCACCAGTTTTCCAACATCTCATAATACCATTTCCTCAAATGCTATAATTACCATGTATGTGGTAGATGGAGCAAAACAAGCTTTAGGCCTAAATTTGTCATGCAGGTATTGTGGGGCATCTCCAAATAATGTTCTTAACATTAATACTCTGAAAAACTTAAAACAAATCCATTCTGGCATTGAAAGAATCATATAATGGAGTTGGGACAAAGCTGAGTTCTTTGTTCAGAACTCATAACCCAATATCTGTAAATGTCCTGTCTGAAAAATTTACTACTAGATTTTCCTCCTTCTTCTATATTGAAAATCCTGCTCACTTGAATACATCCACTTCCTTTTTCCTTGTGCTTGAAAATTCATTTCAAAAAACTTTTTGGGACTTCTGGTTTCTGGCTTGCTGCAGTGAGACACCTTGATAATCTCTCTGGCTTATCAAGATGAATTTCCCCAGATAAACAGGATCCTCAAATGTGCAAATCCCCTTGGGGTGGGGGAGAAGAGAGGCAACATCTGGGGGCTGTGAAGAATGTGGTGGCAGACTTTGCAGTTCCAGAATAGAATAATCTCTCTGCTGGGGAAAGTCGAGCTGCTATAATAGCAAACGGTCTTTAGCTGCAGGCTCTGAAGTATGTAAATAATTATGGATACTATGAAGCTTTCTTTCGGTGAGCAAGACAGTTTTTCGCTTTACCCCATCACTCTATGAGAGATATAGCTTGGTGACACCCTGGTTTCCTTCTTCAATAAGCTTTAATACCCCCCTCTCCAAAATCGGCGAGAATAAACAACTACTTTATGAGGGGAGAATAAACTACTTTATGATGCTACCACAGTAGTGATTATTATTCTTATTACTGCAGTGTGGACTTATTTGCTTTCGGCTTTTTTGGCTGGTAAATCACTTTGAAGAAAAAAGGAGCTTTCTTTTACAATACAAAATTCCTTTTACACAAAAAGACGGTGTGAGCAGTAAAGCAGCAATCTCTGACCTTTGACAGTCTAAGTGGTTAATGTTTTCAAAACATTCTTAGATATCTGACTTGGAACATTTTATCTTTGTCTCCTTCCTTGCCTTCTCTCCTACACCCCTCCCTCCTTGAAGCTCAGTAGAACTAAAAGATTAACCCTTTGAAGTGATCTATAGCTGATCACAACGACCAGAACCAACTGGGAAACAATGAGAGATCAGCAATTTGCAGATTTGCTCCTCAAAATGCCAAATGTAATAGACTCTTTACAAACTGAAACTTCTTCTGAATTTGCTTTTGAATGGAACAAGGAGCTAGATCAGAGCACTAATTCCAATTATCAGGCTTATGTTTCACAGAGCAACACTATGGGAGACATTCAGGAGGGGTGTTTGGAGAATGTGGAGAGTAGGTTTTGCTTGGGAGACTGAACTTTCTCTTGAACCTAATGAAGACGCAGAGGAGGGCTCCAAAATTGTTTTTGTTTGGAACATGATATTAGAGCAGAGCATTGAAACTTTGGAGAAGAGTGTGCAATCTAGCTTTACCAGGGAAGCTTCTACATCACAAGAAGGACATGTGGACAGGTCAAGTCTTGAGAAGATGGGAATGAACAGATCTGCACGATGCATGAAGGCAACGGATCTATGAGGAAAGACCAAACTTGGTTTAATGAGTCAATTACTTAGAAGGTCTGTTTTTCTGTTTGACGGTTTGGCCGATGATGGTGTGCCTTGAAGCCCTGGTTGTCTGGTGTATTGGAGATACATCACCATTGGCTATTATTGGCTATTAATGGATTATAATGGCTTATAATGACATGGAAAACAGTGAATGGAAATGTGTACTGCAAAAACCAGTTCAGACTATTGCTAAATTAACTTAATATTTGCCAAACCAGATAGGTCAGTCTAATGCAGAAATCTGCTCTTTGTATTTGGACCATCCTTAAAATATTAAATGAATATTAAGATGTGAAAATTGAAAGGGGAAGTGAGATTACCAGTTTGAAATGTTAATCTGTTAGACCTCCAAGAGGAATATATTAGGCAAGAATAGAAACTTTTATATGCACTATGAAACTGAGACCAAGATACAACTCTTTTTATTTAATAGCCCATTAAGTATTAGTCTCAGCTATATGGGTATAGTATTTGAAATTTGATACAATTTGGGTGAGTAGATAAAATATATATATTTGATTATGTTTATTATTTATTAAATCTTGTAGATTAGATAGGATATCTTAAAAGTCAAATTTGCTATCTTCACTCTTTGTATTAGGTGAAAACAGCTATAAATGTATGTCAGCATATCCCCTACAGGAAACACCAATTTGATTTATGAAGGTGGATCTTACCCTAGCAGCCTTATGTACAAAGTTAACAACACCATGGACAACCTGCATCTTGGAGCTGTTGAGCAGGAAATCAAGCTGAAAATTTGTGTTCCAGTGGGCAATTTTGACCATCAATTTTGATAAATGTGATTGTCTCAATGCTGTATAAAGCTCACAATCGAATAAAATGTGAGCCGTATCCTCTATGCGGGTAGCACCACATATGCAGGATCTGTCTTGATAGGGTGTTGTGAAAGTGCCCATATCTATTCATGGACTCCAATAGATCAAATCTCGCTCTGGTATAGGTTCTTCTAAGGAAGTGTGGTAGACTGATTGTTAAGTACTTTTCGCACTGGAAGACCTGTTTATTTTTTGCTAGCCAGGTTAGTGCTTTATTGTTAGAGAGGAGCTCCATGTCCTGTTGGGCACTAAGATCTTGTACTCTTTGTTTAAAAATAATTTTGGCTAAGTGACCATTAGAAAGCAAACTTTGGACTGACAACCCGGAGAAGGCAATCATAATACCAATTTGTCTGGCCTACGAGTTGGGAAGGGAGGAAGCGGCTTGTTCAATGAGGCAAAGCTTGGGAAGTCTATCTTGGCTCATCGACTGGACCTTCAGCCAAAATGCAAATGCTCTGGTTACTGTATGGCTGGCAAGAGCAAATATACCTGTTTCTGCCCTTACGGCATATGCGGCCGTATTTTTGTCTGTCCCTAATAAGTTTCTTAAGAAGTTGGTCTGTACTAATTCAAGCACAGATGCTTTATTGAGGCCCCAAATTTCTGCTCCGTAGGTCAGCACGGGCACAATTTTGGCCTTAAAAACACTCAGTATTGGGATGAGGGAGCCAGGGCAAGTATAACTAATTAATTTTTGGATCTGCCTTACGCTTGTCTTGCTATTTTAACTGTGTTTTTAACTGTTTTTCATTCTCTTTCTTCTTCTTCTGTATTTGATATGGCCTGTTGGGCTAATCAATAAATTTGTTGTTGTTGTTGTTGTTGTTGATGATGATGATATAAATGTATGCTTATTATATATTGAGCTAGGTAAATAGATTTTAAGCTGCTTAGCAAAATGAAGAATTATCAATAACATGGTTAAGATTAAATAGGCTAGCTTAATATTATATTATTTTCAATCTTTGTACTAAATGAAGATAGAAATAAGTTAGGATGAATATAATGTTGGAAAAGAAACATGTAAATTTGGGAACATGAAACACTTGGGCCAAAATATTGGGAAAATACTTGTATTTGAGCTATGTAATAGAGCAATGCACAAGCAATGTATTTGTTTTAACTTTGTTAGGTTTAGAAAATTCAATAAAATATTTTTTAAAAAGGATTCATTTTTGGGGGTCCGGACATATTCAAATTGACATCCTCCTCATTCTGTTCTGAAGAATCTACATCTGACTGATAATGTTAAGTTCGTCCAGGATATCTGTTTTCTATACATCCATTTATAAACCCTATAATCCCTCAAATATTTTGCAGATTTATAAGCCTTCATTTTCCCAAGTGGCAGAAGAATTCTGAATATGTCTTCAGTCCCATTATTCTTTCCAGATATACTGGCAATAGATTGTTTTATGGTGAAACGTGTTAAATAGTGCCAGCTCTCTTTTTTCATTAAATTAGGAAATCTTGTATTTTCAGCATCAGATGTTCTGCTTTAGACAAAAGGTCTAAGGTTGGTCCTGATAGGGTTCTATATTTTAGAATATAGAAGAGCTTGGTATATTTGACATCAGAATAAAATAACACCATCATGTTTAAAAATCAAACACACACACACATATCCTCTTCCCCCTTGGACACATCTGCTGTACTCTTTTCATCTCACTGTGTGAAATTTAGAATACAAGTATATCAGTTTTTCAATTTTGGATTGGTCAGTATTCAAATTGATACTTAATTTTAATATTTGGTTAGTATATAAGTGTAGCATTAATAATTAATATTAATATTAATAGATATAGATATTGATATTCGTAGTATTATTACACAGTGCTAATATACCAATATACAGTGGCACCTCTACTTACAAGTTATCTGTTCTGAATGCATGCTCATAAGTCCAACAACTTGTAAGTAGAGCAGAAAATAAAAAATAAATAATAAAAATATAAGTAGAGTAGACTGCATCTAAAATGTGTAAGGCAACAGTTAAAATGCCAACAGTTTTCTGTTCTTAAGTCGAATTGTTTGTAAGTATATTATACAGTACTTAATATCAATCTTTACACAATGCCCAACTCTGCCATTTTTTAAAATCAGACAAATCTTGTGTCTTCAGCATTTGATGCTCTGCTTTAGACAACAAAATTTCCAGGGTTGTTCCTCATGCAGTACTTTAGAATATACAAAAGCTAAGTACATGTGATGGCAGTGTGTCATATTTAAAAACCAAAAATATTTTATTTCTACAGGAGCATCTGTCTTAGCCAATGGCCCCAAACACATAGTTTAGATCAAGCAGAAATTTATTTATTTATTTATTTATTTATTTATTTATTTATTTATTTATTTATGTACTGCTCTCTTGAACTGTGCCTGGAGGTGGTCATGGAATAGACCAGGGCTAACAGGCTTAGATTCAACCCAGAGAAGACCGAGGTTCTGTTCTTTGGGGTGCCCTCTACCAGGTATGGTGGCCCTATCCCCAGCCTGGGGGGTGTTAACCTCCTGCTGGCGGATAAGGTCACAAATCTGGGAGTGGTCTGTGGAGAATCTTTCCTGGCAAGCCTCTGTGGCATCACCATTAACAGCAAGCGAACGGATCACGTATCAGGCGAGGAGAGTTTAACACATGTGCACTGCACTAATTATGTCAAGGTTTAGATATGTTCAAATACTATGTTGCACTTTTAGGTGGTAAGATGCCTTGTGATTGGCTGAAGTTACCTGGTCTGATCAAGTTCCCAGGCTAAAATCTCACACATGCGCAGAAGCTTAGCTATGTAACAAACATTCTTGATCATGCTCAGTAGTGTAAGTTTTAGACAAAGAAATAGCCTTATTTGGGCATTGAGCCATCATGTAAGCTTTTGATTGGTTAAGAAACTGCCGCAAGGTGATGTGGGAATTGTAGTCCTGTTGTTTTCAATAAAGGCTCTTGCTGGGTGCAGCAAGGGGGACTTGCTCCATTTTTGCACCAAGAAACACGTGTTGGAGTCTCTTTTCTTTTCCTTGGTTTCCAACCCACATTGGGCTTGCCGGCCAAGCCTATTGTGGGTTCCCAATTCTCGAAGCCTTACGGATCCAGGCTTCTATGGGAGGATTCTCAACTTTCCAAGCCTTGCAGATCGGGGCTTCCCGGGATTAATTCCCACAGTGGTCTTGGATCTGGCCTTATCCTTGGAAGCCCAGGTGGTGGCAGTTTCCAGGACCACCTTTTTCTATCTTTGACAGTTTGCCCAGATTTGCCCGTACTTGGATGAGGCTCCTGAGAACAGTTGTGCAGGCTCTTGTGATCTCTAGGAGAGAATACTACAATGCTCCCTACGTGGGGTTGCCTTTGAACCTTGTCTGGAGACTTCAACGGGTACAGAATGCAGCGGCCAGTTGGTGGTGGGTGTGGGCAGATATGACCACATCACCCCAGTTCTGGCCAGCTTACACTGTTTGCTCGTTGAATCCTGGATAAGGTTGAAAGGATTGATTTTGATTTACAAAACCCTCCATGGCTTGGGACCTGAATACCTCAATGCGTGGATCAGGCGTTGGTGTCGAGAGGAGGGCTTCAGATTTGTCAGGAACTGGAGAACATTTTGGGACAAGCCAAACCTGTTCGGGAGGGACGGGTTGCACTTGAATCAGACGCTGGACTAGATGGGCCTTTGGCCTGATTCAGCATGGCTCTTCTTATGTTCTTATGTTCTTATGTACCTGGCAGAGCATATCCTCCAGAGATCAACTGAGGCCTGGCCCACTAGAATGTTGCAGGCACTCTCACTTTGTGTGGCCATGCCCAGGGAGGCTTGGAAATCAGTAACCCAAAACCAAAACCGTGTTTTCTCTGTGGCTGGCCCCTCGCTTTGGAACCAACTCCCAAGTGAGTTGCACCTGGCACAGTCCCTGCATGCCTCCAAGAAAGCACTTAAGACTCTGCTTTTCCGAGAGGCATTTGGCAACCTTTAATTCCCCCCCTAACTTTGTGCTGCCATCTTGCCAATTATCTTGCCAATAATCTTGCCGATTATCTTGTCGATTATCTTGTTGATTATTTTATCTTTTTTAAATTTTATCTTATTTGATAAAATAAAATAAAAAATTATTTGTTGTTTGTTGTATTGTGTGTTTGATATTTGTTCTTGTTTACTGCTATTGTTAACCACCCAGAGTTCTGTGTCCAGTTCTGTGCGCCTCAATTTAAAAAGGATGTTGACAACCTCGAGTGGGTGCAGAGGAGGGCTACCAGGATGGTTGAGGGTCTGGGGGAAATGTCTTATGAGGAACGGCTTAGGGAACTGGGAATGTTTAGCCTCTCTAAAAGAAGACTGAGAGGGGATATGATAGCTATGTTTAAATATTTGAAAGGATGTCATATTGAAGAGGGAACAGGTTTGTTTTCCATGGCTTCAGAGACTAGGACTCGGGGCAATGGTTTCAAACTACAGGAAAAGAAATTCCATTTGAACATTAGGAAGAACTTCATGACAGAGCTATTTGGCAGTGGAATATGCTGCCACGGAGGGTGGTTGAGTCTCCTTCTTTGGAGGTTTTTAAGCAGAGGCTGGATGGCCATCTGTCGGAAATATTGTGATGGGGGTTCCTGCATGGCAGGGGGTTGGACTAGATGGCCCTTGAGGTCTCTTCCAACTCTATGATTCTATGATTCTATGATTCCTCTGGGAAGAGGGGTGGTGTATAAATAAATAAATAATAAATAAATAAATAAATAATAAATACTCAGGGAAAGCCCTTCTAAATAGCCACGTCTTCAGATGTTCATTGGAGGCTGGGAGCGAAGGAGCTAGACCAGTCTCAAGGGGAAGTTGGTTCCAAAGATGAGGGGCCACAAATGAGAAAACCCAATTCCTCGTCAAAGATTTATGGGCCTCCTTCAGTGATGGCACCCTCAAATACCCTGCCTGAGATGATTGAATATTATGGGTAGTAATCCACAGCAGGAGCCATTCTGCCAGATCAACATTCATGCCTCCAAGTTAATCCAAACTTCGTCCCTTCAGATGTTTTGGACCGCAACTCCCACAGTCCTTTGTCATTGGCAATCTAAGCTTAGAATTCTGGGAGTTGTGGTCCAAAACATCTGGAGGGCCAAAGTTTGGTCACGACTGACCTAGACAGATTAGAAAGACTGAAGAAGAAGAAAAGATCGAAGAAGAACCCTTGGTACAATATGAACAAAATGGAAACATGTATCATTAAAACCCTTTCCCAAAACATAAGAACATACGAATATAAGAATAACCTTGCTGGTTATTCTTATAGCCCATCCAGTCCAGCATTCTGTCTCACACAGTGGATCACCATTTGCTTCAGGGTATTTCCAAGCAGATGTCTTCAACTGCTTATGATTCCCTGCAAATGGCATTGAGAGATATCCTGCCTATCTCTCCAACCCGGAGGTTGTCCTTAGGCACCCATAATGATAATCAGTGATACCCTTGTTCTCCATGAACTTGTCTAGTCCTTTCTTAAAGCTGTCAAGGCTAACAGCTGTCACTGCTTCTTCTGGCAGGGAATTCCATAGACCAGTGATCCTCTGGGTGAAAAATTACTTTATCTTATTTGTTTGAGATCTAGCACTCAAAAGTTTCATGGAGTGCCCCCTAATTCTAGTGTTGTGCATTGCAATAGGGAAAACAGCTTTTCCTTATCTACTTTGTCCACACTGTGTATGATTTTATAAACTTCAATCAGTTCACCTCTTAGGTGTCATCGTTCAAGATTGAAGAGGCCCAGCTGTTGCAGCCTCAGATGGTAAGGAAGGCTTTCCAGTCCCCTAATCATTCTGGTTGCGTCCTCTGCACTTTTTCTATTTCCATAATATCCTTCTGGAGGTATGGTGACCAGAACTGGACACAATACTCCAGATGAAGCCCCACCATAGATTTCTAAAGAGGCAAAATTACACTTGCTTAATTATTTTTTATACCTTCCTAAGGATCCCTAGCACTGAGTTTGCTTTTTTTACTGCTGCGGCACACTGGGTTGACACCTTCATTGAGCTGTCCACCAGGACATCAAGGTCCCTTTCCTGGTTTGTTGTAAATGTAATTGTGGTTTTCTGCCCCAATGTGCATCACTCTGCACTTACTAATGTTGAAGCTCATTTGCCACTGGTTTACCTACTCCCCCAGTGTCAAGGGATCCCTCTGGAGCTCTTCACAATCTCTCTCAGTGCCCCAAAGAACTACCCGGTACAATTTAGTGTTGTCGGCAAATTTGGCTACCTTGCTATTTAGTCCTACTTCTAGATCATTTATGAAGAGGTTGAAAAGCAGGGGTCCCAGTACCGAACTTGGGGGACCCCACTTTTTACCTCCCTCCACTTGGAGAAGTGTCCGTTTAAGGCTACTCTCTGTTTCCTGTCCCATAGCCAGTTGCTGATCCAGTACAAGACCTGTCTCTTGATTCCATGACTGGCAAGTTAATTCAAGAGCCTTTGGTGCAGTACTTTGCCAAAAGCCTTCTGAAAGTCCAGATAAACAATGTCAACTGGATCTCCCTTATCCATATGCTTGTTGACACTCTCAAAGATTTCCAACAGATTAGTGAGGTGTGGTTTGCCCTTGCCTTCTCTTCGATGTTCCTATTAATTTTAAGATGGTTTCCATCACTTTACCTGGGATACATGTCAAACTGACTGGCCGGCAATTTCCTGAAAACACCAATTGTCCTTTTTGACAATTGGTGTTACATTTGCTACCTTCCAGTCATCAGGCCGTATGAAGATAGGCTCAGTTTTGGGCTTGTGGTCTCTGTCTTCTTCAATGAACACTGAAGCAAATAATTCATTGAGCCTCTGCAATCTCTGTTTCCTGTTTAATTACCCTTTGCCTTCCATTGTCATCTAATCGTCCAATGGCCTTCCTAGTTGGGTTCTTACTTCTAATATACTTAAAGAACTCCTTGTTATTTCTTTGAGTGTTTTTAGCTATAAGCTCCTCAAGGTCTTACTTTGTTTTCCGGATTGTTGTCTTGCATTTGTTCTGCCAGAATTTTGTTTCTGCCTGTTGTCCCTGTTTGGACAAGCCTTCCATCTTCTATATGAGCTTTTATTGCTTTTGATCACTTCCTGAACACTCCTGTAATCCACATCGGAATCCTCTTTTGGGGTGTGCATTCCAATTGGGCCTCTGTTATTGTTTTTGTGAACAGCCTCCATGTCTCTTGGTTTTTGTGAACAGCCTCCATGCTTCTTCCATTATTATTAAATGACCAGATAAAGGTGGGGCCATTGCAATTCAAAATAGAGATCATTCTACAACTTTGATCAAATGCAGTGTTAAGTCATAACTGGGCATAATGAAATTCTCAGAGATGCTTTTGGGGTCCCCTGAGACCCCTCCCAAAACATTCCTTATTAGGCCAGGATAAAATAATTCATTTCCAGGACATTCAAAAGAACCAAACAAACAATTCAGGTCGAATCCCCCTGAATTGGCAGTTCATCCCTACTGTGGTCATGGCTCATGGGGTGACAGGCCACAGATCAACCGGGACACCCCTTTACTCTCAAAGCTACCTCCATTGCCCCTCTATCTATATGAACCCTGGCTTTTAGCCATTGCCAGCCCTCCCTTCCCTCTAGGAAGCTTACCTCCATCATATCCATTTGCCTACACTGGCCCAGGTCTCTGGCCCCAGCCAACCTCACCCCCCCCTTTCTCTTATCCTTTCCACCCCTCCTGCCTGCCCTTTCCTGATGATTTATTTTCATCATGATCATGGCTTGCCAGGGAATGATTGTAAGCAATCACTCCTGGGGATCAGGCATTCCCTCACACCAAAAGGACTGTTTCCCCTGCCCCCTGCCTAAATAAAGACAAGCCCTCAACCCAGGCAACTCTCTCCCCTGTCTCTCTCTCTCCCTCTCCCTCCCCCCTCTCTCTTTTCTCCTCCTCCAATTCCATCTACCCTGAGTGTGCCTTGAACGTGTTCCTACTCTACCTAATGGCTCCTATACCTGCAAATTGGGACAAGAGGGTTTTGGCACAAGAAGAAAGACATCGTCGCAGCTTCACGAGGGAGAGACATCTTCCAGAAGCAGAAACCATATTCCACCAAGATCCTGGCACGTCTTCCACAGATGCTCTCCGGATTAGGCCACAGCCTGGGGCTCTTCATTGTCACATCTCCGCATTCACAAAGAACTGTCTGACTACCCTCCAGCTAAACTCATCAGCTTTCCGGCTCCCCCATTGACTTCTATATTGACCTTCCGCAACCTTCTATTGACTTTTCAATTTCCCAAGTTTACCTGGACTCAAGAACAATACCCTGTTCCCCGTTCCTCATTGTCACCCTGGTGGCCCAATTAAAGGACACATTTGACTCATCAACACCTGGGCAGGTATCCAATTCCAGCTTGCCAGGGGCACCCCCACCTGACCGCCCAGGAACGCCTTCAGACAGCCCCTGGACCACACCGATTGGACCACCTGGAAGATCGTCCCCTTGCCCACCCCTGGGCGGTGCCACTCGGGGAAGGGAAGAGGGGGAGCTAATAAAAATGTGGTTCTCTTTGTGCTGGGGGTCGAACATCTTAGCTCTGTCTTCAGCTTGTGTCCACCTGCTGTCCTTTATTAGGCCTAATAAACGCAGTATTTTCTCAGGGATCTCTCTCCTGTTGGATTCTTCATTGGGTCTCTAGGTTCCAGCAGAACTCAGCAGGATTAACCTAGCTGAAATATAATTTTAAACTTATTATAAATTCAACAGCAGGAAGAATTCAATTGTGTGCTCTTAAAGCCAGAGAGAGAGAGAGAGAGAGAGAGAGAGAGAGAGAGAGAGAGAGAGAGAGAGAGGAGAAGGTGGAGGAAAAGGGGGTCCAGTGAGAAAGCTTTGAATGCTAGAGAGAGAGAGAGAGAGAGAGAGAATGAGAGAAAGAAAGAGAAAGTGAAAAAGAAAGGGAGTGAAGAAGAGAGAATGCATGCACTCTGACAAGCAGGCCGGCTGGTGGGGTGACTGGTTATTCAATCTTACCTGTGGAGCATCCTGATTGAACCGGCAGCTGAGGAGTGAGGCCAAAGACCTCACGTGGCTAAAACGTCACCACGTGTATGCTCTGGGGAACAAACAAAAAGGCTGGTTCCCTCAATGCCAGCCTTTACTGGGGTTGACGGCACGCAAATTACAAAAAAAGCAAAAAAAAAAAAAAACCCAGAGGGTTTTCCTATTATCTTTTTCCTTTCTTTCTTCCATTTTCAAGTAACTGACCAGTTAGTTAGGATGGAGGGGCAGGGGTCAGATGTAGTTACTTGCAACAGCTGTGGCATGTTCGTTTTTTTTCCAAACCAGGTGCCGGGATACATTTGCTCAAAGTGCAAGCTGGTGGCCCTCTTAGAGGACAAGGTCAGGCAGCTGGAGGCCTGTGTTTACAATCTTCAGAACCTTAGGGAGCAGGAGGGGTTGTTTCAGGAAGCAGAGAAAAACTTTGTCAAAACTAGTGACAGGGAGAATCTCAATCAGGGTGAGGGCATTTCACAAATACAGGAGGCAGATACTTGGAGGAATGTCACAGTCAGAAAAGGAAGAACTAGGAAACAGGAAGAGAACTTGCAACTGCACAATAGATTCCAACCTCTCTCCTTCATCAGCCAGGAACAGGAACTACACCTAGAACAGCAAGGGCAGCTTGAAGACCCTGCACAGAGGAATCCAACAGTACAACAAGGGGCACCTACCAAGCCTTGAAGGAGGCGAGTGGTGGTGATTAGAGACTCCTTGCTTAGAGGAACAGAAACAGTCATCTGCAGGCCTGACAAAATGAATCAAGAGGTCTGCTGTCTCCCTGGAGTCAAGATTCTAACCCATTTCTTTTGGTCCATGTAGGAACTAATGATACTTCAAAATGCAGCTTTCCAGATATCACAAAGGCATATGAAGAGATGGGTAGGAAGGTGAAGGACCTGGGTGGACATGTGGTAATCTCATCTTTCCTTCCTGTAGAAGGATGTGGCCCACGGAGGGAAAGAACAATAGTGGAGGTGAACAATTGGCTTCAGAGATGGTGCCGGCAGGAACGATTCGGATTCTTGGACCATGTTTTGCTTTTTCATGCAGATGGGATATTGGGCCAGGATGGGGTGCACCTCACCACTGCTGGTAGGAATCTTTTTGCCAAGAGGATTGCAGATTTAATAAGGAGAGCTTTAAACTGAGTTTGCAGGGGGAGGGAGAAAATTCTCTTAATGGCAGAGATCCAGAAGGGGTTGTGGAGATTAGCCCAAATGTTGAAATAGGAGCAGGACAAGAAGTAGTGCAGACCATCAGTGCGAGGAAAAACAGGTTAAGCAAAGGACATGTAAGAAGCACACACAGCCTCAAATGTCTCTACACCAATGCACAGAGCATGGGGAACAAACAAGAGGAGCTGGAACTCCTAATACAGCAAAACAAAATTATATGATATAATTGGCATCACTGAAACATGGTGGGATGAAACGTATGATTGGAATGTAGTCATTGGAGGGTATAACCTGTTTCAAAGGAACAGGCCAAGTAAGAAAGGAGGAGGTGTAGCTTTATATATTCAGGACATTTATACTGATGAAGTAATGCAAGATAAACAGCAGGGGAACCATATTGAGAGTATTTGAGTTAAAATCAGGGGTGAAAAAACTAGGAGGGATGTCACTGTGGGGGTATATTATAGACCCCCAAGCCAGCCGGAGGAGTGGGATGATGCCTTCTGTGAACAGATGGCCATACCGTCAAAAGGAAGAGATGTAGTACTAATGGGAGATTTTAACTATCCTGATATATGCTGGCAGTCCTACTCAGCTAGGAATGCAAGGTCTAACAAATTCCTTACTGCCCTTGAAGACAATTTCATAGTCTAGAAGGTAGAGGAGGCAACAAGAGGCAAAACCATTTTAGATCTGGTCTTAGCCAATAAGGAGTGGTGGGATCATTAGGTAAAAGTGACCATGCCCTTTTGGAATTTGTTATACAGTTGGAAGGTGAAGTTAAGCATAGTCAGACAAGAATCCTGGACTTTAAGAAAGCCAATTTTTGTAAACTTAGGGAATTATTGGCTGTGATTCCATGGACTGAAACACTGAAACAGAAGGGAGTCCAGGATGGATGGGAGTTCCTTAAAAGTGAGATATTAAAGGCACAATTTAAAACTGTTTCAACAAGAAAAAGAGCTGCCTAGATGCCCTAAGCACATCCGATCTCATCTGATTTCGGAAGCTAAGCAGGGTCGGCCCTGGTCAGTACTTGGATGGGAGACCACCAGGGAATACCAGGTGCTGTAGGCACCTGGAGTAGGAACTGGCAAACCACTCCAGTATTCCTGCCAAGAAAACTCCATGGACAAGAGGTCATGAAGGGTCGGTCACGATTATAACGACACAACACACACACACACAACAAGAAAAAAATGGGAGAGGTCTAAAGAAACTGCAATGGTTTACTAAAGAACTTTCAACTCAGCTAACTATAAGGAAAAACAAGTACAAGGAATGGAAAAATGGGAAATGCACGAAAGAGGAATATAAGCAAATAGCTAATATATGCAGGGGGATGGTAAAAAAAGCTAAAGCGCAAAACAAACTTAGACTTGCCAGAGAGATTAAAGATAGTAAAAAGGGTTTCTTTAGTTATGCCTGCAGCAAAAGGAAAAATAAGCAAATGATAGGCTCTCTGTGTGGCGATAATAACCAGTTACTAACAGGAGACGAGGAAAAGGCAGAATTACGCAACACCTTCTTTGCCTCTGTTTTCTCCAAAAAGGAAGAAAGAGATCCGCTGGGACAAAGAGTAGATGAGGTAGGATGGGAATTGCAATATAGAATAAGTAGAGAGGTAGTACAGGAACACCTGGAAACATTAAATGAATTTAAGTCTCCTGGGCCAGATAAATTACACCCAAGGATATTAAAAGAACTGGCGGAAGTAATTTCAGAACCATTGGCAATAATCTTTGAGAAGTCCTGGAGAACAGGGGAAGTCCCCATCAATTGGAGGAGGGCTAATGTTGTCCCCATCTTCAAAATGAGGAAAAAAGACCCAAATAATTATTGCCCTGTCAGCTTGGCTTCAATTCCTGGAAAGAGCCTAGAACAGATTATTAAACAATAAGTCTGCAATTATTTAACAAACAATGCTGTCATTACAAGAAGTCAACACGGGTTTCTTAAAAACAAGTCATGCCAGACTAATGTGATCTCTTTCTTTGATGGAATTACAGGCCTGGTGGATGACGGGAATGCTGTGGATATTGCTTATCTGGACTTTAGTAAGGCCTTCGATAAGGTTCCCCATAGTATTCTTGCTAAGAAGTTAGTAGAAAGTGGGATAGATAGTGCTACTGTTAGGTGGATTTGTAATTGGTTGACTGAGCGCACCCAAAGGGTGATCATAAATGGCCAGCTTGGAGAGACATTATCAGTGGGGTGCCCCAGGGTTCTGTTCTGGGTCCAGTGCTGCTCAATATCTTTATTAATGACTTGGGGGAAGGAATAGAGAGTATGCTAATTAAATTTGCAGATGATACCAAATTGGGAGGGGTTGCTAATTCCCTAGAGGATAGGATGAAAATCCAAAAGGACCTTGACAGATTAGAATGCTGGGCCAAAGCTAATGGAATGGATTTCAACAGAGTGAAATATAGGGTGCTACATCTAGGTAAAAAGAATGAATTGCACAGATATAGGATGGGGGACACTTGGCTGGATAATAGTACCTGTGAAAGGGATCTGGGAGTCTTGGTGGACCACAAATTGAACATGAGTCAGCAGTGTGATGCGGCGGCCAGGAAAGCCAATGTGATTCTTGGTTGCATCAACAGAACCATAGTGTCTAGCTCAAGGGAAGTGACTGAACCACTCTACTCTGCTCTGGTCAGACCCCACCTGGAGTACTGTGTCCAGTTCTGTGCGCCTCAGTTTAAAAAGGATGTTGACAACCTCAAGCGGGTGCAGAGGAGGGCGACCAGGATGGTTGAGGGTCTGGGGGAAATGTCTTATGAGGAACGGCTTAGGGAACTGGGAATGTTTAGCCTCTCTAAAAGAAAGCCGAGGGGGATATGATAGCTATGTTTAAATATTTGAAAGGATGTCATGTTGAAGAGGGAACAGGTTTATTTTCCATGGCTTCAGAAACTAGGACTCGGGGCAATGGTTTCAAACTACAGAAAAAGAGATTCCATTTGAACATTAGGAAGAACTTCATGACAGTTAGAGCTGTCCGGCAGTGGAATATGCAGCCATAAAGTGTGGTGGAGTCTCCTTCTTTGGGGTTTTTTAAGCGGAGGCTAGATGGTCATCTGTTGGAAATATTGTGATGGGGTTCCTGCATGGCAGGGGTTGGACTAGATGGACCTTGAGCTCTCTTCCAACTCTATGATTCTATGAACTGGCCATGCCCCCACCAGCATTGATAGAGCCCTATTGGCTCACTGTCCACTGTGGCCAGAGAGTGACTCGCACCCCCCCTTGCCTAGGCAGAATCTGGTAAATTCCTGTGACAATATTGAGTTAGTGATGACAGCGGGGAAGATGACAATTTGTCTTTCCTTGCAGAGCAGCAGCAGCAGCGAGAGGAAGCTTGCAAACAATAGAGCCAGCACACGCTGAGCACACGGCCAAGGGTGTGTGTGGAGCTTTTGACTACTTCCTGTGCTTACAGTGATTGAAGGGGCAGAGTTTTACTTTTAGTTTTCATGCTTGGTGGCATGTGAAATCCCGTATGAATACACAGTGGAAGTGAAGATTAGATTTAAGGAACTAAATTTGGTGGACAGAACACCTGAAGAAATATGGATGGATGCTTGTAACATTGTACAGGAGGCTGCAATGAAAACTATTCCAAAGAAAAGAAAACACAAGAAAGCACAGTGGTTGTCCAATGAGGCCCTTCAAATAGCGGAGGAGAGAAGGGATGCAAAATGCAAGGGAGAAAGGGAAAGATACAGAAAATTGAATGCAGACTTCCAAAGAATAGCAAGGAGAGACAGGGCGCCTTCTTGAATGAACAGTGCAAAGAAATAGAGGAAAACAACAGAAAAAGAAAAACCAGAGATCTATTCAAGAAAATTGGCGATATTAAAGGGGCATTTCATGCAAAGATGGATATGATAAAGTACAAAAATGGTAGGGACCTAACTGAAGCAGAAGAGATCAAGAAGAGATGGCAAGAATATACAGAAGAATTATATCAGAAAGATCTGGATGTCCCTGATAACCAAGATAGCGTAGTTGCTGACCTGGAGCCAGACATCCTGGAAAGTGAAGTCAAGTGGCCCTTAGAAAGCATTGCAAACAAGGCCAGTGGAGGTGACGGCATTCCAATTGAACTCTTTAAAATCTTAAAAGAGGGTGCTGTAAAGGTGCTGCACACGATATGCCAGCAAATTTGAAAACCCAGCAGAGGCCAGAGGACTGGAAAAGATCGGTCTACATCCCATTCCCAAAGAAAGGCAACGCCAAAGAATGCTCCAACTATCGCACAATTGCACTCATTTCACACGCTAGCAAAGTTATGCTCAAAATTCTACAAGGCAGGCTTCAGCAGTATGTGGAAAGAAAACTTCCAAAAGTTCAAGATGGATTTTGAAGGGGCAGAGGAACTAGAGATCAGATCGCCAACATGCGCTGGATTATGGAGAAAGCCAGAGAGTTCCAGAAAAACATCTACTTCTGCTTCATCGACTATGCCAGGCCTGTCCAACAGGTAGACCGGGGGCTACCAGTAGCCCATGAAGGGTTCAAATGTAGCCCGCCAGCCATCAATAAAAAATGGGAGGGGATAAGTTCTCCACCTCTCCCTCCCCCAACCCAAGGACCACCACTGCCCCAGCAAAGCTCTGGGTCTGCCCGCCCACTGTCTCAGCCAAGCAGGGCAGTTCAAGGGCCATGGCACAGTCCCCTGCTCTCCCTACTGGCCAGATGCTCAGAACAGATAAAATTCATAAGTAGAGGTTTTAGTGTAGTAGCCCTCAGGCACTTTCGTCCAGAAAAAGTAGACCTCGACATGTTCAAAGTTGTACAGCCCTGGACTATTTATTTATTTATTTATTTATTATTAGATTTATACCCCGCCCATCTTCCCAGGGGAACTCTGGGCGGCTTCCAACAAACAGACTGGAACAACGGTCATGACACTGAACAGTCTCTACATGGCAAGTCCTTAAAGGAATGGGAGTGCCTGACCACCTTATCTGTCTCCTAAGAAATCTATATGTGGGACAAGCAGCAACCGTCAGAACTGGATATGGAACAACTGACTGGTTTAAAATTGGGAAAGGAGTACGACAAGGCTGTATACTGTCACCTTGCCTATTTAACTTATATGCAGAGTACATCATGCGAAAGGCAGGTCTGGATGAATCACAAGCCAGAATTAAGATTGCCGGAAGAAATATCAACAACCTCAGATATGCAGATGATACTACTCTGATAGCAGAAAGTGAGGAGGAATTAAAGAACCTCTTAATGAGGGTGAAAGAGGAGTGAAAAAAATGGGCTGAAGCTCAACATCAAAAAAACTAAGATGATGGCCACCGGTCCCATCACCTCCTGGCAAATAGAGGGGGAAGAAATGGAGGCAATGACAGAGTTTATTTTCTTGGGCTCCTTGATCACTGCAGATGGCGACTGCAGCAACGAAATTAAAAGATGCCTGCTTCTTGGGAGGAAAGCAATGGCAAACCTAGATAGCATCCTAAAGAGCAGATACATCACTTTGCCAACTAAGGTCAGGATAGTCAAAGCTATGGTTTTTCCAGTAGTGATGTATGGAAGTGAGAGCTGGACTATAAAGAAGGCTGATCGCTGCAGAATCGATGCTTTTGAGCTGTGGTTCTGGAGGAGAGTCTTGAGAGTCCCCTGGACTGCAAGGAGATCAAACCTATCCATCCTGAAAGAAATCAACTCCAAATGTTCACTGGAAGGACAGATTTTGAAGCTGAGGCTCCAGTACTTTGGAGGAGAGAGGACTCCTTGGAAAAGTCCCTGATGTTGGGAAAGATTGAAGGCAAAAGGAAAAGAGGACAGCAGAGAATGAGATGGTTGGATGGTGCCATCGATGCAACCAATATGGATTTGACAAAACTCCGGGAGGCAGTGGAAGATAGGAAGGCCTGGCGAGCTCTGGTCCATGGGATCACGAAGAGTCAGACACAACTGAACGACTGAACAACAACAACAACAAGTCAGGAAAAAGGCGCCTCAGGGGGGATATGATTGAGACATACAAAATAATGCAGGGCATGAGTAAAGTGGATAGAGGGACACTCTTCTCCCTCTCACAAAATACCAAAACTAGGGGACATCCACTCAAACTGTGGGTTGGGAGAGTGAGAACAGACAAAATAATTTTTTTTTTACCCAGCATGTTGTTAATCTGTGGAACTCCCTGCTACTGGATGTGGTGATGGCATCTAGTCTGGATGCCTTCAAAAGGGGATTGGAAAAAATAATGCAGGGCATGTGTAAAGTGGATAGAAGGAAGCTCTTCTCCCTCTCACAAAATACCAGAACTAGGGATTTAAACGTTTCACAGAGGATTTTTCTAAGAGGGTGAAAACCATTCCTTCTTAACTCACCATTGATTGAACAGCAGGAAAGGGCTAGTGTAAATATGTAACAAGGCTGCCCAGCTGATAACAAGGTCAAATTGATGTGTAAGCATTGTAGGGCTAATTAACCAAAAGCCAGTCTGTAGGAGAATGTAAAGTTACAGCAAAAGTACAAAATCTATTTCTTCATTAAGGACCATTGGAGCTAATGAATTTAGCCTGAGTATCCAATCTGTTTCTTTTCTCAAAAGGGTTTTCTCTTTATCTCTAGGGTCAGTTTCTAATACATATTTAGAGGGGTCTAGATGTTCTACCTACATACATTTTATAACAAGGGCACCTAATGGCATATATTACTGCTTGGGTATTACAGTTGGTGAATTGGGTTAAGGTGTATATTCTGCCCTGTTGAATGTATGTGAATTCTGTCATCTTATCAGTGTTCTTACAATAAACACAATGACTGCATGGGTGATGGCCTTTGGGCGTTTCCCCCCCTCCAAAATATAAATAGGTGTTGTATGTTTTTGTTAGAATTCACTTCTAATTAGAATATCAGCCAAATTCTTAGTTCTTTTGAAGGTGATTAAAGATTCTAATGCTATTTTGTAATTTATTACTAATAATATTATTGTATCTGAGGACACAATTTCTATTTTGGTTATGCAATAAATCATCTCTTCTTTTATGATTGGCTTTAATGAATTTCTTTTCAATAATGTGTTTGGAGTAAACTTAGCTAACAACTGTCTCTTTAATTCATGGGATTCTAATATAAAATATTCTGTATTGGTGCAATTCCTTTTGATTCTAAGGAATTGCCCATAGGGTAAGTTGTATCTTAAAGATTTTGGATGGGAGCTATCATATCTAAGAAGAGAGTTGCAATCTGTGGGTTTTCTATAGAGGGGGGTTGTCGCATTCACCATACAAAGCCCCCAGTTATTTCATGGATCATTGACCTGTACACACCTTTTTATTTTTGCTGCCACCATTTAGGGCAGGGGTCCTCAAAGTTTTCAAACAGTGGGCCGGTCCACCATGCCCCAGACACCACTGGGGGCCGGACCACAGTCCAAAAAAAAAGGGCCAACATGGAAAAAAGGGGGGAGGGAGTGGGAGACCTTGCCGTAGCCCTCCCACTTTGAATGCCCCACTAGCCAGCATGCTAGATCAGCATGCTGATCATCTGGGCGGTAGTTGGGGGGAGTGGGAAAAGCGACATAGCCCACTGCTTTGAACTGCCTCAGCAATAGAAGCAGCTACGGAGGATGGCTTGATTGCAAAGCAGGGGGAAGGTGGGGGGATGCAATTGGTCCCGGGGGCCGGATTCAGGACCTTGGGGGGCCGCATCCGGCCCCGGGGCCTTAGGTTGAGGACCCATGATTTAGGGTATCCCAGTTTAAATAAACGAGACCCATTCGAGTTGTAACATGAATAAAATAAAATAACATTTATTGAATACAATAAGTTGTTTCAGTTACACATTTTCCTTTCACACACTTAATTGAAAGTTCCTCTAGGTAGTTCTGCCTTTTACTTTTCTCAAATCTCTCTTATCTGTCTCATATCTTATCCCTATCTCTAAACTCCTTTTCTCTTAACATTTTGCTATCTAACTACAGAACTCTCAGGATGAGCCTTTTAAACACTTGGGCTCCATCTCCACACTTCCCTATTTGGTCATCAGCCTTAACCCTTTACACACAATGGTACAAACGCTTTTTGACATGAAGAGGGTGAATGCTACAATTTCCTCCCTCCGTTATAGAAGTTTGAGTCAGGGGAGGTAACTAAATAAAGTTCCTCTCCTGATCAAACTGCATTTAACATGCAAAACTAATAACATCATAATACTTACATTTACATTACATCACATTTTAATTGCTAAACACTATCACTATTGCATTTCATTGTAATATTATTACATTACCTTTAATATACATTACCTTACACCAATATAGCAACTGAACAATACATTTTTTCCATACGTCAACATTAGACTAGCAATATCATATTATTATTATTTAAGTGTAAACTATATAATTGCTGTCTTGTTCTTCTTGCATCCTTCAACTGATGACACAATATGATTAATGATGTCACTACCAGCAATTTAGGTTAAAAAGTCCAGTCCATGGGAAATTGATGCCATCCTACTTTAAGCCCTTTGGTTGGCAACACCATCACTTTGCTACTCATCTTGAAACAGTTTTTTATAGTCCATCTCAGCATCGCTGACAAAACTTTTCTGGGTTCAACGAAGAAGTTGGATGATCTCCCAAATGAAGTTTCTGGAACACGCCTCACCAGTATTTTCTTCAACTTTGTGTGATGACTAGTCCATATTGTTGTCATTTTTAGGAACGCTGCCACTCTCCAACTCTGGATCCATGATGACACTCTGCACCAAGCCACCATCAGCACCAATAGTGCCACTATTGATGTTAGGTTTCCATAAATCATGATGAACAATATTGCAGCCTGTATAGTCTTTGCCAAATACAGTAATAGCTCAGATAACAAATGTATCTAATAACAAATTTTTCAGATAGTGAATGGAAATTTCCGGGTATAGGGCTACCTCAGATAGTGAATGTTCCCTATGGGCTGCCTCAGATAACAAATGTTTCATCATACCTTGGGGGGGAAAGGATACCCAGGATGCATTGCACCCTCCATAATTTGTGGATGCATGGGAGGAGTTAGAGCTAGGAGTCAGTGGCCAGAAAGAAGGGTGTGTATGAGCGTTGTTTCAAGAAAGTTATAAATTTGCTTGCCTCTACTAGAAGGCAAGGGGGAAGAAATTAATTTTCTATTTCTCCTTCTATGTCAGTAATTCGGTGACTGTTTGCTTCCCAGCTTCCCAGTTTGCAAACTGCCCATAAATCCTCTCTCTCTCACACACACCTCCTACCAATCTCCTCATGAATCACCTTTTCTAACCATTCATAAACACTGCAAAGTATTTTGATTATACTTGCCCCAGCCAGGGCATCTTTCATTTCCTGCTTGTTGCTTTTAGAAATTATGGGGACTGTACCATCAGCAGCAAATGTGGAGTGGGGATTAAGTTGACAGCTTTAACCTTCTGGGATCCCTTTTGTCTCTTTGCATTTGGAGGAGGGAGGGTTGAGGAGGAAACCCAGACACTCAACTTATGTTGCATATTAATTATGGATCAAATCATATTGGGGGGGGGCAACATACAGCCCAGAACATTAAAGACATATTCAAGTTAAGAGCAGGGAATTTGAAGAGGCACCTTACAACATTAAAAGGCAACATTAAAGCTAAAAGAACAAGCAAACAGTTTAAAGAAAAAAATCCATTATGAGGGGTGAAAAGCAAAATGGAGAACACTAGTGTTCTTATGAAATCAGTCAAATCAATCAGCATTGATGGGGTAGTCCTGGCCTCCAGCAGAAGGGAGTTCCAAAGTCTGGGAGCAGCAACAGAGAAGGCCCTTTCATATGTTCTTATGAGACACACCGCTGAAGGTCGCAGGATAGAGAGAAAGGCCTCTCCTGATGACCTTAGCACCTGAGCCGGTTCATACAGTATTATACAGTAACATAAGAATGTTCACAACATTTCAGTATCAACAAAGGTAGGACTATCAGAGTCTGATAACCTAACTGTGGTTATTTGTAATTATTGTAATTATTTTTTACAGAAATTATTTTTAATATATTTTCCCCCTCAGCGGATAAGTGAATCAGCAGATAAGGGGGGGTCATACTGTCCTGTCCTGAAGGCAAGGAACTCCCCTCCCCCTATGGTTAGCGGGGGGCGGTGTCCCTCATTTTCAAATCCAAAACTTGACAGGTATTGCTTTCCCAGCATGTCCTCCTCGAAATGCTAGCCTAGGTGGACTTCAAAGGGATTCTGCTCCATGGGCCACTGTCGACTGCAGGAAAGATCCAATCAGGTCAGAAACCTGCTGCTATCTCCGAACTTAAGGTGCAAGGGAGAAGATGGAGCACTGACATAGGGGAGTCTACCACTCTGAGCCTCCATGGCCTTCAAAAGGACATCCAGCTTGGGAAGACCCACACCTCACAAGCACCCACCCATCACACCCATGCAAGAGTGTCATCCCACCAATCCAACCAGGGGTGATGCTACCAAACCTATGCTCAAGGAGAGGTGGCAATGTCGACAAAGAGACCCCCATGCCAGAGCAACAGGAAATGAAACTGGCCGCTGAAACGAAGGCTCCGACAACCACAAAGGCCATCAGCAGATTGAGTGTTGGAAGAATCGGACAGCCAAAAATGAAGCTTGGACAAACACAGCCTTCAGCTGGTTGGATGGATGGGGGGCAACAGCCACGATGAAAGTCACTGTCCCTCTGTGACTATTGCTGCTCTGTATTAAAGGCACATCAACCACACCCACCAGCTTGTAATCCTGAGTTCCTGAAAGACGTGATAAGAATCAAAAACTCATGGAGGCTAAATAAAAGCTCAACAAAAAGTAAAAACAGAACAAAAATAAAATCCAGAGGAATGAGAACTGGAAAGATTAGGTGGAAATTTGGATAAAAATAATAACTGGATAAACAAAAATTTTAAAAAATAAAAATAAAAATACTAATGCAGCAATGGCCTAGATGCCTTCAAAAGGAGATTGGACAGATTCCTGGAGGAAAAGACCATCACAGGTTATAAACCATGATGGAGATGTGTAATCTCCAGGCTTAAAACCAGGGTACTTCAAGGGCCAGATGCAGAGGAGGTATCAGGAGAGAGATCTAGTCTCGTGCGCTCCCAGACACATCTGGTGGGGCCACTGTGCGATTCAGGAAGCTGGACTAGATGGGCCTCTGGCCTGATCCAGCATGGCTCTTCTTATGTTCTTATGTTCTTATGATCATGAGTAATAGTTGAAACCCCCGATTGGGTAGATTAACAACAAGCGTCAGTATATTCTCGAAGGCGTTCATGGCTGGGATCTGATAGCTGTTGTCAGTTTTTCGGACTGTTTTGCTGTGTTCTGGAAGTTTTTCTTCCTGACGTTTCGCCAGACTCTGTGACCGGCATCTTCAGAGGGCAATGAGCTCAGGTTCTCCTACATAGGACAAGTTTCCCCTTTTCCACAACTTTAAAAAACCCCAGTCTCGCTCACTCTATACCCTAGAGAACAGACAGAACTATTTCCCTGAGCTCCTTACCTTCTGAAGATGCTGGCCACAGAGTCTGGCGAAACGTCAGAAAGAAAAACTCCCAGAACATGGCCAAACAGTCCAAAAAACTCACACCAGCTATGATAATAAAGATAGTAAAACGGAGAGAAAGAAGGGAGCAGCAGGATACTGCTCTTAATTGTCCACCATCTTATCTCACTTGGAAGAAAGTGTATTATAGCAGTGGTCCCCAACCCCCGGTCCATGGACCGGTTGGCACCGGGCCGCCTGGGGAGGCCGGGGAGGCTCCTCCCCTTTTCTTCCGCCGCCCTCCTCCTCCTCCTCTTCTCTCCCGCGGGCAGCCGGAGGAGGAGTCGCCGCCGCCGGGCACGGCGCACGGGCGGGGTGGGGGGAGCCCGGGGCTCCTGGGCAGGCGGGCCCCGCCTCCTCCTCCTGTCGGCGGCCGCGGCAGCCGCCCGGGTTCCGCGGCCGGCGGCGGGCGCCCCCGCCGCCGCCGCGGCCGGCTCGGGCGGTCCCGGTGGCGCCCTCGGGCCGGAGACGCCACCCCCACCGGCCTCCCTTCCCTCCCCCTCCCGCTCGCCCGCCCAAGGCCGCAGCCGGAGGCAAGCGGCGGCGCAGAGGTGCCCCACCGAGGCGGGCGGCGGCGGCGGCCGCGGGCGCCCGCCACCGGCCGCGGAGCCACAGCCGAACCCGGGCGGCTGCTGTGGCCGCGGCGCGCGCCGCCGCCGCGTCCCACCTCGGTTGGGGCACTTCTGCGCCGCCGCTTGCCTCCGGCCGCCGACAGGAGGAGGAGGCGGGGGCCCGCCCGCCCAGGAGCCCGGGCTCCCCCGCCCGTGCGCGGGGGGAGCGCACGCCCGACGCCCCCAGCCAGCAAGCGCCGCCGCCGCTCCCATGGCCCCCAAGGTACACACGCCAAGCCCCCCGCACCTCCTCCTCCCCTCCTCCCTCCCCCCACCCCCACCTCCCACACCCTCCCCTGCCCCCCACACCCCCATCTCCCCCTCCCCACCCCCCACCCCGGGCCACGGGAAAATAATCAAACAAATGCCGGTCCGTGGAGACAAAAAGGTTGGGGAGCACTGTATTATAGTATTCCTTCAGGTTTTTTTCTTTGAGTATAAACATATTTTATCCTGTTTTCATGCCTTGTCCTCTCGCATAAATCTGTTTCCACTGCTTTTCATGCTCCATCAGGTACATACAATGTGAAGGTCTATGAATGAACTAGTCAGCATATTCTGCTTTTCCCAGTTGCAACAAAGTATCACAATGATCACATGTACAAGTGTATTTAGTAAATAATAAAATAAAACTGGATATCTAGATAGGAATGTTTGGTTGGCAGAGATTTAGTGGGAAATGCAACTGTCTTGAACTTGCTGTACAACGTCACCATACATACTGATTGTCTATCTGAATATCCACTCATCACAAACTATTGGATAGTGACTTTCTTCTCTCTCTCTCTCTCTCTCTCTCTCTCTCTCTCTCTCTCTCTCTCACACACACACACACACACACACACACACACACACACACACACACACACACACACACACACACACACACACACACACACACACTTTTCCCCCTCTTGGGCACCAGGATTATGGATCTGCTATCATTTGTACATCTTTATGAAGCTCTGCATCTCAAATTTAAAATGTGAACACACCAGGTTTTCATTTTGGGATTGGTCAGTAATAACATTATGGAGTGTGATGAAGGAAGTAGAGACAACAAAATATCAGAAACTAAAACTGCAATTTCTCTCGAGTTCACAATATGGCTTGCATAAACTATCATGCCCGCAAAATATATAAGGTAGAAGAAGATGAAGAACATTACATGTTTTATGACATTGACATGGACCTGTGTGTTGAGATCCTTAACTCCAGAGCCACTCTCCCTCAAATTCCTTATATGCCTCCAAAGAGAGGCGATTAGAACAATAGATGCTGTTATAGTTATGAGAAAATTTATAGAGAAAATGCATAATTGTGGAAGAAGAAAAAGAGTGTTTATATCTTTGCAAACCTTTGGTTGTTTGGCAGCCATTGGCTGCATTCCAGTCATATTGCACCACTTCTTCTTATCATAGTAACTGATGGCTGAAGGAACAGAGAAGATCATGGAGATGGTTATGGACATTCCAAGCATTTTGAATGTGAGCACATTGATCCTTCTCTTCAGCCACAAGAAGAGACGATTGGGAAAGTTGGTGACCTTCATGCAATAGAAAACACTCAGCCATGTGTTGCACCAAAGACTGACTATATCAAAAAAGAACCAGGCAATGAACAAAATGTCATGTCTGCAACTGTTGAAGTAGTGCTCTGGAGAGATGAGGTTCAGGACATAATTCATCAGGACAAAGAACTGCAACAGACATCTGGAGGTACTCAAAGCAGTTAGGAGTTTGTCACAAACAACCATCCTCCTATTTTGGAGACAAAGGTACCCAATGACAAATGTGATAAATCCATTTATCAACACAGAAGTAATTACTACAGTTCCCATAATGGTCCAAGAAAGGATACCAAGTGGAGAGGTTAAGTGCAGCATCATTTGGATTACTGGGGAAAGTGTCTGGGATGAGGTACCTGTTTGGGCTTGTCCAGGTGTTTGTCGACTATGCAGTGGAGGAAACTCTGCTATTTAGGGCTTTTAAAATGTTCATACACACTCCAATCCTGGCAGGAATGCAAATCTCAGAAGGATTCTGTTATTAATGATCCAAGCATGTATCATGTCTCATATAAACACACCAAATGATTTGTGCCACTTTGTCTGCCTGCCCATGTAGAGTCACTTAAGTAAATTTGTTCTCTCTTAACTCACCTCTCAATATTTTACACTTTCTCATATTTTTGTCCTTAGAGATACTCCTAGTTAGATCCTCCATTCATCCCATGGGTTGTTTGAGACAAAGGAAACATTATTGAAGAAAGTTACAGTTTGCATGGAAAGAAATTATATTAGGGGGAGATAAAATTGTGTTCTGAGTAAAAAAGTTACAATAACTCTACAAATTATAGGGTTAATTTACAACTTCCCCTCAGTACGCCAATCTGCACTCCTTCAATTACCCCCGCAGCCCCTTTGGAGCTTAATAACTCCATTCCCTGAAACCCAGAACTTTCCAAATTTCAAGGGGCTACAGGGGAATACTTGAGGAAGCTCCCCTGCCATTTCCTCTAGAATAGATGTCAGCCATGGAGGCAAGCAGGGGGTCCTCAAACTTTTTAAACAGGGGGCGGCCACTGTCTCTCAGACAGTTGGGGGCCAGACTATTGTTTGAGAAAAATATGAACAAAATCCTATGCACACTGTACCTGTTTCCCATAATCCTCTCAGATATTGCTGTTATTTACTTAAGGGGGCAAATCCAGTTGACCATTTCAATGTTCTAGTCACCATGCCTGGTAAAACCACTTAAATACCTCAACGTGAAACCCTATTAGGGTCACCATAACTTTTTGGACTTGACAGCACATAACTGATTAATAGTTGTGCTTATGAAACAAAAACTCATCCCTCATTTTTCTGTTATACTGTTGTAGGGTCACCATTTAAAAACTGCCTTGAACCCATGCAATTTACTGTCACCAAGCCCCCCCTCTGGGTGAAAGGAGAGAAGGAACTGAAGGGTATCGATCAAGCATCTGTAGCTGTTTTAGTAACCCCCAGGCATTGACAATCCTCATGTATTCAATAGCAATGTATTCCAAGCTATATATATCCACACAAGTGACACAAATTATATAAAGATAGTGATATCCACTCAGCACTCCACATGTATCCACATGTCACAAGACGAACCTTGATTCTTGCAAAACAAACTTTGGTCAGGCCTTCCGGCAAGGCAGACCACTAAAAAGAGAGACATCTGTTATAGATCTGGAATGTCTCTGAGCAAGCGCAATGAATCCAAGGACGTCAATTAAGTTGTAGCTGTATAGAGGCCAATTTATCTTACACACAGTTAATTAACATGTAGCCAGCCGTCCAAGAAAATCTTATCTCTGTTTCTCTCTTTGTGAGCTCACCTGGAGCGCCTCCCTAGCAAAGATGATACCAAGGACAGGCACTCCCAGCCTGTGTAAGTTAGATCAAACATGGCAATTACGGACCCAAAGAATACATTTAATTGGTGTCAGGAATACAAAATAAATTGCCAAAGATGTCAATTAATGTTTGATGTATGTAACAGATGTGTATGACGCAGAATCGGACGGGCGGGGGAAGAAGAGTGATTGTAAGTCTATAAAATATATTGCATTTCCTTTGTTCGGTGGACTTCTCACTTGTTTTGTATCAAGTGAGATTTCTCTGGTTATCAACCAAATAAATCCCTTTCCTGTCTTTGAGACCCAGACTGCTCATTGCATTTTGCAGTGCCTCTGCCTGCAGGCAGTGGACCCGGCATTTCTGTTCCTTTCAGAACATGTAAGACAGAATAAGTGGCCTCCCCTTATGTATGAGGAGTGTTCTTGTGCAATCATTCTGGGGATCCCTTGGGGGCATAGGGGTTAAATCTCCCACACAGAGTGAAGCAGTGGGATCCAGGAAGCAAGCTACTTTTTGGAGTCCATAGCTGGCTTTTTCTTTATTAGCTTTTATGAATTGCAGTCTGCTGTAGGCTGCTATAAAATAACCAGGTTATAACTACTCAAACTGGGAGACCTTACTGTGCTATTCTCTATGATGGGAAAGCTGAGGGATGCTTATCGGCGCATACACACACACACACACACACACACACACACACACACACACACACACATACATGCATTGTGAAATTCAGAGAAATTTGTGCTCTGCAAACAAGAGGGGCTAGGTAGCTTTGCTCTTAAGAAAATGTGGCGGGCATTTTTCCTTGATGGTGAAAAAACATGCCTTGTGGATACCATGGATGTGGGGAAATATCGGGTGGGTTCCGCATGTTGGGCTGAGTTTTGCATATACTGTACATAACCTCCACCTTGTTCCACCCCCCACCCCCTAGTGAAGGAGCGAGCACACAGGGAAGTTGCCAGCTGCCACCTCATCCTCTTGAAAGAGAGCCCCTCACTCCCATCATGGCTGCCTGGGAACCCAAAGGTAGATAGGAATAGAATCTGGGCTGTTGCTAGCAGGAGTAAGGGAGACAGAAGACATGCTTCTACATTCATTATTTAGCAAAATATAAGTTTCTGGTCAAAAATGGAGCTTGGATTAGCTCTCAGGCTGAGTAAAATCAAGAAATCTTGCCATTATGGGGCAGAGAGCAAAATGTTTAAGGTTGTTCCAGAAGGAGCATGTAGGAATATCCAAAACTTCATATATGTAGCATCAAAACAACAACAACAACAACAACAAAACAGCATCACATTTAAACATTTAAGCTATTTTATTTCTATAGGGGTATTCATCAAATACATCTTACATTAGCCCAAAGAAATGGATCAACTGCCAAGTACATTACCTCCTCAGGTTCCATCCCCGAATATGAACATATTCCAGTCTCCTTTGATGCTTCAACAGCTTATCATAGAAGAGAGATGAAAACTAGAGATCCTGCAATATATAAACAACTACAGAAAGAAATATGGCAGAAAATATGAATGACAAAGAAAGAAAAACTTTCAAAGGAATGTAGGAAAACTAAAGAATAGAATGTTAAACATGACTAATTTAACATATACAAGAAAATAAGGCAAGCAGCGGGTATGTACTGTATAATAGTAGAGGAAGTGATTCTGTTATTGGCAAGGAATATATAGAACATCTCTTAAAGGATAACAGAAGTACTGTATTGACCATGGTCTCAAGTCAGATGGTGTAGATATCATGAGGTAAGAGGTAGAACATGTCATTAAACTATTGGTGTGGCAAAGTCCCATGGCCTGTGGTTTGAAATTTGAAATATGGAAGTCTTGAAATTGCTTAAGCAGTTTTTCAGCACATGATAAAGAGATTAAGTTCCTAGATATGCTAAATGATTGTTCCCTGGAACAGATGTTTGAAGACCAAACTAGAGGTACAAGAATCCTTGACTTGATCCTGAGAAAGATACAGGATATAGTGCAAAATGTTAATGTGACTGATCCAATAGGGAACAGTAACCACAACATAATTACAGTGGTACCCCGACTTATGATGCGCCCAACGTATGGAAATCCTGACTTACGAACGCGCTTGCCACCTTATGAGCAGGAGACTGGGTTTCCCCACCTTACAATTAAAAAAAAAACTGGGATGGGTGCTGTTTAAAATATCTTTCAGGCACGGAGGCAAGCGCTTACCTCTGTGCCTGAAAAACCTTTTATTGACTTTTCTAAACATACCAGGTTAAAACAGATAAATTGCTTATGTGTTGTCGTGTTATATAGTATCCATACAAGTATTTTCCCAATGTTTCCCAATTTTACATGTTTCTTTTCTGTCATTGTATTTATCATTAGTTATCTCCGTTTTCATCTAATACACAAAGTAAAAATAACAAAGTACGATATCAAATTAGCCTGATTAATTTTAATTCTTCATTATGCTAAACCAGGGGTCCTCAAAGTATTCAAACAGCGGGCCGGTCCACCACGCCCCAGACACCACTGGGGGCCGGACCACAGTGGGTGGGGGGAGCAGGGGACCTTGCCATAGCCCTCCCACGTTGAATGCCCCACTAGCCAGCATGCTGATCACCTGGGTGGTAGTTGGGGGGAGTGGGAGAAGTGACATAGCCCACTGCTTTGAACTGCCTCAGCAATAGAAGCAGCTGCGGAGGCTGGCTTGCTCGCAAAGCAGAGGGTAGGTGGGGGGGGCTGCAATTGGTCCCAGGGGCTGGATTCAGGACCTTGGGAGGCTGCATCCAGCCCCGGGGCCTTAGGTTGAGGACCCCTGTGCTAAACATTTTAAAATCTATTCGTCTAGCTCCATATGTGATAGGCATATATTTATATCTATTTTCTTCTAATACAAAGAGTGAAGATAATAAGTTTGACTTAAGATCTCCTATCTAATCTATAGAATTAAGTAAATAATAAACATCACCAACCCTTTATATTTTGTCTATTCATCTAGGTTCTATCATTTTTCAAATATATCAATATATCTGATATTAATAATTAATGGGTTACTTTAAGAAAAGGGGAGTTATATTTTGGTCTCTCAGTTTCATAATATGTTTAAAGTTTTCTATTCTTAACTAAGCAGACAGATTGACATTTCAGGCTGGTAATCTCGTTCCCCTTTCCCTTTCCACATCTTAATATTCATTTACTATTTTAGCGATGGTCCAGATACAAAGGCCGATTTCTGCATTTAAGCGGCCTGTCTGGTTTGGCAGTATACAGTTAGCTTGGCAGTAATTTTAAACTAGTCTATTACAATACACTTTTCCATCCACTGATTTCTGTTGCCATTCATTATAATTCGTTAATAACCAATGATAAGTAATAAATAGGCCCACCATCATTAGCGGAGCACAAGAACAGACCATCTAAGTAATTGAATAAATAAACCAAATCTTGGTCTTTCCCGATAAATCCACCCCCCCCCCATAAACCATGCACATCCATCAATTCCCATCTTGTTGAAACTCGAACCATCCAAACATCCTTCCCATGGAGTAGAGGCTTTCCCAATAAGGCCAGACCACACATTCTTGAAAATTTCAGTGCTCTGCTGCAGCTTTATGCTCCAAGCAAAACCAGATCTGGGACTTTCCTCTGCCTCTTCAACAGGTTCAAGAGAAAGTTCAGTTTCCAAAGCAGAGCCACACTACATACTCTCTCCCTCTTTGTGCTACTCTGTGAATCGTAGGTTTGGGAATTGTTTTGCTCAAGCTCCTCATTACACTCAGAAGCAAGTTCGGAGAGTTCATAAGAAGATTCAGTCTGTAAATAGTCCAATATTCTTTGCAATAAGAGGAGCAAATAATCAAATTGTTCTGTCATTTCCCCAGCTGGTTCTTGTCCTAGTAGACAGTTGAAAATCCCTCCAAAGAGTTAAACTTCCTTGTACTGTGTTTCAGGGAGTGGTATGTGGGGGAGTGCTGATAGAGGCAAGCTCTATCAGTCTGATATTATTTAGACTGCCCAAGGTCATTGGCCGCAGCACACACACTGTTTATATATTGGTAAAAGAAAGCTGTCTTTTTCCCCTTCGAAGTCACATACCAGCCAAAAATGTTGAAAACACAATACAATAATCAGAAAAATCTCTTCTGTGTTAACATCTTAAAGTAAATAATTACTTATCTCCCCTCACACTTGAAGCCACCATTTCGTAAAGGGGGGTTAGAAAAGCTTGATGAGAACAGAAAAGCAGGATGTCCCAAAATATCTCTCCTGAGTGGTGAGTAAAGGCAAAGAAAAGAAGACTGTCTACTCACGGCAATAAGGTTTTGTAAAGTTAGGCTTATTTACATTCTGGCCATGACTGCGGGCCGCTCGCCCTAAGACAACGGACTTCCCACAGCAGGGAGATTAGACTATTTCTGGAACTGTGAAGTCTGCTGCCGCATTTTCCCACAGTTCTCAGCTGCAGCTTCTCTTCGCCCCCCCCCCCACAAGGGGACTCACCCTTATTCAGGGTCCTGTTTATCTGGAGAAATTCAGCTTGATAAGCCAGAAGGCTTATCAAGGCGTCTCGCCGCAGCAAACCGGAAGCCGGAAGTCCCCTGAAAAACATTTTAAACAGTGCCCGCTTTTCACCTCATCCGCCCTTGTTGTGTGTGGGGTGGGAAGACAGGTGCTGTTTAAAATGTCTTTCAGGCAAGGAGACAGTATCCGCTTTCCCCCCAACGAGGGGGGATGACGGGAAAAGCGTGCACTATTTAAAATGTCTCTCAGCCTCAGAGGCAAGCTTGCCTCCATGGTTGACATTTTAAACAGCGAGCACTCCCCCCCACACACACCCCTCATTGGGGGTGGGAGCGGGCACTGTTTAAAATGTCTCTCAAAGCAAAAGTGTTCTGCTTATATACTGCCCCATACCACTTCAAATAGTCTCTGGGTGGTTTAAAGTTTTAATTACAGTAATGCAGGCTACACATTGCCCCCCCCCCCAGCAAGCTCAGCCTTAGAGGCAAACTTCCATCCATGGCTGAAAGACATTTTTAAAAGTGCCCGCTTTAACCCACAATGAGGGTGGGTGCATGTTAAAGCGAGTGCTGTTTTAAATGGCTTTCAACCACAGAGGCAAGCTTGTCTCCATGTCTGAAAAACATTTTAAACAGTGCCCGCTTTAACAGCAGTTTCCCATAGGAATGCATTGAAATCAGTTCATCTGGAATGGATTATTGATTTTTTCAATGCATTCCTATGGGAAATCGCTTCCCGACTTACGAGTTAACTGATTTATGAGTGTTCATGGATTAAGTTTGTAAGTCAGGGTTCGACTGTACTTTTAACTTAATCAAAGACTGCCAATCACTGATAAAATCTAACACAGAGAGCTTAAATTTTCAAAAAGGCAATTCCCCAAAGATGATGAAACTAGTAAAAAAGAAGCTGAAAGGGAAAATTGAGAGAGTCAAAACACTCCAAGAGGCATGGAGGCTGCTCACAAAAACAATAGCAGAGGCCCAATTGGAATGCATACACAAAAGGAAAAAGGGCACTGCCATGTCCAAGGGGACTCCAATTCTGGCAGAACAAAAGCAAAGCAAAGCAAGACTTTGAGGGGCATATAGCTAAAAACACTCAAAGAAATAACAAGGAGTTCTTTAAGTACATTAGAAGTAAGAACCCAACTAGGAAGGCCATTGGACCACTAGACAGCAATGGAAAGAGAGGGATTATTAAAGAGGAAACTCAATGAATTATTTGAGTCAGTATTCACTGAAGACAGAAATCACATGCTCCAAACAGAGCCTATCTTCATAGGGAGGCAAACAAAAGAATTAAGCCAGATAGAAATAGCCAGGGAGGAGGTTCTTGCATGTCATGTTAAACTAAATGCTAAGAAATCACCAGGACCAGATGGCATCCATCCACGAGTTCTCAAGGAACTTAAAGATGAAACTGCTGATGACCTAGCCAAAATATATAATCTTTCCCTCAAATCAGGCATTGTGCCTGATAAGTTTGCCACTTATCTCTGTCTTCAACTATTACAAAAAATACAGATATTAGATTATAATATTGTATTTGCTAGTTTAGTCTTAGCAATATTCTCGATCCTAGAACTTAATTCTTCATTTAACTGAACAGCTTAGATCAGTGATGGCGAACCTATGGCAGAGGTGCTAAAGGTGGCACTCGGAGCCCTTTCTGTGGGCACTCGACATCGCCCCTTCATAGCCACCTGTATACAGGTTCAATTACTGTATTGGCACTTTGCAAAAAAGTTAGTGGGTTTTGAATTGCAGTTTGGGCACTCGATCTCTAAAAGGTTCGCCATCACTGGCTTAGATTATATTTGACTAATTTAATATATAGTAGGTATATGCTTATGTCTAATACAAGAAGTGAAGATAGTAAAGTAAAAAGTTAAGATAGTCTGTCTAATCCACAACCTTAGATATATAATAGACATCATCAAACTATTATATTTTCTCTATTCTTATAAATTTAACAAAGTTTTTGAAACCTTATATGACTAAAATTAGTACTTAATGGGTATTAAAAGGAAAAAAAATACATCTTGATCTCTCCGTTTTTTGTTGTATTAAAAAGAAAATTCCCTGTCTTTCTTTGCCTGGCTAACATTTAAAGATCTAACAAATTGGAATCTCAAATTGGATTCCACATTCCATTTTCCATTCTTCATATCCAAATATTCAATTAATTAAATGTTCCATAAATGAAGAGCAAATTTCTATGTTAGACTGGCCTATCTAGTTAACAATAGCTAACAATTACACATCTGATCTCGCCTGATTTCGGAAGCTAAGCAGGGTCAGCCCTGGTCAGTACTTGGATGGGAAACCACCAGGGAATACCAGGTGCTGTAAGCACCTGGAGTTGGAACTGGCAAACCACTCCAGTATTCCTGCCAAGAAAACTCCATGGATATGGAGTCACGAAGAGTCGGTCACGACTGTAACGACACAACACACACACAACAATTAACTAACCACTAAAAATAATTTCTATTTAATTTAGTAAATAAATGATATTGAAGGCTATCTTCATATTTCACAATTCACTTCAGCATTGAGCAACATTGAACAAGCTTAACAGGGTATTCAATCCTGACAATTAATTTTCACTTAGCTAATCTACTTTATTTAATTAAACTACTATAAAATGGATAGCTCAACCAGTTATATTTATATTTTTATATTAAGTAGATAATTATAACAGCTTTCTATCACATGATTACGTCTAACTGGAACAATTCTTTGTTTCGGGCTGGTTTGCACATTCCTGTTATCCATTTTCCATATCATTATAGTTCATTGTAATCCATTAATAGCTTTTTTGTGATTGATTTATTAAGCCAAGGATTCATGTTGCCTCCCTGGCACTCCATCCCATGATATAGAAACCTCCAGCGGAGAGCTCTCCAAACACCCCCCCCTGCATATTTATTGTTGTCATAAATTTAAACCCCGTGCTCCAAACAAGGCTAAAATTGAGACTCTTATCTGCTTCTGAAGATAATTCTGTCTCCCAAGCAAATAGCTTGTAAACTTGCATATTGGAGTGAATGCTCTGTTCTAGCTTCATGCTCAAATCAGGATTAAAGATGAGGCTTTTCTCCTCTTCTAGAGAAAGCTCAGTCTCCCAAGCAGTGCTTGATTCCACATTCTCCAAATATTCCTTATTGGGCTCAGTTTTCTGATCTAGCTTAAGGTTGGGAGTGGACTCTCATCTGCTTCTGAATTAAGCTTGGGGGGAAAACTCAGCCTGAAGAGAGTCTACTATATTCTGAAATTTATCGAGCAGGTACATAAATTGCTGATTTGACTTTGGTTTCTTGCTCATTGTGCCGGCTGCACTCAAATTGTAATCCACTTCAAAGGGTTAATCACTTCCAGGAGGGAGGGGTGTAAAAAAGGAGAGCAAAGACAGGGAGGAAGTGACAGAGGAAAAAAAATATCCAAATCCATTATCTAGAAGTTTGTTTTGAAAGCATTGAGACTTCCAAGGTCAAACTTTTCCTTTTTGTTCTCTCAGCTGGGCAAATAAATCTGTAGAACAATATATAGATGTAAGAACTTCAAAATAATACTATATTAAAGTTTAATCTCCCAACACACACTTGGAACTCCCTGCCACAGGATGTGGTGATGGCATCTGGCCTGGATGCCTTCAAAAGGGGGTTGGATTCCTGGAGGAAAAGTCCATCACAGGTTACAAACCATGAGGGAGATGTATCAACTCCAAGCTTAAAACTGGGGTACCTCAAGGACCAGATGCAGGGGAGTGGTATCAGGAGACAGATATCTAGTCTTATGCGCTCCCAGACGCATTTGGTGGGGCCACTGTGAGATACAGGAAGCTGGACTAGATGGGCCTTTGGCCTGATCTAGCATGGCTCTTCTTATGTTCTTATGTTAGCCGCCTTTTCAGGAAAGGGGGTATTAGTACTTATTGAAGCAGAAAAGAAAAAAGTCCAGAGAAGCACCAAGAAGAAGCTCACATAAAAACTTAGGCGAAAACATACAGTACAATCCCCTTATCCACTGATTCTGTTGTGTATTGATCTGTATTCCTATTATCTGTAATTGCTTATGTTGAAGTAACTGCCTTCCTGTTCCAAAGGGAACAGGCCTATTGGTTATTTCTAGTTGCTGCTTTTGGATCCTCAATCCTATTGGTTTCTGCCAAAAGGCAGCTTTGTGATTGCTTGTAATTGTTCCCTCCAAAATGTATCTTTTCCTAGCCTGTCCTCGTTCCTATAAATGTAGCTCACTCGCCCCAGTCCCCAGCCTTGTTCTCTCCCTGAATAAAGAGTTGTTACCATAGAAGCTGTCTCCAGCATACTATGTCACAGAGCTGAAATCACTTGCTGAAATCACTAAACCCCACGCTTTCACAATTCACTAAGAGCTGATTGCGATATCCACGGTTGGTGATCAGCGGGGGACAGAAAGGAGGGGGAATTAAAAATAAAACTACCCCTGCTGATGTCCACCAACCTCCTCCTCACCGCTACCACCACTGCGGCAAGCTAGCAAGGCACCCTCTTGAGGGGTGGGGTGGGAAATGTGAATTTCCCACTCAGGTCCCTGGCAGCAGATCGGAAGACTGAGTTGGAAGTTCAAAACTTCTGATCGGTTGCCTGGGACCTGACCCAGAAGTTCAAAGTCCAGGTGGCTAGCAGCGAGGAGGAGAGCAACAGGCATCCGTGGAGGTAAGTTTTTTTTAATTATTATTCCTCTCCTTGCTGTCATCACCGCCGCCACTGGGCAGTTGAAGCTGAGTGGAAAAGAGAAAGGTGTTTTAAAAATCTTTCTTCCCTTCTTGTAGCCACTGGCAGCAGTAACTGCGAGGAGAGAAGAAAGTTATTTTTTTACTCATTCTCCTTGCTGAAGCCGAGCGGCAAATAGAAAGGGTAAAACAAAGTTTTCTTCCCTCCTTACAGCCCCCAGACCAAGGGGACTTACCCTCACAGGGTTCTTTTTATCTGGAGAAATTCAGCCGGATAAGCTGGAGAGCTTATCAAGGTGTCTCACTGCGGTGAAACCAGACCCCCTGTTGGAATTGTTGAGAGTGTTAACAAGAATGTGGCTAAGGGAGATCCAGTTGGCATTGTTTATCTGGACTTACAGAAGACTTTGGACAAGGTCTCACACCAAAGGCTCTTGAATAAACTTGCAAGTCGTGGAATCAAGAGACAGGTCTTTTCCTGAATCAGCAACTGGCTAAGGGACAGGAAACAGAGAGTAGCATTAAATGGACACCACTCCACGTGGAGGGAGGTACAGAGTGGGGTCCCCCAAGGTTTTCAACCTTTTCATAAATGATCTAGAAGTAGGAGTAAATAGCAAGGTAGCCAAATTTGCCGACAACATTAAATTATACAGGGTAGTAAAAATTGAGAGAGATTGTGAGGACCTCCAGAGGGATTTCTTGACACTGGGGGAGTAGGCAAAGTAGTGGCAAATGAGCTTCAACATTAGTAAGTGTAGAGTGATGCACATTGGGGCCAAAAAAAGAAAATCCAATTACATTTATAAACTGATGGGGTCAGAAATCTCTGCAACAAACCAGTAAAGGGCCATTGGTGTCCTGGTGGACAGCTCAATGAAAGTGTCAACCCAGTGTGCCGCAGCAGTGAAAAAAGCAAACTAAATGCTAGGGATCCATAGGAACGGTATAGAAAATAAATAAGCAAGTGTCATTTTGCCTCTTTATAAATCTATGGCGAGGCCCCATTTGGAGTACTGTGTACAGTTCTGCTCAGCATACCTCCAGAAGGAGATTATGGAAATGGAAAAAGAGCAGAGGAGGGCAACCAGAATAATTAGGGGACTGGAACACCTTCCTTACAATCTGAGGCTACGATTGTCATGACCCTGCCAGCTGCAGAACCAAACCTTGACGGGTTAACTGATGAAGAGCAGCTGGAGGAGCCTTCCAGCTCATCCTGTCAACCAGCAGCTGTGACTGATGACTAGAGATGGGCACGGCCAGAAAAAATGACGTTTTGATTTTTCGTTTGTCAGAATGCGTCCGTTTTGTTCTGTTTCCATTTGTCGCTAATGTTTTCGAAAATTTGTCATTTCGTTGTTTCATTCGTCGTTTGTTGTTTCTACCGCAATTTAGCGCAATTTGACTTCCCAGAGCATGGGTGCATCCCGCAATGACCCAGAGCAGGCGGAAAACACTTTAAACTGGGTGATGAATAATATATTTAATAAATATATCATAGCATAAGACTGCATCCCATGCAATAAAGCAAACAAAGTGGGCAGAATGCAATATTCTTTTTTTTCTCTTGGTCAACGCTGACTGAACCAGCGGCCACCCTACTTGGTCTGGCTGCCTGTTATCCTTTTTTTTTTTTTAATTGAAGCCTTCTTTAATCCATCCCATTTCCCCTCCACCTCTCAGAGGCAGCAGGAGACACAGTATTCTGTTCCTCCCCCAAATCTGGATGAGGGTCTACTCTACTCTTCTCAATGTCCCCTCCCCATGACACTCCTTGTAAAGCTTTCAAGCAAATGCCACACTGGTCAACTAGTGGTCAGAGATTCAGATGCTTCCCCCCCTCATCCGGATGAGTTCAATCTCTCTGGGAATCATCGCCAGTTGGAGTGTCCCGAGGAGCCCGGTTCGCTCATGGAGCGGAAGTGGTCTCGGTGTTGTCTCAGGCGGCCGCGGGCGGAGGCTTCCCTCCCGCTCAGCATGATCTGGACATGTGGGCCCACCTTCAGCTGCTCTTGTCTGCTTACAGCAAAGCCACGAAGCCAGAACAGCAGGGAACAGCGGGGAGGGATTCTTTCATCCCCTACTTTGGAGGCCAGTTTTCACTACCCAGGAGAACAGTACCACCAACCCAGTGGAGACACAGAGTCCACGCATGCGCGTGGCAAAGAAGCCACAAAGCCAGTACAGCGGGGAACAACGGGGAGGGATTCTTTCAGCCTTGGAAGCCAGTTTCCAATACCCAGGAGACCACTTCCACCAACCCAGTGGAGACACAGAGTCCACGCATGCAGCAAAGAAGCCACGAAGCCAGAATGACGGGGAACAACGGGGAGGGATTCTTTATGGCAGGGGTGGCGAACAAGTTCGACAAAAAGAGCCAAAATTTTAAACTGTGAGAGTCAGAGAGCCACACCACGCAGTGACCTGCCAAAACAGACAAACACTCACACAAAAGCATATAATTTTAACAATAATATATTAAACACATAATATAACATGCTCACTCAGGTGTTTTCTGTTACCTTGTTGGAGTGATGGGATGATAATCTCAGTGGGATTTCTGGCATCTTTTGTTTTCAGTAATCTGCAAATCAGGTTTGTATTCAGTTGTAGCCACTGGGAGCAGTTCCTTTACATGAGTGTCAGTCAGAATGGACCTGCTTTGATTTCACGTGTTTCAAAGTAGAAAACAGCTTCTCACAGACGTATTTTGACGAGAACATAGACAGCAGCTTGAGAGCGGCTCTTTTTACACACGGGTATTTTTCAGTTGGCACAGCCGGAGAGGGAGACAGCAGCCAACCGGCGAGGGGGGGGGCGACTCCTCCCCGGGCGAATTTCCCAACGGACACTGACTGATAGTCCGCCCTCTGTCCTCAACCTCCTCCTCCTCCCTGCGTGTCACCCCACCTCCTCCTCCTCAGAGCCCAGCAGGTGAAGCGGCCGTCACTTCCGCCTCGGCTCCAAGCTGCTGTCTGTCAGGCTCAGGGCGGGCGGGCGGGCGGCGGCGGCGGCTGGGGACGCGCCAACGGCCCCCGTCCTGACCCGCTGCAGGCGGTAACGGCGCCCCCCTCTTTCAGTTGGGCCCCGGCGCGGCCCACCGAGCCCTTCCCTGCACCCCTCGTCCCCATGGACGTCATGGCCTTGCCCTTGTCACCACGGCCATCCTTCAGGCCCCCGCGCGCCGCGAGTGTCCGCCCGACGCTCTGGAGCTGCAGCTAACCTCCCCGGGGCGTGCCGGAGCTTCCTCCGCCGTCTCCAGGAGCGCCCGTCTGCTCGCTTTGCTCTCTCTCTCTCTCTCTCTCTCCCCCCCGGCACTTGTCCTTTTCTTCCCTCCCCGCTCGCTCTGGTGGCCGGGTGAACAAAGAGCCCATCGGGGCTGCTGCTGCTGCTTTCCCCGGGCAGCGTGGAGCCATCCCCTCCCCGGGGCGCGCCGGAGCTTCCTCCGCCGTCTCCAGGAGCAGCAGCAACAGCTCGCCTGCACGCCCGCCTGCTCGCTTTGCTCTCTCTCTCTCTCCCCCCCCGCTGGCGCTTGTCCTTTTCTTCCCTCCCCGAAGAGCCGCATTCATTTTGGCCGGGAGCCGCATGCGGCTCGAGAGCCGCGTGTTCGCCACCCCTGCTTTATGGCCTGGTACGTTTATCTCTCAGCGAAGGTTCCAGGAAGGAAAAGAGAAATAGAAAGTTGGAGGATACTAGGGTACTATAGGAAGGATAGATAGGGTACTAGAGGATAGGGTATTTTTTGAAATAGAAATAGAAATGGGAATAGATAGACAAAGATAAATAGAAATAGGGAACTAGAAAGAGACATAGAAGGTTCAAGGAAGGAGACCAATTCCACCAACCCAGTGGAGACACAGAGTCCACGCATGCGGCAAAGAAGCCAGTAGAGTAGACCTTCTCTCTCCTTGACCAGAACCTGATTGCACTTCTCAAGGCCCATCTCCAGGGCAGAGACACTCCACTGCCCTCCACCCCGTCCGGCTTCCCTGCCGTGTCACTGGAAGTGGCCTAACCCTATCCCTAACCCTATCCCTAACCCTGTAATTTCTTTCATTTGGGCCCTATTTGCAAGAAGGGCCGGCTGGGAAGAAAAGGACCCCCCCCCATGGGACTGCCAGCAAAAAAGGGACCACTGTTTTTTCAATAACTGTCAAGATATGTAAAAGTTGGTAAAATATATGTTATGTATATTTAACAGATAGTGGAAGGAGAGTTGTAAAATGGAGGCAGTTAGATTCTGCAGTCTCATGATGTTAATCCACAAGTGTAAGAGATAAGTAATCGCAGGCATGTTACGTGATGAAGCACAGGTGGAAGAATTTATAACATCATGGTTGCATCAGATTGCATCAGATTGTAATTAGTGATGACTCATATCTGATGGGTGCTGAACTGTATAAAAGCACTAGCTTGCCATATGTTAGGTGGGTCTGTCTATGGTGAAAGACAGAACCCCACACTCTGTTGTTTGCATATATTGCTTGGATGTTATGCTGTGTATATAATTTTGATGTATATATGAATATATGAGTTTTTACTCTACCCATTGTCATTGTCTTCCGTTAACCTAACTCTGCAATACTTTATATCAATACTGACATTTTATCTGCACGCTACTGCTGCACTGCTCTGTGCCAAACGCATTTAAATATTATTATATTTTTTTGCTTAAATCTTGATAATAACTGATGGGCAAAGGCAGCCATTCAGAGAGCAGGAAGGACGGGTGGTGGCGGGGTTCGACATACTGCCTAGAACAGTTGGGGTCCAGGCAGCTGAGCCCGATTCGTGACAGTCCACCCAGGAAAGCCACGAAGCCAGAGTATGGGAGGCCACGAAGCCAGAGTATGGGAGGCCACAAAGCCAGAGTATGGGGGGCCACAAGGCGTATCCCGAGGAGCCCGGTTAGCTCATGGAAGCAGACCTTCTATCTCCTTGACCAGGTGGGGCATTTCGAGCCAGAATATGGGCAGCCACAAGGCCAGAGTATGGGCGGCCACAAGGCCAGAGTATGGGTGGCCACAAAGCCAGAGTATGGGTGGCCACGAGGCCAGAGTATGGGCGGCCATGAGGATTGTTTCCGGCCTGGTTCTCTTCTCTTTCAACAAAGCTTTCAGGGAGAATACCATTTCCACCAACCCAGTGGAGACAGAGTCCACGCATGCACGCGGAAAAGCCACCAAGCCAGAGTTTTGGTGGCCACAAAGCCAGAGTTTGAGAGGCCACAAAGCCAGAGTTTGGGAGGCTACAAGGCCAGAGTATGGGAGGCCTCAAAGCCAGAGTTTGGGAGGCCACAAGGCCAGAGTATGGGCAGCCACAAGGCCAGAGTATGGGTGGCCACAAGGCCAGAGTATGGGCAGCCACAAGGCCAGAGTATGGGAGGCCACAAAGCCAGAGTTTTGCCTACCCAGTGGAGACACAGCCCACCCAGGAAAGCCATGAAGCTAGAGTGCAAATGTTAGGGGGGGATTGTTTCTTCCACCTTTGGAAGCCGGAATGCTAGTTGGAAGGAATCTCCCCTCCTTCTGCAAAGGGATTTCCCAACCTGGACTGTAACTGGTGGGAGTGACCCCCATGTTGGAGGACAGAGTACCCCAAATCTAAAAATAATAGTTGATGATGACTGTGCCTGTTAAAGTTGGTCTCCTCAAATGATGTTCCGCCTAGAGGCGGGGGCAGCCGGGGTTGCTGCCTGGGGAAGTCGAGGAGAGTGGCCGACAGGGCGCATGTTGGCTCGGAGGCTGAACTTGAAGCACTGAACCGCTGATAGGCTGTAGGAGAAGCACCTGGAATGCCTCCTCCAAGCCGGGAGTCCTGGGAGCCTGACAGGCAGGCAGGTAGGCAGAGGGGCGGGCAGGCAGCCAGGCAGGCAGGGAAGCAGGCAGTCTGGCTTACAGGTAGGAAGGCAGGTTTGCAGGGTACCCACCCAGGCTAGGGAAGGCACAACGGCAAAGTGCCAGAAGGGAGGATTGTTTCTGCCTTTGGAGGCAGAGTTTTCTCACCCCAGGAGACCGAGTTTCGTCAACCCAGGAGACAGAGTGGATGCAGGAGAACAGGGCTATTTCTTTAAGACTGTAAGGAGAGCTAGGCCCCTGCTAATCAGTCTTTGAGGTAGGTTGTTGTAAAGTACATCCTGACCACTTTGTAAGCAGAGTGGCTCCAAAAACCCAGGGAAGGGAGGAACGCATCGAGGAAGGCAGGTATTAGGGTGTACTACACTCAGACCAGCCATGGCCAATGGGGAAATATTGGGCCAACACTGACCCTAGAAAAAAACACTCCTGGGCTGCTACAAAGACCAGTGAAGCCCTATAAAAACTTGGCTAATTATGTAGCCCTTATTACATCCATACATGCCGCAGAATTACAGGCATTCAGGCAGACAAAGGTGGAAGGCAGGCAGGCAGGCGAAGCATACAGGCAGGGCAGGCAGTCATATAGACACAGAGCAGACAGCCAGGCATAACTGCGTTGCGCTGGTGGAATGTTAGGATGGGAGGCATTTCTTTTTATATTTGTATAGTATAAGTAACAAACTATTCTAATAAACTTATCCTTTTGACCCACAAGCTTACACTCACACTGTATTCTTTTGTACAAGCATTCAATATTGCCCTGCTGGCCCTTGGTATAAGTTTCTAATTTCTAATTTCAACTTGATGCACTGAAATGGAATGTGCTTGCCTATATATTCAATTACACACCCAGCACAACAGGTGTGTGTATGTAAGCAACAAACACTGGAGTAATGAATCAATAATATAATATTTAAGGGCTGATATCAAGAAGCAGCCTCCCAAAAGAGATATTAGGGTGTAGTAAATAAAAAAAATGAATATATTTTAGTTGTAGTCACTCAGGGAATAAAGGGAAAATAATTTCCTGACTTCAACTGGATGCACTGAAGTGCAATGTGCCTGCCTGCCTGTGTGTTCAATTACACACCCAGCAGCACAACAGGTGTATGTATGTAAGCCACAAACAAAGACTGGAGTAATGAATCAGTAAATATAATATTGTAAGGCTGATATCAAGCAGCGGCCTCCCAAAAAAGATATTTGGGAGTAAACAAAAACAATGAATATAAGTTTAGGTGTAGTCACTCAGGGAATAAAACGAAAATAATTTCCTGGATTCAACTGGATGCACTGAAGTGCAATGTGCCTGCCTGCCTGTGTGTTCAATTGCACACCCAGCAGCACAACAGGTGTATGTATGTAAACCACAAACAAAGACTGGAGTAATGAATTAATAATATAATATTGTAAGGCTGATATCAAGCAGCGGCCTCCCAAAAGAGATATTTGGGTGTAGTAAATAAAAAAAATGAATATATTTTAGTTGTAGTCACTCAGGGAATAAAGGGAAAATAATTTCCTGACTTCAACTGGATGCACTGAAGTGCAATGTGCCTGCCTGCCTGTGTGTTCAATTACACACCCAGCAGCACAACAGGTGTATGTATGTAAGCCACAAACAAAGACTGGAGTAATGAATCAGTAAATATAATATTGTAAGGCTGATATCGAGCAGCGGCCTCCCAAAAAAGATATTTGGGAGTAAACAAAAACAATGAATATAAGTTTAGGTGTAGTCACTCAGGGAATAAAATGAAAATAATTTCCTGGATTCAACTGGATGCACTGAAGTGCAATGTGCCCGCCTGCCTGTGTGTTCAATTGCACACCCAGCAGCACAACAGGTGTATGTATGTAAACCACAAACAAAGACTGGAGTAATGAATTAATAATATAATATTGTAAGGCTGATATCAAGCAGCGGCCTCCCAAAACAGATATTTTGGTGTAGTAAATAAAAACAATGAATACAGTTTAGTTGCAGTCACTCGGGGAATAAACTGAAAACACTTTCCTGACTTCAACTGGATGCACTGAAGTGCAATGTGCCTGCCTGGCTGTGTGTTGAATTGCACACCCAGCAGCACAACAGGTGTATGTATGTAAGCCACAAACAAAGACTGGAGAAATTAATCAATAATATAATATTGTAAGGCTGATATCAAGCAGCGGCCTCCCAAAAGAGATATTTGGGTGTAGTAAATAAAAAAAATGAATATAGTTTAGTTGCAGTCACTCAGGGACTAAACTGAAAATAATTTCCTGACTTCAACTGGATGCAATGAAGTGCAATGTGCTTGCCTGCCTGCCTGTGTGTTCAATTGCACACCCAGCAAAACAACAGGTGTATGTATGTAAGACACAAACAAAGACTGGAGTAATGAATCAATAATATAATATTGTAAGGCTAATATCGAGCAGCGGCCTCCCAAAAGAGATATTTGGGTATAAACAAAAACAATGAATATAAGTTTAGTTGTAGTCACTCAGAGAATAAAGTGAAAATAATTTCCTGACTTCAACTGGATGCACTGAAGAGCAATGTGCCTGCCTGGCTGTGTGTTCAATTACACACCCACCAGCACAACAGGTGTATGTATGTAAGCCACAAACAAAGACTGGAGAAATTAATCAATAATATAATATTGTGAGGCTGATATCAAGCAGCGGCCTCCCAAAAGAGATATACGGGTGTAGTAAAAAAAACCAATGATTGTAGTTTAATTGCAGTCACTCAGGCTCTAAACTGAAAATAATTTCCTGACTTCCACTGGATGCACTGAAGTGCAATATGCCTGCCTGGCTGTGCTTTCAATTGCACACCCAGCAGCACAACAGGTGAATGTATGTAAATCACAAACAAACACTGGAGTAATGAATCAATATAATGTAATATTGTAAGGCAGAGATCAAGAAGCGGCCTTCCAAAAGAGATTTACGGGTGTAGTAAATAAAAAAATGATTGTAGTTTAGTTGCAGTCACTCAGGGACTAAACTGAAAATAATTTCCTGACTTCAACTGGATGCACTGAAGTGCAATATGCCTGCCTGGCTGTGCGTTCAATTGCACACCCAGCAGCACAACAGGTGAATGTATGTAAACCACAAACAAACACTGGAGTAATGAATCAATATAATATAATATTGTAAGGCAGAGATCAAGAAGTGGACTCCCAAAAGAGATATTTGGGTGTAGTAAATAAAACAATGAATATAGTTTATTTGCAGTCACTCAGGGACTAAACTGAAAATAATTTCCTGACTTCAACTGGATGCACTGAAGTGCAATGTGCCTGCCTGCCTGTGTGTTCAATTGCACACCCAGCAGCACAACAGGTGTATGTATGTAAGCAGCAAGCAAATATTGGAGTAATGAATCAATAATATAATATTGCAAGGCTGATATCAAGCAGTGGCCTCCCAAAAGAAACATTTGGGTATAAACAAAAACAATGAATATAAGTTTATTTGTAGTCAGGGAATAAAGTAAAAATAATTTCCTGACTTCAACTGGATGCACTGAAGTGCAATGTGCCTGCCTGCCTGTGTGTTCAATTGCACACCAACAGCACAACAGGTGTATGTATGTAAACCAGAAACAAAGACTGGAGTAATGAATCAGTATAATACAATATTGTAATGCTGATATCAAGCAGCAGCCACCCAAAAGAGATATTTGGGTGTAGTAAATAAAAACAATGAATATAGTTTATTTGCAGTCACTCAGGGACTAAACTGAAAATAATTTCCTGACTTCAACTGGATGCACTGAAGTGCAATGTGCCTGCCTGCCTGTGTGTTCAATTGCACACCCAGCAGCACAACAGGTGTATGTATGTAAGCAGCAAGCAAACACTGGAGTAATGAATCAATAATATAATATTGCAAGGCTGATATCAAGCAGTGGCCTTCCAAAAGAAATATTTGGGTGTAAACAAAAACAATGAATATAAGTTTATTTGTAGTCAGGGAATAAAGTGAAAATAATTTCCTGACTTCAACTGAATGCACTGAAGTGAAATGTGCCTGCCTGCCTGTGTGTTCAATTGCACACCCAGCAGCACAACAGGTGTATGTATATGTAAACCACAAACAAAGACTGGAGTAATGAATCACTCTATTATAATATTGTAAGGCTGATATCAAGCAGCGGCCTCCCAAAAGAGATATTTGGGTGTAAAGAAAATCAATGAATATAAGTTTAGTTGTAGTCACTCAGGGAATAAAGTGAAAATAATTTCCTGACTTCAACTGGATGCACTGACGTTTAATGTGCCTCCCCGCCTGTGTGTTCAATTGCACACCCAGCAGCACAACAGGTGTCTGTATGTAAACCACAAACAAAGACTGGAGTAATGAATCAATAATACAATATTGTAAGGCTGATATCAAGCAGCGGGCTCCCAAAACAGATATTTGGGTGTAGTAAATAAAAACAATGAATATAGTTTAGTTGCAGTCACTCAGGTAACAAAGTGTAAATAATTTCCTGATTTCAACTGGATGCACTGAAGTGCAATGTGCCTGCCTGCCTGTGTGTTCAATTGCACACCCAGCAGCACAACAGGTGTATGTATGTAAACCACAAACAAAGACTGGAGCAATGAATCAATAATATAATTTTGTAAGGCTGATATCAAGCAGCGGCCTCCCAAAAGAGATATTTGGGTGTAAACAAAAACAATGAATATAAGTTTAGTTGTAGTCACTCAGGGAATAAAGTAAAAATAATTTCCTGACTTCAACTGGATGCACTGAAGTGCAATGTGGCTGCCCGGCTGTGTGTTCAATTGCACACCCAGCAGCACAAGAGGTGTATGTATGTAAACCAGAAAAAAAGACTGGAGCAATGAATCAATAATATAATATTGTAAGGCTGATATCAAGCAGCGGGCTCCCAAAACTGATATTTTGGTGTAGTAAATAAAAACAATGAATATAGTTTATTTGCAGTCACTCAGGGACTAAACTGAAAATAATTTCCTGACTTCAACTGGATGCACTGAAGTGCAATGTGCCTGCCTGCCTGTGTGTTCAATTGCACACCCAGCAAAACAACAGGTGTATGTATGTAAACCACAAACAAAGACTGGAGTAATGAATCAATGATATAATATTGTAAAGCTGATGTCAAGCAGCGGCCTCCCAAAAGAGATATTTGGGTGTAGTAAATAAAAACAATGAATGTAGTTTAGTTGCAGTCACTCAGGGACTAAACAGAAAATAATTTCCTGACTTCAACTGGATGCACTGAAGTGCAATGTGCCTGCGTGACTGCGTGTTCAAGTGCACACCCGGCAGCACAACAGGTGGTATGTAAGCCACAAACAAATACTGGAGTAATGAATCAATAATATAATATTGTAAGGCTGATATCAAGCAGCAGCCTCCCAAAACAGATATTTTGGTGTAGTAAATAAAAACAATGAATATATTTTAGTTGCAGTCACTCAGGGACTAAACTGAAAATAATTTCCTGACTTCAACTGGATGCACTGAAGTGCAAAGTGCTTGCCTGCCTGTGTGTTCAATTGCACACCCAGCAGCACAACAGGTGTATGTATGTAAGCAACAAGCAAACCCTGGAGTAATGAATCAATAATATAATATTGTAAGGCTGATATCAAGCAGCGGCCTCCCAAAAGAGATATTTTGGTGTAAAGAAAAACAATGAATATACGTTTAGTTGTAGTAACTCAGGGAATAAAGTGAAAATACTTTCCTGACTTCAACTGGATGCACTGAAGTGCAATGTGCCTGCCTGGCTGTGTGTTCAATTGCACACACAGCAGCATAACAGGTGTATGTATGTAAGCAGCAAGCAAACACTGGAGTAATGAATCAATTTAATGTAATATTGTAAGTCAGATATCAAGAAGCAGCCTCCCAAAAACAGATATTTTGGTGTAGTAAATAAAAACAATGAATATAGTTTAATTGCAGTCACTGAGGGAATAAACTGAAAATACTTTCCTGACTTCAACTGGATGCACTGAAGTGCAATGTGCCTGCCTGGTTGTGTTTTCAATTGCACACCCAGCAGCACAACAGGTGTATGTGTATGTAAACCACAAACAAAGACTGGAGTAATGAATCAATAATATAACATTGTAAGGCTGATATCAAGCAGCAGCATCCCAAAAGAGATATTTGGGTGTAGTAAATAAAAACAATGAATATATTTTAGTTGCAGTCACTCAGGGAATAAAGTGAAAATAATTTCCTGACTTCAACTGGATGCACTGAAATGCAATGTGCCTGCGTGATTGCGTGTTCAATTGCACACCCAGCAGCACAACAGGTGTATGTATGTAAGCCACAAACAAAGACTGGAGTAATGAATCAATAATATAACATTGTAAGGCTGATATCAAGCAGCAGCATCCCAAAAGAGATATTTGGGTGTAGTAAATAAAAACAATGAATATATTTTAGTTGCAGTCACTCAGGGAATAAAGTGAAAATAATTTCCTGACTTCAACTGGATGCACTGAAATGCAATGTGCCTGCGTGATTGCGTGTTCAATTGCACACCCAGCAGCACAACAGGTGTATGTATGTAAGCCACAAACATGGACTGGAGTAATGAATCAATAATATAATATTGTAAGGCTGATATCAAGCAGCGGGCTTCCAAAAGAGATATTTGGGTGTAGTAAATGAAAACAATGAATATAGTTTATTTGCAGTCACTCAGGGACTTAAGTGAAAATAATTTCCTGATTTCAACTGGATGCACTGAAGTGCAATATGCCTGCCTGGCTGTGTGTTCAATTGCACACCCAGCAGCACAAGAGGTGTATGTATGTAAACCACAAACAAAGACTGGAGTAATGAATCAGTATAATATAATATTGTAATGCTGATATCAAGCAGCAGCCACCCAAAAGAGATATTTGGGTGTAGTAAATAAAAACAATGAATATAGTTTATTTGCAGTCACTCAGGGACTAAACTGAAAATAATTTCCTGACTTCAACTGGATGCACTGAAGTGCAATGTGCCTGCCTGCCTGTGTGTTCAATTGCACACCCAGCAGCACAACAGGTGTATGTATATGTAAACCACAAACAAAGACTGGAGTAATGAATCACTCTATTATAATATTGTAAGGCTGATATCAAGCAGCGGCCTCCCAAAAGAGATAGTTTGGTGTAGTAAATAAAAACAATGAATATAGTTTAGTTGCAGTCACTCAGGGAATAAGCTGAAAATAATTTCCTGACTTCAACTGAATGCACTGAAGTGCAATGTGCCTGCCTGCCTGTGTGTTCAATTGCACACCCAGCAGCACAACAGGTGTATGTATGTAAGCAACAATCAAACACTGGAGTAATAAATCAATAATATAATATTGTATTTGTAAGGCTGATATCAAGCAGCGGCCTCCCAAAATAGATATTTTAGTGTAGTAAATAAAAACAATGAATATAGTTTAGTAGTTGTAGTCAGGGAAACTGAAAATAATTCTCTGAATTCTTCTGTCCCACTTAAATGGAATGTGTCTGTGTGTTCAAGGGCACACACACAGCTCAACAAGTTTAAAAACAATTAAGTAACTAATTAGTAAACTAAATAATATTGTGAAATATTCTCCACTTTGGAGGATAGAGGTTCAACTTCTATTTTTGCCTTGCACCCCAAATGTGTGTGTGCAAGCAAATTGAAGTTGGGAAAAATAGAAAATAAATGGTATGGTAGTATATATATTTTAAAATAAATCCACACCTCCCACTCCCAGTCGACCCTCCCCCTTTATCCAAGAAATATCCTCCTCTCCCCACAAACAGCCAGAAGAGGAAAAATAGAAATTCCTAACTGCTTCCCTTCGCCAAAGCTGCAGGGAATCAAAGATATTTTTCTAATAAAAAATCAATTTCCTCCCTGCCTGCCTGCCTAAAGCCTAAAGCCTCCAGGCCTCCCCCCTCTAATCCAGTCTCCAGTCTCCCACTAGCACAGGAGAGTCCTCCCTCAACCACATCCAAGAGCCGACTGAGACTTCTGGAAGGTGCCTCGGCTTTTTATGCCCTCTGGCGCATCCAGAAGTGTCAGTCAAAACCTGGCCATGCCATTGGTGGAATTGTTCAAAAAAATTGCATGGTCCCATCCCATGCCCAGCCCACATGGGCAGGTCTAAAAAAATAAAAAATAAAATAAAATAAATAAAAATCAATGAGACGTTTTATTGCTATAAAAAACCCACTGCTGCTACTATTAAAATTCAGGCATTAAAAATAAATAAATTCCACATGTTTCTGTGGTCATTTTGTGTGTTTTTTGACCACGATTTACAAAGAAAAATTGTGGTCGCCATTTTGGATTTTCCCCCCCACACACACACTGCATGGCATGATGACGAGGATGATCCCCCCCCAGCCTGGTGTCAGCAGCCCAGGACAGGAGAGGAGGGGGGGAGGCCGTGGACCCCCCCCCCAGAAACCACCCCTCTGGTAGGTGGCAATTGGCAAAGCCTCAGGCAGGCATATTTTCGCCTGCTTTTTCGGCCGGGAGGGAGTCGGTTTTTTTTTTTTAAACTTTTAAAAACTTTTTCTGTGCTTGTTGTGGCATCGCACGATTGCCACGATGCCACAAACGGAAACGAAGGACCCAACCAGTTTTTTCTTTTTCGGTTCGAGTTCGAATTGTAACGTCTTAATCTCCGTTACCATTTCCGTTACCTACGGTAATGGAAAAAAACAGTAACGGAAACGAAAATTTCGCCGCTCTGTGCCCATGTCTACTGATAACTATACTTCAGATACATCCCGGCCTCCCAGGAGGGTCATGATCAGGATTCTGCAGTGACATGCTGCCAGGGCTGCTAGGGACCAAGCTTTGGGGGCTTGAAGGAATATTAGGGTTAGTCCTGAGTTTTGGCAGTGCTTCTCCAGGAGAGAGGGTATGCTCCCTGTTTGGGAATATAGCTTACAAGCTCAGCTTGAGATCTCTGTGGAACCAACGCGTCATTTGGACCTGCGACCATGCTCCTCCCTGCTCTTGTTTCTGACCTTGGACTCCGTCTACCTGACTTCAGACTGGTTTCCTTGATGACAGTTTGGTCTCTTCCCTTCATCTTGGCATCTGGCTTCTGTGTACATTCCTGTGTTGACCTCGGACTGGTAATTATCATGTTGTGAACTCTGTTATCTCCCTGGCACTTGACTTTTGGCAAAGGACTGAAACCTTCTTGATTCTCTCACTATCGACCATTGGCAAAGGACTGAACTCTGTTTGTGTGTGCGTGTTCAGCATGTGGGGCTTGACAGTTTGCTTCCATCCAAAACTTCTTCAGCAAAATGGAAGAAGAGGGGGATGTTGGGATGGCACAGCTGGTGGCTTTGCAGAACCAAGTGATGTTCTTAACCCAGTCACTCAACTGCAGCAAGCACCGGCACCAGCTGGGTTACAGCCCCGTTGCCTTTTGCTGGCCCCAGACCAACATGAAGGGAAGTTAGAGGAATTCCCTGCATTCCTTGCTCAATGTAAGCTGTTCATTGAGGTGCATGCCCGAGAATTCCTTACTGAGAAATCCAAGGCATTGGTGGGAAACCCAGATTGAAACAGACAAAGAAACCAGTGAAAGGCCTTTGGAAATCTTATTCCAAGGCAGTGGAGGCAGCAAAGAAATCATTTTTCTCTTCCACCATTAATTTGAGGCACTTTTTTCCAGACTAAAGAGCCCCAAATGTTTTAGCCTTTCCTCATAAGGGAGGTCCCCCAGCCCAGTAATCCTTTTAGTTGCTCTCCTTTGCTCCTTGTCCAGTTCTACTATGTCTTTTTTGAGATGCGGTGACCAGAATTGAACACAATACTCCAGTTATCCTTACCATCGTTTTGTACAATGGTATTATAATGTTGGCTACTTTATTTTCAGTCCCCTTTTTGAAAATCCCTAGCATGGAATTGGCCTTCTTCTCTGCTGCCACACATAAAATTTCAACTCATGGGCTTTGACCTATCCGTGATTGATCTGGAAATAGATCTTGGAGGGTTGGTGGACAGCTCAATGAAGGTGTCTACCCAATGTGTGGTTCACCCACCGGTTCACCCAAATCCACATGCCTGTTGACCTTCTCAAAAATGCTAAAAGGTTTGTCAGGCAAGACTTACACTTCCAGAAGCCATGCTGATTTTCTCTCAGCAAGATTTGTTCTTCTATGTATTTTAAGATTTTCTCTTGAATGAGGCTTTCCACCATCTTCCCTGAGACAGATGTAAGGCTAACCGGCCTGTAGTTTCCCGTGTCCTCCCGCCTTCCTTTTTAAAAAATTGGTGTGACATCCACTGTCCTCCAGTCCTCCAGCACTGTGGCTGTTTTAAGAGAAAAGGTGCATATCACCGTTAAGAGATCTGCAATTTCATTTCTCAGTTCCCTAATAACCCTTGGGGGTGCTATCTGGCTCTGGTGACTTATTGGTGTTCAATTTATCTATTAGTCCTAAAACATCCTTTTAACCTGTATTTGGTTTAATTTTTTAGTCAAGAGGGGCTGTTCGGGCAGAGGAATCTGCCCAAGGTCTTCTGCCATGAAGACAGATGCCAAGAAGTCGTTTAATTTCTCTGCAATTTCCAAGTCCTCCTTTACCTCCCCTTCTCCTCCCTCACCATCCAGAGGTATTCTACTGGCAGGTATTCTACTGCTAACATATTTAACATATTTATTTCCCTTTATATTGCTAGCCATGCTTTCTTTCTTTGTCTTATCATCTTCTTATATTTCTTTTGCAAGAGTTTGTGTTCCTTTTTATTTTCCTCATTTGGGGAGGATTTCCATTTATGGAAAGACTTCTCCTTTAGAACGTCTCTAACTCCACTTGTTAACCATGGCAGTGCCCTCTTAGACTTCTTTTTTTGTGGTATGCACTTGTGCTGAGCCTCTACTACCATTGTTTTAAACAGGCTCCATGCACTCTGGAGAGATTGGATTCTTTTTACGTTCCACTTCAATTTCTTTCTAACTAGTTTCCTCATCTGAGGAAAGTCCACCCTGTGGAAATCAAGGGTTTTTGTGTCTGATTTACTTGACACTCTTCCTCCATCATGCAGTACAAAGGAAATTGCAGCATGGTCACTGTTCCCCAGAGGCTCAGTGACATTCACATCCCTGACCAGATCCCAAGTATCACATAGTATTAGAACCAGAGTTGCCTGTTCTCGGGTGGACCCCATTACAAGTTGCTCTAAGGCACAGTCAGTCATTCATCATGACGAGAAACCCGGTTTCTCTTTCTTGCCTCGAGCTTGCATTGGCCCAGTCAATGTGGGGAGAATTGAAGTTCCCCATCTGGTGACTATCACATCACTCCTTGGACCTGGTAGTTTAACCCACAGTGATTCTATGCTGGAGTCAGACCCACCGTCAAACTCCATTCTGCTGTATTTTATCCCTTCTTTGACATCGATAGCCACTCCCCCTCCAACCCGTCCCTCTATATCCCTTCTATAGAGTTTATAGTCTGGGATGGCTGTATCCCACTGGTTCTCCACATTCCACCAGGTTTCTGTTATCGCTATTATATCAATGTTATCCCTAACTGCCAAATGTTCAAGTTCTCCCATCTTTGCTCGGAGGCTTCGAGAATTTGTGTAGAAGCATCTGTATAGTGGGTTCCCCAGGAATGGCTGCTTCTTTGTTCTTATAATTCCAGTAGACAAACTACCACATCCCATTATTCTCCTAGTGATAATACCTACTATGTCATCACTTTGTGGTTCTTTACCCTTTCCAACCTCGTTCCACGGGGATGATGTGTTCCGAACCGGATGACACTCCGCTCCTGTCAGCTTTCCCCCAGAAAGAGAACACACCATACGTTACAAACCATGATGGAGCTATGTAATCTCTAGACTTGAAACCAAGGTACTTCAAGGGCCAGATGCAGGGGAGTGAAAGCAGGAGACAGATATCTAGTCCCGTGCGCTCCCAGACACATCTGGTCGGGCCACTGTGAGATACAGGAAGCTGGACTACACATGTGTTGGATCCTTGCCCCTCATGGATTATAAAAGCTGCCAGAAAAGGTATGGCAGACCAATCAGGAAGAGTAGTGAATGCCTCCTTAGAACAGGGCAGGATTCCAGTATGCTTAAAGGAGGCAATAGTAAAACCACTGTTTAAAAAGCCCTCCTTAGACCTACTGAACAATTACTGACCGGTATCGAATATCCCATTCTTGGGGATAGTCCTAGAGCGGGTTGTGTCCTCACAGCTCCAGAGGTTTCTGAATGAGAAAAACTACCTGTATCCATTTCAATCTGCCTTCAGTCCTGGCTATGGGATGGAGATGGCACTGGCTGCATTGGTAGATGACTTACGCAGGGAAATGAATAGGGGATCTGTGTCCCTTTTGGTTTTACTAGACCTCTCATTTGCTTTTGACACTATAGACCATAACATCCTCCTGACTTGTTTCGCTGAAATGGGAATTGGAGGTACTGCATTAGAATGGCTCCGGTCTTCCTGCATTTATGATCACCCTTTGGGTGTTATCAGTCAACCAATTACAAATCCATCTAACTGTGGCATTATCTATCCCACTTTCTACTTAGAATACTTAGAATACTTAGGTATTTTTAGCAAGAATACTATGGGGAACGTTATCAAAGGTCTTACTAAAGTCCAGATAAGCAATATCCACAGGATTCCCCTCATCCACCAGGCCTGTAATTCTATTAAAGAAAGAGATCAAGTTAGTCTGGCATGACTTGTTCTTAAGAAACCCATGTTGACTTCGTGTAATGACAGCATTGCTAATTAAATAATTACAGACTGCCTGTTTAATAATCTACTCAAGCATATGTCGTAAATATTGTGATGGGAGCTCCTGCATGGCAGGGGGTTGGACTAGATGACCCTTGAGGTCTCTTCCAACTCTATGATTCTATGATTCTATGATCTTGCCAGGAATTGAAGTCAAGCTGACTGGGTGGTAATTATTTGGGTCCTCTCCCCCCCTTTTTTGAAGACGGGGACATTTGTCCTCCTCCAATCGATGGGGACTTTCCCTGTTCTCCAGGACTTCTCAAAGATTATTGCCAATGGTTCTGAAATTACTTCTGCCAGTTCTTTTAATATAGTTTGGTCTAATTCATCTGGCCCAGGAGACTTAAATTCATTTAATGTTTGCAGGTGTTTCTGTACTACCTCTCTACCTGTTCTATGTTGCAATTCCCATTCTACCTCATCTACTCTTTGTCTTTTTTCCTTTTTGAGAAAAGTGAGGCCAATAAGGTTTTGAGTTGTTCTTCCTTTTCCTTGTCTCCTGTTAGTAACTGGTTATCATCACAACACAGAGGGCCTATGATTTCACTGTTTTTTTCCTTTTGCTGCAGACATAACTAAAGAAACCCTTTTTAGTACCTTTAATCTCTTTGGCAAGTCTAAATTCATTTTGCGGTTGTTGTTTTTTTACCATCCCCTCCTTTTGCTGCATTCCCCATTTTCCCATTTTATTTTGAATTTTCGTACTTTATTTATATCGGTATTTCAGTTAATGTACAAGCATTTATAGAGTTTCACATTATCATACAATATAGGTGTATAGGATATACAGAAAAACAATATATACTTGATCACATAGTAATGTACACCATTGGAATATGATTACATCTATACTTTGATCCTCAGTTACATCTTAGTCCTATATTTATAGTTTACTTCCTTTTTTTACATTTGTGTTTTAACCATTCATAAAATAAGTCCCAAATTTTTGCAAATTTACTTTCATCTTTGTATTTTAAGGTCATAGTCAGTTTGTTCATTTCGGCACATTCTAGTATTTTTGCAATTATCTCTTCATCGGTTGGTACTGCTTTACCTTTCCATTTCTGCGCCCATGCTAATCTGGCCGCTGTTAATATGTGAACCACTAAGTAATGAACATCTTTTTTAAAATTGTTAGAAGTCATACCTAACAGGTAGAACTCTGGTAAGAACTCCATGCCCTGTTGTAGAATTTGGGTTAGCCATCTATGGATTTTGATCCAGAATTTCTTAGCTTTATTGCATGTCCACCAGCAATGGTAGAACGTACCTCTATGCCTTTGACATTTCCAGCACTTTTCGGAGCTTTGAAGGAACATTTTATTTATTTTATCTGGAGTTATGTACCACCTGTAAAACGTTTTTAATAAGTTTTCTTTATATGTAGCGGCTATTGTCATTTGTAGTTAACTTTCCATAATTGTTCCCATTTTTCCAAATGAATCCAATGACCTATATTTCTCGCCCATTCAATCATGGTACTCTTCACTTCCTCGTCTTTTAATTCCCAATCTAACATGAATCTATATAATTTCTGGATCATTTTGCTTTCTGAGCTTGAGTATCTTATCGATTGATATTTCATATTCCTCAAATCCATATTCTTTTTTATCTTGCTTCTATCTGTCATGTAGTTGATAGTAAGGCCACCATGATTTCAATATACCTTTTACTTCCAGTTGGACTTGTGATTTTAATCGTCCTCCTTTCTCCAGTAATGTCTTATATGTAGCTATATTCTCTAAATTTATAGTATTAGGATGGAGTGTAGCTTCCAGGGGAGAGATCCATAGGGGTATTTTCCTGTAGAATTTGCTTCTAATCTCATCCCACACATGTAATAGAGCTTTTCAGATATAATGGTTGCAAAATATGGCTCTTTTGTTCCTAATGTACCATAGGTATGCGTGCCAGCCCTTTTGTAAATCAATACCTTCTATATTCAATAGTCTTTTATTTCTTAATGAAATCCATTCTTTCACCCATACCATAGCGCAAGTTTGATAATATAAGTATCAATTAGGAGTTCCCCAGCCGCTTCTTTCTTTAATATCTTGCAAAAGCTTCATTCTGATCCTGGGTTTTTTTTCTGATCAGATGAATTTAGAAGTTATTTTATTTAATCCCTGAAAAAAGGTTTTCCCTCTAATGATAGGTATATTTTGGAACAAAAATAACAATTTCGGGAGGATGTTCATTTTTAGTGTTGCTATCCTTCCTAAAATTGAAAGATGCATTTTTTTCCATTTCTCTAAGTGTAGTTGTATTTGTTTTATTAGACTCCCATAGTTGTCTTCCTTCAAATAAGTACATCTTGATGATATTTGAATACCCAGATATTTTATCTTTTTCTGTTTGTGGAGACCTGTTAATTCTGTAAGTTGTTTTTACTTCTTGGCTTTGCATATTTTTTGTTAAAAATTTTGTTTTATTTTTGTTGATTTTTAGTCCAACTACCTCACCAAATTCCTCGATTTCCTTAAGTAATATCGGGGCAGATTTTTTTCAGGTCCTCTAATATAAAAGCTCTTCGTTTTTGATTTTTAGACCTGTGATTCTCTGATTTTTCCTAACCTCTCTGTTCAATACCTCTAAAACTAAGATAAATAGTAAGGGTGATAATCAGGCAACCTTGTCTAGTGCCCAGGTTTATTTTTATGTTTGGTGTTAATTCCCCATTTATTAGCACTCTTGCTCTTTGTTTGGAGTAAATAGATGTTATTAAGTTTATGAATTTCTCTCCAAATCCCATACTCTTCAGTTGGAGTATCATAAATGTCCAATTCACCTTGTCAAAGGCTTTCTCTGCATCTAAAAATAGAATTGCCATTTCTCTTTCTGGGTGGAGTTCGTAATATTCGTAATATTCTAGCACATCTAGTTTAATCCTGATATTATTTCTTAACTGTCTTCCTGGAAGGAAACCATTCTGGTCTGTATGGATGTATTCTTTTAGAAAATTTTTCAGTCTCCCTGCCAGGATTGTCTCCAAAATTTTGTAGTCTACATTTAAAAGTGAGATGGGCCTATAATTTGAAATTTCCATTAAATCAGTTTTTTCTTTAGGAATTAAGCTGATAACTGCTTCTTCCCACGATATTGGGATAGTGCCAATATTCAGTGCTTCAGTGAACATCTTAACCATAGGTCCTATCAAGATTTCTTGAAGACATTCATATACCTCCGCTGGCGGCCCATCTGGTCCTGATGCTTTATCACTTTTTTGGTTTTTTATGGCTTCAATTAATTCTTCTCTTCTTATTTCTGTGTTTAACAAGGTCTTTATTTCCTCTGGAAATTTAGGTAGCTCCACCCTATTTAGGTATTGTTCTGCTTTTGTTAAACCTATGTTTTCCGGTTTTTATATTTCTTTATAGTATTTAATCACTGTATCATGTATTAGTTCTTTTTTACATGTATATTACCTGATTTATCCTTAAGTCTTCTAATGTACCTTTCTTCTTTCCTTTTCCTTATTTTGTGGGCCAGCCATTTTCCTGGTTTGTTGGCAAATTCAAAATAATTTTATTTGCTTTTATGTGTTTTGCTAGCTCTTCAGATTCTAAATTATTTATTTGATGTTTCACAAGTAATAATTCTTTTCTTAGTTTAGCCCTCTCTTTAGGTTTCTCCATTATATGTTTTTCTAATATCTTAAGTTTTTGCTTCAGGTTGTTGTATTTATTTATTTATTTTGCCATGTAGGCAATTATATTGCCTCTTATTACTGCCTTTGCAGTGTCCCTAAGAATTTGTGGTTTAATTTCAGCTGTTGTGTTTTCGTTTAAAAACCAAACCATATTTTCTTTTAGTTTTTGTTGAAATTCTGTGTCTGTTAAAATTTCCCTATTGAACGACCATCTTAAGGATTTTGCTTTGTTTGATTTCCATGTAACCACGATTGGATTATGATCTGCCCATGTATTAGGATTAATTTCTATCTTATCGATTTCCTTTCTTAGATCTGTAGTCGCACAGATCATGTCAAATCTTGACCAAGTCTTATGTCTGGCTGAGTAAAATGTATACTCTTTTTTATCTATATTTTTCTCTCTCCAGATATCATCTAAGCAGATATCTTCCCTCCATTGAAAGAAAATCTGTGGTAGTATTTTCCTGTACCCTTTTTTATCTCTATTGACAATCACATTAAAATCTCCTAACAGAAAGAGATGTTGATATTTTCTGATTATTTGGTCTTTCTACAAACTTTGAAAAAACTTAGTTTGACTTCAGTTTGGTGCATATATTGCTATTAATAAGATCTTTTTATCTTCGATTTCTATCTCTATCATTAATATCTTACCCTCGGAATCTGCTTTGATAAATTTAGATTCTAAAGTTGGTCTCACATATATGGCTATTCCACACTTCTTTTTACTATTGTCTGATGAAAAGAAAAGCTTATCAACTTTGGGATTTTCCAACAATTTATACTCTTTATTCTTTACATGTGTTTCCTGAAGACAAATTATATCCATCCTTTCCTTCTGTAATTTACTAAAAATCTTCTTCCTCTTTTCTGGTGTGTTTAAGCCATTAATATTTAAAGATGATATGTTTATTTTCATCATAACTCTTTGTCCCCCCCTTTTATCTAGTTTTTTTTCTCTTTCTTCCTCTTTTTATGTTTAGTTGCTCTTGTCTTTCTCCGCTATTATTTCAAATTCTTGGGAGTGTCAAGCCCCGCACACAGAGCACACACACAAACAGGGTTCAGTTCTTTGCCAAGATCTTTAGTGGAAAGCCAGGCAAGTTCAAGTCCGTTGCTACAATCATGTGTCAGATAAATAACAGAATCCAACTCCCAGCAATTAACAGTCCAAGTCAAAACCGGAATATCTCATGGAAACCAGATGCCAAACCCAAGGGAACAGATCAAGCTGTGGTCCAGGAAGCCAGTCTGAAATCAGGAAACAGAGCCAAGGTCACAGACAGGAACGTGGTTGCAAGTTCAAATGATGCGTTGCTCCCACAGAGAGCTCAAGGTAAGCTTACCAGCTTTATCCCAAAACAGGGAACACACCCGTACTTGTGGAAAGGCTCCTGCTAGTACTCAGGGCTTCCCAACCTGATTCCCCGTCTAGCATCAAAGACCCTTTCCCTAGCTCTCCTGGTAGCGTGTCTTTGCAGAATCCTGCTCATAGCCCTTCTAGGGGGAGAAGATATGTTTACAGCTGAGTCATCAGACCCAGCTGCTTGCTGACTTGAGCTTCAAGGCTCCTCCAGCAGCTCTTCACCATTTAACCCCTCAGAATCAGGTTCTGTGACAGGCAGGGTCCTGGCAGGGAGTCTTCCTGATTCTCTGTATAATTTAAGGAGTTATGTTCTTGGCTATCTTTCTTACTATTCTCACTGTTATTCTCTTCTAGTGAATTTTCACCCTTGTGTTGACCTTTTTTTAAAATGCTGCCTATCAAACCTCTCAGCCTCTTCTACCATCTCTAGTTTTATATTTTTTGATTTCAAATTCACTAGAATGCCTTCTGGTGTTAGATATTTGAATCTTATATTGTGTTGGTTTAATTTATCTGTTAGAAAGCGATATTGTTTCCTAGTTTCTCTTATGTTTTTTGGGATTTCTTTTAATAATATCACTTCCTTGTCCAATATCACCAATGGTTTATCATTTGTTAATTTCAAAAATTTATCCTTTGTGCTTCTTCTTACAAAATTTATTCTAATGTCTCTCGGAATTCTATGCTTTTTAGCAAATTTTGAGTTAACCCTGTACATGCTTTCTATTTCTTTCTCAAATGCTTGAGCCTCTAAACCTAGTTTTTCTGCAAGTGGCGGGATAATTACTTCCCTTAGGTCTTGGTCTCTTTTTTCTTCCACATGTCTCAATCTTAACACATGTGCAGCTTTGTCCATTTCCATCTTTGTTGTTATCTCCAAATAGCTTTTTAGTTCTGCTTGAATTTCTATATTGAGTTCTCTCTGTCTTGCTAATTCTTTTTCACTCTTTAAGCTTCTTTTCTACCTCTTCAATTTTGTTGGCATTTTTTGTTGTATCATGTTTTGAGTCTGATATATGTATGATTAGTTATTTAATCTGGTGTTCCAAGGATTTAACTGTCTCATCTAGTTTTGTGTGTATCTTTTCAAACTTGTCTTCCACTTCTAATTTCAGTCTTAAGTTCTGTGAACATTGCCATTATTAATTCCATTTCTTTACTAGTTTGTTCTTTATTTGTTTCCTTTCCTATTAATTCTAGAATTGTCTTTTGTTGTGCTGGACTAGAGTTGGTTGAAGATGGATTGGAACCAGTTTTTTAACCCCTTTAGATGCCATGATAGTCACTATAAATAGTCACTATAAATATATAATATCTTTGCTTCACTCAAACCTATCTTAAAATATAAATTCCTCAACTTCAAACCTTCATTTAAAGTAAACAAAATCACCCTCAGTTACTTATACCACACAACCAAATAAACAATATAGATTCAAAGAGATTTTAACATGTTCCGATTGTTCCAATTGTTTTCCTACCTACCAACAAAGTATCTTTTATCTATCATTTCTATTTGTACTCCTTAGTTAACATATGTTGATCCAATACTACCCATAAACCAAGCCCAAATTCCTTATATTTCAGTACAAATTATTCCACTTTTATACACCTTTTAAATCAGTTGTTTCCCCAATCTATATGTTTTGTATGCTTTGTGTGATTTTATTTACTTTCTCTCTCCCCTTCTCCCCACTTAATAAGTCCAGTCTTTATTTCCGTTTCTTCTTACTTCTTCTTAGTTCGTCTCTTCCCCTGTTTTCTTTAACTTCCTTTACTCTTTTTTGGTCAGTCCCTTCTTACTTCTGTTCTGCCAACATTAAGTTCATTGGAATCATTGAGCTGGGATTCACAATAAGTCACATATAAATCACACATAAGTCACATATGAGTCACATATAAATCACCAGTCCCTTCTTATTTCCGTTCCGTCAGAGAGGTCCTCCTCCCTGGGGAAGACCGTCGAATCATGCAATGGCAAAAGTCATATCAGTCCACCCTTTGAGTATCCAGATTGCCATTTCTTGCACTTGTTCTTCTTTATAGTTAGATGAGTTGAAAGTTCTATAGTTAAACCATTGTGGTTTCTTTAGACTTCTCCCATTTTTTCTTCTTGCTGGAACAGTTTTAGATTGTGCCTTTAATATCTCACTTTTAAGGAACTCCCAGCCATCTTGGACTCTCTTCTCTTTCAGTGTTTTGGTCCATGGAATCACAGTCATTACTTCCCTATGTTTACAAAAAATGGCTTTCTTAAAGTCCAGAATTGTGCCAGCTATTCAAATTTAATATATCTGAAAAGAGAATTTAAGAGCATAATAAAATTTCTAAGTTATTAGCAAGAATGACACAAATAAAGAAAAAAAAAGAAAAAAGACAGGGGTGATACAAGATATGAAGGATAAAATATGTAATAAAATGAAAGAAAAGTTGGAGGCATTCCAAGAATATTATAAGAATATTTATTTATTTATTTTATTTATTTTAGAGTATTTTTACCCTACCTTTCTCCTTGGAAAAGGACCCAAGGTGGCTTACAGTAATGAGGGATAATATACAGTCCAGGACAATTAAGACATATTCAAGTATTTGAGAACAAGGAATTGAGGGACATCTTATAGCATTAATAGACAACATTACATTAAAGCTACATGGTTAGAAGTAGTTATAAACACAAAGCCTATGTGAACCTACAGATTCATTTAAAATGCACATGGTAGTCCATCATTCAGAGAAAACTTGCCTGAAGAAAAAGGTCTTTGCCTGTTTCCGGAAGGACAACAGAGATGAGGCAGTCCTGGCCTCTGGTGGGAGGGAGTTCCAGAGTCTGGGCACAGCAATTGAGAAGGCCCTTTCATGGGTTCCCACGAGGTGTACCTGTGAGGGTGGCGGGATGGAGAGAAGGGCCTCCCCCAATGATCTTAACACCTGAGTCGGTTCATACTGTGAGATTTGATCTTTGAGGTAGCTAAGACCCAGGTCGTATAGTACTTTGTAGGACAAGGTTCAGCACCTTGAAACATGCCCGATAGCTGATTGGCATCCAGTGACACTGTTTTGATAGGGGTGCAATTCGATCTCTGTACCCCATCCCTGTCAGCAGTCTGGCTGCTGCATTTTGGACCCATTGAAGTTTCCTGAGACTTTTCATCAGTAGCTCCACCTAGAGCACATTACAGTAGTCCAGCTGGGACATCACTAGGGCATGTGTAATGCAAGTAATATTGCAAGAAATAGACCATCTACAAGTAGAATTTATGAGTTTGTGAAGGGAAATATTAAATTAAGAATTGAGATTAAAGATAATAAAAAGATAGATCAGTTAGTAACAGATGAAGAGTTTGAGGGAATCATAAGCAAGTTGAAAACAGATAAAAAAACACCAGAAACTGATGGAATAGGATGAGAATTTTACAAAATATTTAAGAAACTATTAATATCTAGAACAGGGGTCCTCAACCTAAGGCCCCAGGGCTGGATGTGGCCCCCCAAGGACCTGAATCCGCCCCCCGGGACCAATTGCAACCTCCCACCTACCCCCTGCTTTGTGAGCAACCCAGCCTCCACAGCTGCTTCTATTGCTGAGGCAGTTCAAAGCAGTGGGCTATGTTGCTTCTCCAACTCCCCCAAAATGATCAGCATGCTGGCTAGTGGGGCATTCAAAGTGGGAGGGCTACAGCAAGGTCCCCCACTCCCCCCACCCACTGCCTAGATGGTCGGGGCACCGGGTGCAGCTGAGCAGGGCAATTTAAAACAGGAGGGCTGCGGCAAGGTCTCCCACTCCCTCCATGGCCCTGAGGCCCACCCCTGCTCCTACTCCACCCTGCCCACCTGCCTTCCTTGTGTGGCTGCCACCTGTGTTATTCTAGTTGTGAGGAATGAAGGGGGTGGAGGCAGTGCCAGCTACCCATCCGAGCCACAGCAGCCATGGCAGTGGACCGCTGGAGGGATGGACGGCGGGTGACTGAGGGGAAACAGAGTTACTTCCCGCCCACCCAGCCCCCTCTGAGCTGCTGCTTTGCTCCATGTAGTGAGGGAGGGGAGGACGGCGCACAGCCATGGTCAGAGGCTGAAGCTGCCACCACCAGCACTGGTTTAGAGACCAGCGAGGAGGTGGTGGTGGAGAAAGAAGGGAAGGGAAGGCAACAGTGGCCTGGGCCTGGTTCCTGGGAGGCTGGCAGGGCTGCATTTGTCCCTGGTTGGTGATGGGCGGGCTGGTGAGCAAAGACATCACCGCAGCCTGGCTGAACTCAGTCAGTGAGCGGCTGCAGGTGGCTTTGGGCATGCCTTCCTGCCTCCCCTTCCCTCCTTCCCAGCCCTTGCTCCCTCCCTCCCTCCCTCCCTTGCAGTGCACCAAGTCGGGCCGGGCCGGGCCGGGCCAGGCCAAGAAAGGAGGCAGCTTTCCCTCCAGGGCACAGTGAGGACGTGATGGCCAGGGCACATGGCTGGATCTGTGTGCAGTGGCACCAGCCCTGCTGCCCTTGTTGAGGCTGCTGATCCTCATCCTGAGTGGCCACTCAGAAGGTGATGAGGGGCCTGAGTTTGCCTGTGCTGCCACCTCCTTCCCAACACAATGAAGGAAGGAAGGAAGGAAAGCCGCTTCAGCTGCTGGAGAAGGAGGAGAAGGAGGAGGAGGAGGAGGAGGAGGAAGAGGAAGAGGGTGCAGCAGAGGGATCCCAGCGGTGGCACCTCAGGGTGGTGATCTGGAGCAGGACGCATTGCTGGGTCCCTGGATACACAATGATCATGGGCCAATCGTGGGGTCTCCACCCACTTGCCCCTCCCCCTTTTTTTCCATGTCGGATTTTTTTTTGGACTGTGGTCCAGCCCCCAGTGGTGTCTGGGGCATGGTGGACCGGCCCGCTGTTTGAAAACTTTGAGGACCCCTGATCTAGAATGAAGGAATTATTCAATAAGATTATTGAGGGGAAAAATTCCCCAGTCATGGGAGGAATCAATAATAGTACTGATCTTAAGGCCAGGTAAGGATCCAAAATCAATGGACTCTTATAGACGAATTTCAATCAAGATCCAAAGATATTTACAGCAATTTTGGCAAATAAATAGTTTGTAGGTAAATATATAATAAGGACCAGAATGGTTTTATTAGTGGTAGACACATGGCAGATTTAGTTAGAAGAGTTTTGAATAATATGTATTTAGCAAACAATAAAAAAGGGAAGACAGGAATAATTTCATTAGGTATTTTTAAAGCATTTGATAGGGTAGAATGGAATACCTTAAAGATGTTGCTTAATCATTTAGGTTTTGGTGTTCAGTTTAGCCATATAATAAATTAATTGTATTCTCATAATAAGGCTAGAATTTTAGTGATACTATTACCCTGGGCTACGGAACAAGACAGGGTTGCCCATTATCTCCAGTTTTGTTTATACCTATAATGGAAATGTTGGCTAACATAATAGGAAAGGATAAAGAAATAGAAGTGGTAGAAGAGGGGAAGGCAAATAAAATTAATTTATTTGCTGATGATATGTTATTAATAATTAAAAACCCATTGACAAGTATTTATAAAAACATTTAAAGGCTTTTGAGGAAGCAAGAGGATAAAAGGTGAACTGGAATAAATCTGAATGTATGTTGGCAAATTATAAAGAGGAAGAGAAAAAGTTATTCAAGGAAGTATTTAAAGGTAAATTAACAAATAGTATTATTTATTTGGGGATAAAATTAGCATAGGATTTACAAGATATGTTTAAAATAAATATAGAGAAAACAAAGAAAGAGGTTACTGAACAAATAAAAGAATATCAAAAATTAAGGATTTCCTCGTTTGGGAAGATTTCAGTATGTAAAATGAAAATTATCTCTAAACTGTGGAAACATAAAACAGTTTTCATCTCCTCGAAGCCTTGATGACTGGGATTCATGAGGGGAAACAGCTTCCGGGGGCCCTTTTGGGGGGAGAAAGTGAGGTAGAGAAAGAATTGAGAGGGGGATATCGGGAAGTTCCCCTTTTGGATGCTCCAACACTGCCTCCGTTCTCTTCTATTCAGGATACTTTAAAGCAAAATGCACATCAATGTGGGGCAGTGTCTGACCAAATACATTTAATAATCAGGATCTTGTGCTGCATTTTTAAGAATATAAAAGAAATGTCATCATATTTGGATATGCTTTCGCAAGTCCTCTCAGCCCATCTCCCCGCTTTAATAGACCTGCCTGTTCTGCACCAACCCCCCTCCCAATCTATAGGGGATTTAAAGTGGCATCAAATCCAGAAACCCTGCTCCAGCAGCTCCGAAAGAGCTAGCAGTAAGCAACTTCAAGCACAAAGGTCCTCACAATCCTTGATCTTCCAACCCAATAAAATATGTTTGACTGTCTGTTCCCGAGTGGCCACAAAGCTTAAATGGAATATCCTGAAGCTTAAATGGAATATCTACGTCACCTGTAACAAATTCCATTTTCTCAAGTAGACCTTATATCCGTGGATTCCTTAAATGATGCAGCTTGGCCAAAGAAATTCCTGCTCTCATTTGGGTCACCTAGGTTCCCTAGCCTTGTCATCAGACGGAAAGATTCGCTGGCACTCTGGGACGTTTTTCCTACAAGAGTCTTCAGGAACAGTAATGTCAAACCTCTTTTAGTCAAAACTTCAGTCAATGAGATTAATTCACCGACTGTGACTGTTCCCAATATAAAGCTTAAACCGCTCAGTTGGGAACCTTTCTCGATCCCCACAATCCTAAGAGTCCTTTCCCTGAAGACTGTGGGAAATGATCCAATAGTAAATGAAGGATGGGACAGCGCCAAAGAGAAGAATCTTATCATCTCTTACGGTAAACTCCCTCCTGAGGAACAACAGGCCATTCTTGAAAGACTTGATCGGCTGAAACAGAGACTTCTATGCCAAAAGGATCCTTTCACCCAGCGGAGCCAGGAGCCCAGATGCTCCACCTCCCATGAAGCCTTTTCACCAAAGGGAGTTGGTTATTCCTCTACCCTCCCAGGAACAAAATCAGTTGCTGCTTATAGACCTGCAACCCCACTCCAGCTTGGGGAAGAGGGATAAATCTCTCACAAAGTTGCCGGTGGTGGAGTCGTTCTCCTCCATGCCGGATTTGGAGTCCACTTTGCTGGATGATCGAATGGGAGTGAAGATGCACCCTTCCATTTTACGTCCATCCTCTTCACCAATCTTGTGTGCTTCCTTTCTTCCTTGTGCTTCTGTTGAAACTAGTTAGAGAGAAACTGAAGGGGAGGGTTAGAAGAATCCAATCTCTTCAGAGTGCATGGAGTCTGTTTAAAACAATAATAATAGAGGCCCAGCACAAGTGCATACCACAAAGAAAGAAGAGCTCATTTAAGTCCAAGAGGACACCGGCATGGTTAACGAGTGGAGTTAGAGAGGCTCTAAAGCACAAGGAGAGGTCCTTCTGTAAATGGAAATCCTCCCCAAACGAGGAAAATAAAAAGGAACACAAACTCTGGCAAAAGAAATGTAAAAAGATGATAAGGGAGGCAAAGAAAGACTTTGAGGAACGAATGGCTAGCAATATAAAGGGTAATAATAAAAGCTTCTTTAAATATGTTAGAAGTAGAAAACCTGCCAGAGAACCAATTGGGCCTCTGGATGGTGAGGGAGGAAAAGGGGAGGTTAAGGAGGACTTGGACATTGCAGAGAAATTGAACGAGTTCTTTGTGTCTGTCTTCATGGCAGAGGACCTTGAGCGGATTCCGCTGCCTGAGCCACCCCTCTTGACTAAAGAATTAAATCAAATACAGGTTAAAAGAGAGGAGGTTTTAGGACTAATTGATAAATTGAGGATTAACAAGTCACCGGGCCCAGATGGCATCCACCCAAGGGTTATTAGGGAACTGAGAAATGAAATTGCAGATCTCTTAACGGTTATATGCAACTTGTCTCTTAAAACGGCCACAGTGCTGGAGGACTGGAGGATAGCAGATGTCACACCAATTTTTAAAAAAGGAAGGAGGGGGGACCCAGGAAACTACAGGCCAGTTAGCCTTACATCTGTCCCAGGGAAGATGGTGGAAGGCCTCATCCAAGAGAAAATCTTAAAACACATAAAAGAACAAACCTTGCTGAGAGAAAATCAGCATGGCTTCTGTAAGGGTAAATCTTGTCTGTCAAACCTTTTAGAATTTTTTGAAAAGGTCAACAGGCACGTGGATTTGGGTGAACCGGTGGATATAGTCTATCTGGATTTTCAAAAGGCTTTTGACACAGTCCCTCACCAAAGGCTGATGAGAAAATTGCATAGTCAGGGGATAAGAGGGCAGGTCCTCTTATGGATTGAGAACTGGTTGAGATCCCGGAAACAAAGAGTAGGTGTCAATGGGAAATTTTCACAATGGAGAGAAGTGAAAAGCGGTGTGCCCCAGGGCTCGGTCCTGGGACCGGTGCTTTTCAATCTGTTCATAAATGACCTGGAGACAGGGATAAACAGTGAGGTGGCCAAGTTTGCAGATGACACAAAACTTTTCCGTGTGGTAAAAACCAGAGAAGATTGGGAAGAGCTCCAGAAGGATCTCTCCAAACTGGGGGAGTGGGCTGAGAAATGGCAAATGCGTTTTAATGTAACCAAATGTAAAGTAATGCATATTGGGGCAAAAAATCCAAACTTCATCTATCAACTCATGGGCTCTGAGTTATCCGTGACGGATCAGGAAAGAGATCTTGGTGTGTTGGTGGACAGCTCCATGAAGGTGTCTCCCCAATGTGTGGCAGCAGTGAAGAAGGCCAATTCCATGCTAGGGATTATCAAAAAGGGGATTGAAAATAAAACAGCGAACATTATAATGCCGTTATACAAAACAATAGTAAGGCCCCACCTGGAGTATTGTGTACAATTCTGGTCACCGCATCTCAAGAAAGACATAGTGGAACTGGAAAAGGTGCAGAAGAGAGCGACTAAAATGATTACTGGGCTGGGGCACCTCCCTTATGAAGAAACAATTGGGCCTCTTTAGTCTGGAAAAAAGGCGCTTGAGGGGGGATATGATTGAGACATACAAAATAATGCAGGGTATGAGTAAAGTGGATAGAGGGAAGCTCTTCTCCCTCTCTCAAAATACCAGAACTAGGGGACATACACTCAAATTGAGTGCTGGGAGAGTAAGAACTGACAAAAGAAAATATTTTTTCACCCAGCGCGTTGTAAGTCTATGGAACTCCCTGCCACAGGATGTGGTGATGGCATCTGGCCTGGATGCCTTCAAAAGGGGATTGGACAGATTCCTAGGGGAAAAGTCCATCACGGGTTACAAACCATGATGGAGATATGTAATCTCTAGGCTTTAAACCAGGGTACTTCAAGGGCCAGATGCAGGGGAGTGGTATCAGGAGACAGATATCTAGTCTCATGCGCTCCCAAACGCATCTGGTGGGGCCGCTGTGAGATACAGGAAGCTGGACTAGATGGGCCTTTGGCCTGATCCAGCATGGCTCTTCTTATGTTCTTATGTTCTTATGTTCTTATGTTCTTATGTTTGGATAATTTTGAAGCAGAATGTGCTAAAATGAGGATTTCTAAAGACATTAGAGTAAACAAGATGGGAGTGACCCTTTATCAAATGGTTATCCGTTTAAATTTAGTTCTCTTGAATGGTTCCTACCCTCCTGATATACCAGGCGAGTTCACACACCTTGATTTAAGATCCAATATTGTCATCAATTATGTGTTGATCTCTGCAGATTTGTCCACTAAAGTATCCTCCTTTAAAGTCGAAAATAGGCAGTTTAGTGACCATCTCCCCTTGGTGACCCGACTGTCTTTGAACTGGTCCTGGGAGAACCTTAGCCACCCAATCCCTCTGGAAACCACTTCAGTGACTAAAATAAAAGGGATCAAATGGTCAAAGGCCTTGGCCCATAAATACCAGGACTTTTTTCATAATGAAATCAATACCCACTCACCCTTTGAGGTCCCCGATGATCACAATCCTGTGATGGTGTTGGAACATTTTAATTGCCTTATAACAAACCTCACTGCCTTTTTTACATAACCTGCCCAAAAAGTTAAGGGGATGTAGAATAACATGGGTGCTCCCTGGTTTAATCTTCCATGCAAACAAGCAAGACTTCTCTTGCATTCTATTTATAGAGATTACAAAACCTCTGGCGCTCTGGCTCTTCCACCTACTTACTTACAGGCCAAAAGAGTTTATAAACAGACCCTAATGCAGGCCAAATGTGAATGGCAGCAAAAATGATGGCAGAGCCTAATTGCTGCTTCTAAATCCAATAGATCTCAGGAATTTTGGGCCCTCATTAATAGAAGAATGAGGAAATACCCACTGGTGACTATTTCTGTGCCAATATGGGAACAATTCCTGAAGAAATATTTCGCCCAAGCTGAGATGCCCACTTCATCTGTTGAGCTTCGGCCTGATCACTTACCAGTGTGGCCCCCTACAGACCCAGGATTAATAAGAGATTTAATATCACAGCTCAGAGTGGTCAAAGCACCCGGCCCTGATCTTATTCTAGCGGAGGCTATTAAATTGTACCCAAAGTGGTGGGCTGAAATTTTGGCTAAAATCTTTGACGCAATTAACATCACAGGATTTATCCCCAGGATATGGAAGGATGCTGTGATTGTACCAATTCACAAAAAGGGCTCCCTGGCTGATCCAGCAAACTATCGAAACATCAGTTTGCTCTTGGTTATAGGGAAAATTTATGCGCGATTTCTGTTGTCAAAGCTGTCCCAATTCAGCTCAAATTTGATTGGCCATGAACAAGCGGAATTCAGATCCAATCAAGGAACTATAGATAGATCACACTCTAATTCTCTACCATCTGGCCAGGAAATATTCTGCCCCTACCCGTGGACGATTATGCATTGCCTTTATAGATCTAAAGGCAGCCTTCAATAGTATCCCCAGAAACATCTTATGGGAGAAACTAGCAAGATGGGGCATTGATAGAAGGCTGTTATGGCTCATGACACATCTCCATCAGGGGTCATCAGCCGGGGTAAGACTTACCCCAGCCGGCGATCTCACAAATGAGGTACTGATAAATAGAGGAGTTTGTCAAGGCTGTATTCTAGCCCCACTCCTTTTTAATCTGTTTATCAGTGATATGAGGTCTTCTCTTACTGAGTCAGATGTAATTAGTCATGCCCCCGACTAGCAGATTATTGCTGCCCGCTTCTTCTATATGCGGACGATGCAGTGATTCTTTCGTACTCAAGAGTTGGATTGATTAGGGCCCTAAAGGCCTTTGCGGCATACTATCAGCTCAATTGCTTGACAATTAATCATGGGAAATCTAAAGTGCTAGTCTTCTCTAGATCTTGGAAAATTTATAAGTGGAAGCTTGATGGAGTCCCAATAGAACAAGTCTCCAAGTTTAAATATTTGGGAGTCTTTTCCCACAATAACCTGAGTTGGACACCCCAAAATCAATATATACAGAATAAGGGGAAAGTGCTTCTCTATGCATTGCTCCAGTTTTTCTCTGCCGATGGGGCTTCTCATATCCCCTCGGCTCTGAAGGCGTACAAAGCAAAAGTAGTATCTACCCTTAGCTTCGCTGTCCTGCTTTGGGCCACAATGTCAAATTTAACACCTCTCAAGACACTTCAAAATCAATTCCTTCACCATCTTTTAAAACTTCCCCCTTGTGTAATGCCTCAATACATCTCGAGTTACAAATCCTGTCACTAGTGACTACTATCTGGAAACGGGTTTTCAATTACTGGTTGGCTGCATGGCACAGGCTCCCTGATCATTATATATTCCAGTGCCTTTGGCACGATGAATACACAAATCCCTGGTCTAGTAAAATCCATGTCAAACTTTTGAGTATTGGAATTTCCCCATTGGAATCCTTAAAAATGGATCTCGCCATAGCTAAATGACTCATTGGACAAAGAATGGATGACATTGAATTCCAAAGTAACCATTCCTTAGGTGGGGGCATTTGTTCCCCCCGAAATTTTGGCATAGTTCCATCACACCGTATTCCATATTTGTTGTCCCTCTCTTCATTATCCCATCGTCTTGCGTTTACTAGTGCGAGGTTTGTTTTTCCCTCAAATGTGTGAAGACATAGATTTTCTAAGGGTTCAGTGTCCCCCTTATGTGAGTGTGATAAGAAGTCAGTAGAATCCCTTTCACATATAATATTTCATTGTCCTTTGCATAGTACAGCTAGGGAAAAAAATTTAAGTCTTATTATACAGAAGCTAGCTGATAAGCCCGTCGAGCACCACATGGCCTTACTATTACTGGACATTGATTTATACACAACCTTGCAAGTGGCGAGATTTCTCAATACGTTTTTTTTAAAAAAAAAAATGGGCAGGACAGCTATAATAGGGAGCAGATGATTCACCTTGGGCAACCTACTCATTGCTGAGTACGCCTGGTATCCCGATGTATGCGCAATGAGCCCTGATGTATGAACACTGTTTACCCTTTTATTACGGCTTATGTATTTTATGTGTCTCTTTTAACAATTAATGGGCTTATAGCTGTAATAAACTTGACTTGACTTGATTATCCCTAAACTGAATTTTCTATTTTGGATGTTACCTTTAAAATGGGATGAAGAAGAGCTAAAAGGGATCCAGGGGAAAATAAATTTGTAATGGTAATAAAAACCTAGGATTAATAAGAGTTTATGGTATATATATCACAAAAAGAGGGTGGTTTAGGTTTATTACATAGCCAATCAGTTAAGAAATATTCCAGATATAATAATAGAAAATGACAACCTAATTTGGAGAGGCCTAGAACCTACGAAAAAGGAGGATATATATTTTTAGGGCAGACATAAAAGCTCAAATCACAAAGTTAACTAATCCATTCTTGAAAAACATGATGGAATGCTGTAAGAACTTTAGGGAGATTCTAAGTCCATTGGTTTCACATTTGAGTAGAGCAACAAATATTAAGAGCTTTCCATAACATTTAAACGGGAAGGTAAATAAGGTACTGCAAAATTATATATATACAACTGAGACCACACTTTGCTTCAAGAAGAAAGAAGCCAGAACACCAGCCTGAAGATGACGAGTGAGACCTATAAATAGAACAACCAGATTTCTACACGGAAGAAACCGAATCCACCTAACATGCATATATATATATATATATGTTTTCGTAGATTTTCACGGGTATAGGTATGCATGTTAGGGTGGATTCGGGTTTCTTCCCGTGTAGAAATCTGGTTGTTCTGGCGACGTTTCGACGAGGTCTCACTCGTCATCTTCAGGCTGGTGTTCTGGCTTCTTTCTTCTTGAAGCAAAGTGTGGTCTCAGTTGAAGTCCTTCTATAAATACTGCTGGGGGGGTGTGGTTTGCTTGCTCTGTTGCTGATTGTAGGTTCCTTTGTTCCTTTGTTCTTTTGTGATCTGCTGTGTGGCTGAGGCGATCGTTAAGGGATTAACTGCTGATGGCTGTTTAGATGGCTGTTTACATGCTGGTGGGTTAGATGGCTGGTAGGTTCTGGCAGTATCCTGGGCTTTGGTGGAGTGGGGTCCTGTGTCTTGTGAATTCATTTTGGTCTGGCTACGTGTCTGTGGTCTCCCAATGTTTTTTTGGGGTGTGTGAGTGTGCTCCATGTGGTGACTGGAGTGGGGTGCCGCAGTAGATGGTGCAGTCGTGGTTTTGTTATTGGATGGTGGTTTCGTTTCATCTGTGGGAAGGGTCTGGGTTTGTGTTTGGTGTGGATGGAAGGTGGTGGCATCTTGTGTCCTTTTGGACCTGGTGTCAGTCTTTGTGACAGAGGCTCGTCTGTTGACCAGGGCTAGTTTCCAGATGTCAGGCAAGCGGGAGGTGTCATCACGTTTATTCATGTTGTTTGGGTGTTTCTCTATTTCAATGGCTTCCATGATTATTCGACTGTTGAAGTGTTCAGTTTTGGAGATGAGTTTGGTTCTTTCAAAGTCAATTTCATGACCTGTTGTTTTTATGTGCTGGAAGAGAGAGGAAGATTTTTCTTCTTTTTTGACTGCATTCTTGTGTTCTGCGATGCGTGCGCTTATTCTCCTGTTTGTCTGTCCGATGTATGTGGCTGGACAGACTTTGCATGGTATTTCGTAGACTCCTTGGTTTTCTAGCTCAATCTTGTCTTTGGGGTTTCTTAAAATGTTGGCTATTTTTTGGTCGGTGCAAAAGGCTGTCTTGATATTGTGTTTGTGGAACCCAAAGCGGCTACAGTTTTCAAATTTCCCCAGGGAAGCACTATGGTTCTTTTTTGGTGGGGGTGGTCTACTCAGCCAATTCAATGGAATAGGGTTTCCCGCTGTGCGCCCTCGTCCGGCCGTAATTAATAAGACGTTGATTGATGGCGGGGGTGTTGATTGGTTAATACGCGCAGACGGGCTTATCTTCGCCCTCCTGCTGTTTTATGGAGTCTCCGTGGAAATGAACTGCTGTGGCAAACTAGATACTATGTAAATGGACAAATTAGGTGTAAATTGGAGGTTTCCGCTTGCTGAGCCCCTGCTCGCAAGGCCTCTCAGTCGGCAAAAAGCGGTGGTTTGTATTTTTCCCGATATCTCGGGAACAGTTTGGAATTTTTGGACGGGGAAAAGAGTGTCATGCTTGTGATGGTGTGGGGCGTATTTGGGCAGTTCCGATGGGTCTCGGAACCACTCCAATTATTATTTATAAAATTTATTTTCCATTATAACTCTTCAAGATATACAAGTTATTTATTCAGGAGGAATATAAAAACAAGCTAAAAGAGTTATGGTAAAAAGATATTAATAAAGAAATAAAAGAGGAAGAATGGGGGAAATATGGAATAAAAGAATTGTGAAAAATATGACAGTGAGAGTAAAAGAAAATTGTTATAAAGTATATTGGAGATGGTATATAATACCTGCAAAGTTAAATGTAATAAATAAAGAAATATCTCCAATATGCTGGAGATGTAAAAAAGAAAAAGGGACATATTTATATATGTGGTAGGAGTGTGATATAAGGAAATTTAAGGGGAGATTAAGGAGGACTTGGAAATTGCAGATAAATTAAATGAGTCCTTTGTATCTGTCTTCACGACAGAAGACCTTGGGCAGATTCCGCTGCCCAAATGGCCCCTCTTGACTAAAGAATTAAATCAAATACAGGTTAAAAGAGAGGATGTTCTAGGACTAATTGATAAATTGAAGATCAACAAGTCACCGGGCCCAGATGGCATCCCCCCAAGGGTTATTTGGGAACTGAGAAATGAAATTGCGGATCTCTTAATGGTAATATATGCAACTTGTCTCTTAAAATGGCCACAGTGTCGGAGGACTGGAGGATAACGGATGTCACACCAATTGTTTAAAAAGGAAGGAGGGGGGAACACGGGAAACTACAGGCCGGTTGGCCTTACGTTTGTCCCAGGGAAGATGGTGCAAAGCCTCATCCAAGAGAAAAAAATAAAACACATAGAAGAACAAACCTTGCTTTTAAAAAATGTCTTTTTATTGATAACATTCTTCAATTATACATATTCATCCTCTTTAAAGTTTACATCCCCCCCCCTTATCATCCCCCCCCATTTCATTATTTTCAGTCTTTTTCTCTCAGCCAGGGGCACAAAGTTTGAAGCTTCCACTGAACGTCTTCGTTCTCTTCTTCTTCCATCCATCTTCGATACACAGTCCATTTCTCCTTGATTTTCTCTATTCTGCCTTTCCATGGCATATCTTGATCAATAACAGAAATTACATCTGATTGAATAATTTCAAACAAATAGTTATGCCATTTCTTTTCTGTCTATTTACTCTTATCTTTCCAGCCTGCCACTATGACTGCTTTGCCAGCTAACACCATTGCTTTTAGTAATTCTACATGCTTCTTCTCTACTGTATCTATTCCAATTGTACTTATACACATTAATTCAGCATCTATTTTTATATTTACTGGGAGTAATTTATTTATTTTATTAACAATATTCCCCCCCAAAAAAATTAACTTCAGAACACTCCCACCACATATGAGAGTACCACCCTTTTGTTTCCTTACAATGGCAACAATTGGAGTTTAGTCCTGAAAACATGTTAGCTAACATGGCTGGGGTTCTATACCATTTGGTAAAAAATTTCAGTTCTAGTTCCTTAAATTTGTATAGTTTTATTTTGGTAATTCCATTCATAAGTCTTACAGCTCTTTGCTCTGATATTTGCATTTCTGTCTCCCATTTTTTTTGTAATTGCATAATTGCTTGTTCCTTATCCACAGTCATTTTCTTATATATGACACCTGCTAGCCCTCTTTTGTTTTGACTCATTATTCTGTAAATTTCTTCCATCGGTTCTTCTATACCTATATCCCTTTCTTCTATTAATTTTTGAACCTTCTTATATAGGCCAGCTATTTTAACCAATATTGTAGACCTATTCCTCCCTCTAAAACTGGAATTGCTTTCAGCACGCTATTACGTCCCACCTTGGGTCTTTTAGCAATGATTTCCTATCTCTCTTTGCTTTGTGTGTTTCCTGCAGGAGCAAGATATCTATATTTTGCTGTTTTATAAACCTGGAAAGTCTATATCTTTTTAAATCAGAACTTAACCCATTAACGTTCAGTGTCAGCACCTTCAAACTTCTAACCATATTCTGTTGTTCTAAGCTTCCCTCTCCCTCCACACTGAGAGTTTGTTTTTATTCTTTTAACCATTCTCCCCCCTCTTTCCACCCCTTCCCTCCCTCAGATGTAGAGCTTCTGGCTGAGGAAAAATAATTCATCCTCTCTCTACACCTTCAGGTGAGCCCACCTTCCCCCTCAGTCTTTTAAATCCACTATTAGTCCATTATTTATGACCTTTCACTTCCCTTAAAGTCCTTCATCTGAATGCATCCTTTGTCTCTTTTCTTTGTGCGTAGAGCAGGCCTGCCCAAAGTCCGCCCCGGGGGCCAAATCCGGCCCGTCAAGCCATTCTAAGTGGCCCGCGACTGCCTGGCCTGCCCCTCCCTCCCCCTCCTTCACCCACACATTCAGCTGCGGTGCCCACGGCTCCCTGTGCTTCCTTTGGTCCCCTCCGTCCTTGTTTCCTCCCTCCCTTCCTTGTTCCCCACCTTCCTCCCTTCCTCTCTTGGTTTCCACCTTCCTCCCTCCCTCCCTTGGTCCCTGCCTTCCTTCCTGCAAGTGGGGTTGCAAGGGGTCCGTTGGTGAGGCTTATGGGTCAGTGGGTGGGGCTTGCAGTGGGGTGGCAGGGTTGGGGAGCAACCGGCCCCTGACACATTCTCAGCCACCAAATATGGCCCTCCTTACAAAAAGTTTGGGCACCCCTGGCGTAGAGGGTCCTTCTTCTCATTCCTCTTCATCCATTGTTGTCTGGTCTTCCAGGTCTCTGGTATCCAGCTTCAGCTTCTCCAGTAGCTTTGCTGCTTCTTGTGGGTTTCTTGCGAGTAGTCTCTTTCCCTCTTTGAAAATGGCTATAGAGGTTGGATATATCCAGCTAAATTTTATCTTATTTTGATAAAGCTTCTGGGCATATGGTTTCATGAGGCTTTTTTGTTTCAGTGTATCCTGGCAGAAATCCCTTCTAACAAATATTTTCTTCCCTTTGAAATTGAGTCCTTTTATTTTCTATAAAGCCAGGAATACCTGCTGTTGAGTTTTTTTCTCTTGCAAATTTTATTATCTGGGTGTGGTTCACCCCCTGTTCTTTTACTCTGCAGCCTGTCTGCTCTCTCCAGTTCTCCTTCCAGCTCTATTCCTTGTTCAGTGATCCAGTTCACAATACATTGTTCCAAATTCCTTTGATGAAAAGACTGGAGCATCCACAGACAATGGTAGTATAGGAGAGAACACTCTCAGGATGCTGAATAAAAGAGCCCAACGCGTTTCGGCCAGAATGGCCTTCTTCAGGGATTTTTCAGTGTAGAAAAAGGTAACATTTAAAAGACATGGGGTCAGAGTATACTATATACGAACAACATACAAAAACATTTCTTATCAAATGCACAGTTAACACTGAAAGCCTCACCCAGGATTACCTGTGCCACTATTATGGGAGCCGAGGGTTGAAAAGACACGCCAAGGATCAAAGGAACGGAGAAAAACTTTAATTTGCTGCAGCAATGGCACCCAGCCGAATTGCGTCGGGAAACTGGGGCGAAGAGCATGAAAACCTTTACAGTCTTTATAGGAAAACATTCGCCAACACCCCTTCTTTATCAGCAAAAAAACAAGGATACATCTGGGCGCTGTAGAACGCCCACAAAGAACAAAAGAAACTTCAAAAGACACATAGTTTGCACATTGTTAGCACCCCGTTAACACCCACTTATCACCCACTTGACAAGGGAAACACACAGAGGACGTGATTAATCTTGTTCTTCAGCGCCCCCTGTCATTGCAGTTCCCGGAACGCTTCGCTCTTTCCCAGGAAAGCGCTTTGACAGCTGTGTATCGATGCATCGATGCACGGATGTCTGGCTATCTAGCGCAGGGGCCCCATTGTTCTGGAGACCTTCCCACAGATAAGTGTTTATCCGTTAGTTTATGACCTGTTTATCTCACAGGACAGGCTTGGGGGTGACAGTGTAGTGCTTTGTGCAACAGTTTTGTGAAAGGGAGAGGTGAATCAAGGGACATAGAGGGAATTAATAAAGGAACAGAAATACTGCCATTTTATCTACAATGACAGCTTATAAAATATAAAGTATATTGAATAACCATCCCTATCATCCCCTCCTCTTCTGTTAGGACACTCATTCAGAGTTGTCCATTTGAAGAGCCTCATAATCCTGCAAGACTGCAATCAACTTGGGAGCAGTTGTCTTTTCTACTACCTATGAGACAGTTGACTGCACAAATCGCAACAAACAAGGAATACATATCAAAGCAAATAAAAGAAGACATAAGGAGGCAATCAATAAACTTGCTAATGTTTTCATCCAAGTTTGTGGCATGAAATCATTTAACCACTGCCATTGCATACCCTTCCACTCCTGCGTCAAATTAAAAGTTAACTGCTTGATTTCCATGGCAAGCTGGGTCACGACCTTACCCACGGGGTCAATTTTCAAACAGCAGTTTGTTAAATTAAATTTTCCACATACTCCATTCTCAGAAGCCAATAAATAATCAAGAGCGAGCCTGTTTTGATAAACAGCTGTTCTTAATTGATCTGTCACCTCTGCTATAGCAGTAAGCGCTGTGGTGGTGCGCTGGCCCGCCAAATCCAAAACTGCTTGCAGCCGGATTATTCTATTAAGCATGTAAATAGGGGTTCTGTATCCCCATGAACCATCTTGAGCCCAAGTGGCTGGACCATAAACACAAACAATCCTCTGTGAGTCCCATACATCCCCTTCATATTCCTCTGGGTTCTTACATGAAAACCCTGCAAATGGAGTGTCTTCACGTTTTCTCCTGTTTAAAGGACCATAGACTGGGGCAGCCAAATATTGCTGTGTTTGTATTGGGACTAAAAAGAATGATGGTTTTATGAATCCTAGCACACATGAACCTGACCATGAATGAGGCAAATATTCATAAGCCATATTTCCACAGACCCAATACATGTTAATAGGTGCTTTCCATTGCTCCAAAGATGCTGAATATAAATATGACAAAAAGGTGGTATTAAACTTCTCTGGTTGTGGAGCATGGGATGGTGAGGACCAGGTACCATTTTCCCAGGTTCCTATGCAGGTTAAATAGCCCACAGGAATGGAACCATTTTGGGGAAAGCAGACACGACCCACTAAATGAGATGTGATAGTCCATGTCATATTCTGAGACTGAGTTCTCTTGGTGACATTGCCAATTTTTGACATGTTATTATACAGTTGTGGAGAAATCTCCATTGCTTCCCAAGGCCAGTCCTCACCATAATTTGTTCCCCCACAAACATAACAGTTTGTGACTCCTAATTCTGTGGCTATTGACAGGGCCATTTCCAAAAACAAATTTTTGGCCTGCTGAGAAACTTCATAAGGATTCTCCTTCAATTTTTCCACTGCAGTTTCCACTGACCAGGAATGGCTTTTTTTTTGCTCCATCCCTTACTTCTGTACGCGTAATTGTTTAGTAGGTAACTGGATCTTTGCCAGGCCCATCAATTCCAAAGCCATACACTTGGACAGAGGGGTGTATGTCACTAATTACCAGGCTAACATTGTTTCCTCCTATTCTCCTGAACTGTGAGAGATGAGGACAGCCTGGATAGCCTCCTGCTGTATAGGCACACACACATCCCCATCCTGAACATAATTTGTTTGACCCACATGGTGCCCAAACTTCAGGATTGCCTGCTTTGGCACCTTCATGGGGGTAGCACAAATACTTATGTTCAGACCTATATGTGGCTGCCCATGTTTTTGTTCCACAGCGGGTTCCTAGGCCTTTTCCTAGGGCATCACAAGCATTGAACCAAATTACTGCTCGTCTGCCACTATTCTTCAGCACAACAGTAGAATTCACATAATATAAAAGTCCACCACCTTCTGGGTTGTCTCTCCTGGGCTCCTTAGTCTTAGCCATTCCAGCCCAGATCGTATAATTAAATTTAACTGGAACCTCAGGCTTATAACAAAGATAGCCTCCAGATTCACTTTCACATATGTGATACATCTTGTCCTGACATGTGGTTCCAGCTTGTTTGCATTCCACTGGCTTCTGAGTGTAATACACCAGAGTATTCACTACCCTATTGCCTTGACTAGCTGCTATAATGCATGGGGTACACTCTCCTATACTCTCAGGCTTGGCAGCTAAACAATTTGGCATTAGGAATAGAACTACCATTTCCGCTAGTTTAAACATTTCAAATAACTCTCACTTTGAATACAACAAATCAATGAAGCCCCCAACACATATGTTAACGAAATAATGAACCAAATCTGCTTGGGATGTTAACCCGCAAAAATGTCCAGGGCTTCTTTAAGAGTTTTGACAGCTGCAGAGCTTCTGACAGCTCTTGGAACGTTCGTTGACAGCCCTTAGAACGCTCTTTGACAGCTGCTGCGCTACCGGGGAGCTGCTTTGCTCGCTGAAGTTCTTCCCGGAAATTAATGAAAAAAATACTGTTCAGCTTCAGGAAAAGGAAAAAGGGCACTTTTAAAACATAGTCTCGCACAAAATATTGCCCTAGCCTTTTCAACTAAACCAAATCACCCTCTTTCTTGTTGTGGCTTCTCCCGCCTCTTCTTGTAAGAGGGACTAGTTTGGAGGGCGGGAAATTCAAATGGCTGAAAAGGAAAGTCAGGTTTTCTTGCTGAAAACACCTCTCACCATACACATAGGAAGCCAATATTTTACTTTGACTTCTCTATGTCTGAAGCAACCTTTTTGAAGATCAATTTCAGGCTGTCATCAGGGTTGGCGTGAACTGTCCACTTTTCTTCTTCGCTCGCTGGGGTGGCTGCTCGCTTCACGCGGGTGTGGTGAATCCAGGCGCTCACTTCGGAGATCTTGACAGCTGTTGGTGTTGATAGTAGCACTGTAAAAGGACCCTTCCACTTCGGACGCAGGGGTTGTTGGTTCCAGTCTTTGATCCAGACCGAATCTCCCGGTTCAAAACGGTGAAGAGGCTCTTGTAGCACCACGGGCAGCCGTCCAAGGGTCCACCTGTGTAATGAAGAAAGAGATCGGCCAAGCATCTGAAGATATTTTGCATGTGTTAAAGAAACTACACTCTCTGGGCGTAAGCCACATGAAATCGGAACTGGCCTGCCGTAAACAAGTTCAAATGGAGAAATGCCTGTTTGGCTTGAAGGGGTAGTCCTGCTTCTAAAAAGAGCAATGGGTAGCATTTCCACCCAACTTTTGCCTGTCTCCTGGGTAAGTTTAGACAAATGGCTTTTCAAAGTCCTGTTCATCCTCTCTACTCGTCCTGAACTTTGAGGCCGGTATGCTGTATGTAAATTCCACTTGACATGTAATGCCCTAGCCAGTCCTTGCAGAACATGATGAACGAATCCTGGCCCGTTATCTGAGGACAGAGTGCGGGGGATCCCGTGCCTCGGGATATGATCCCGCAAAAGGCATCGAACAACTTCACTAGCCTTCTCAGTTTTTGTTGGAAAAGCCTCTGGCCACCCGGTAAATGTACACACTAACACAAGCATATAACGGTAAAGTCCACATCTTGGTAATTCTGTAAAGTCCAGCTGCATATCCTCAAAGGGCTCCTTCCCACTATATTGAATTCCTGGAGGAGGCAAAGGTCCAGTCCTAGGATTGTTCCTTTGACAGGTGACACATCTATGTGAAATGTTTGAAGCCAGCTGTTGAAGTTTGGCTATATACAGGTACGGGCTCAAATGTTGAAATGCCACTTCGGGACCTTCGTGAGTGCTGTCATGATGACTCTGAACTACCTGATGAGATAGGCTCTCTGGAACCCACAATTGTCCACTTGGCAATTTGTACCAGCCCTCTGGTGTCCTCTCAAACTCCTGTTCCTCTGCAAATTCATCCTCAGCAGACGAATAGCGAGGTGGTTCTGGTGGCAAAATGTCTATCGGGATGAGACTAAGCTGCATTTCAACTGCACTCTGGGCTGCTTGTTTGGCAATGCGATCTGCCAACCTGTTTCCCCTTGCTTCAAGTCCTGGACCAGTTTTATGCCCATGGCAATGAATGACTGCCACCTCTTTGGGCTTCCAAACAGCATCTAAAAGTTGCAACAAAACTTCAGGATGTGCTACTGATGTTCCCTCAGAAGTAAGGAGACCTCGTTCCTTCCAAAGTGCCCCGTGTGCATGAAGTGTAAGAAATGCATACTTGGAATCTGTGTAAATATTAATGCTTTCTCCTTCTGACAATTCTAGTGCCCTGGTGAGAGCTATCAGTTCGGCTGTTTGGGCTGATGTTCCTGGGGGCAATTGCTTGGCTTCGATCACAGTGTCTTCTAAATCCACTATGGCATATCCTGCCTGTCTTTTTCCTTCAATCACTAAGCTACTACCATCCACGAACCATGTCCTCCACTGTGGATGAGGGGTATCACGAAGATCTGGTCGGGACGAATACACTTCATCTAATGTCTGTATACAGTCATGGGTGGCCGGTTGGTCGCTTATTGGGAGGAGAGTGGCTGGGTTTAAACCCTCTGTTGTTTGAAATGTAAGACCAGCCCTTGAAAACAATTTTTGACACTTCATCATAGCAGTTTGGGACAAGTGATACCCTCCTTTGGCAACTAAAAAAGGCAGAATTCCATGCTTTGTAATACATTTTGTGTCTTGTCCGAAAGTGAACTTATCTGCTATCTTTAAAAGAGCGGCCAGTGCTACCACTCCTTGCATGCAAGACGGGAGTCCTTGCTCTGTTGGGGTTAATGTCTCTGACAGATAAGCTACTGGCTGCTGCCAACTTCCTAATTTCTGACACAGGACTCCTTTTGCCACTCCATTTTCTTCATCCACATACAAATTAAAAGGTTTATTTGGATTTGGAAGACCGAGAGCAGGCACCTCTATTAAAGCCTGTTTAATCGCTTTGAAGCTCTCTTTTTGTTCCGGACCCCACAGGAATTCATCACTTTCTTTTCCTCTCACTGCCAAATGCAAGGGTTTTGCTAGAAGGCTGAAATTTGGGATCCAAATTCGACAAAATCCTGCTGCTCCCAAAAAGCCTCTGAGTTCTCTCCTATTTCTCGGTTCGGGAATTTGAATAATTGAATGCTTCCTCTCATCACGAAGTTGGCGGCTTTGCTAGGAGATATCAAAACCCAAATACCTTACTGTTTTCTGACAAATTTGGGCTTTCTTCCTGGTCACTCTATAACCTGCTGCTGCCAAATGATTTAAGAGATCAATTGTGAGCTGCTCACAACCTTCTTTGGTTTCTGCTCCCGCCAAAATGTCATCTACATATTGCAGGACTATTTGGCCAGGTTTTCGGGGGAAATTGGCGAGGTCTGATGCCAGGGCATCCCCAAATAACGTGCTCGGATTTCGGAACCCCTGTGGCAAATGTGTCCACCGGAATTGAGTTTTTGTACCAGTTTGAGGATCTTCCCATTGAAAGGCAAAGATATGCTGGCTCTGTGGCGCTAACCGGCAGCAGAAATATGCATCCTTCAGGTCTAAAACTGTGAAATAAGCTGCTTCTGGCGGTATCAAACTCAGAATTGTATAAGGGTTCGGTACGTTCTGATGAAGAGGTTCGGTAGCCTCATTCACTAAGCAGAGGTCCTGCACTGGACGAAATGTCCCATCCGGTTTTTGAATTGGCAACAAAGGAGTGTTCCATTGTGACTGACATGGAACAAGGATGCCATGATCTATTAATCTCTTAAGGTGGACCCAAATTCCTTCTGCTGCAACTTTCCCAATGGGATACTGTGGCACTGAAACTGGTCCTGCAAATGGCTTGAGTTGAACAACTATGGGAGGAATGTTCCGTGCCATGCCTGGGGGATTATCTTCCTTGGGGGTAAAGGTGATCTGGGCCCCCAATTTAAACAGCAAGTCTCGTCCCATTAAAGGAATGGGGCATTCTGGCATATGTAAGAATTTGTGCTGGACGACCTGACCTCCCAATTTGCATTGTACTGGCTGCATAAAGTAGGCACGCTGCGCTTTTCCTGTGGCACCCATTACACTAATCGAAAGAGTCTTGTCTATAGGCTTAACAAGCTGAGGAATCACTGAATGGCTGGCTCCCGTATCTACAAGAAATTTGACAAATTCGTTCCCGGTTTGAACACTGACCAAGGGCTCACGAGAACAGAAGCCCTGTCCTTTTCAATAGGGGACATCTTCCAAAACCATCATGTTCTGGTACGGTGGGGTCCAAGCTGGACCCTGCCCACTCTGGGGTGCTTGCTGAGCCTGAGCTGACTGTGCTTGATTTTGACTCGCAGGCTGAAATTGACTGCCTTGTCTTTGATTGACCTGAGGATTCCTCTGTTGTTGGAAATTAAAGGGACCTGGCGCTGAATATCTTTCAAAAGCCGGTGGCTGCCAGGGACGGCGCGGACATTGATTAAAGCCTCCTCGCCTCTGGTTTTCGGGGTTCCTGAAACAGTCCTTACGCCAATGCCCAGTCTGACCACATAGTGCACATTGATTTTTTAACGACGGCCCTCGCCGGTTCCCTGGGGCATTAAAATTACGAGGCTCGGGGACCTGATTTAAAGCCATCACTTTCTTGGCTTGTCCTTTACTTTTTGGGCAACTTTGATCTTCTTCCCTATTATTAAATTTTGTTTGCGCCAATTGGAGCATCCACTGCAATGTTTGGCCCATAAAATTGGCCTCCTTTTGAATTCTTTTTCGAATATCTGGAGCAGATTGAGCTACAAAAACAGTTTTCACAATATTCTCCATTCCAGGATCCTCAGGGTTAATGGGAGTGTATCTTCTAAAAGCCTGATACAATCTATCCAAAAAAGCCCCTGGGGATTCATCTTGCTTTTGAACCACGTCATTTACTTTTGACATATTAATTTTCTTCCTGCCAGCTGCCCTAATGCCCTGAAGTATTGCTGTGTGATAATTTCTCAAAGCAGTGCGCCCTGCATCTGCATTATAATCCCAATCGGGTGCCGTGGTTGTCAGAACAGCTGCTTCTGCTTGGGCAGGGGTATCTCCTGCTGCTATACGGGATTTCCTAGCCTCCTCGAAAATCTTCCGCGTTTCCTCTGAATTAAATAACCCTCTTACTAGGTGCTGCACATCTTCAAAGGTGGGCATATACACGTTAAAAATACTAGACATAGTTTCATAATTTTTATCAGGATCTTCTTCTAAGCTTGGAAGAGTATTTTTCCAATTTATAATGTCACTTGAGGTAAACGGGACGTGTTGCATCGAGTATGTACGGGGACCCTGTTGATTTTGAGGCAAAGGGTCGTACACTCGTCTTAGGGGCATAACTTTTGCTTGTTCCTCAATCCTCTTATTTTCAAGAAATTCCTCATGTCTCCTTGCTGCATCGTAGGCCCTTAAAAGATATCGCTGTCTCTTTACCCAATTTCGCTCTCCTGCCGCTTCTAATGCAAAGTTTCCCACTTCCATCACTGATTCTCGGTACTTCTTAATTAATTCAGCCACTCTCTGATGGTCCGCTTCTCCCCATTCAACATTTCCTTTTATCCTATAACGGAATTCCTCTTCACTTTCCTCTTCTTCCTCTTCCTCATCTCTCTTGGGGGTCCCTTTCTCTGTCTCTTGCTCATCTTTTGGAAGTTTGCCTGACGGTCCTGGCTGTGGAAGATCTTTTGGTGTGGGGAGATTACCATCTTTTGGAGGGGAAGCGGGTGCTGGACCTGGCAAAGGCAATGCTACAGGGGGGACCACTGGATTCCCAGGAGGGATAGCCGCAAGATAAGGAGGTGGTGGGGTGAATACATCATAATCTTCAGGACGGCTTTCTAAAGCTGCCTCCTTTTTCTTCAAAGCCAACAATTTGGCCTGCGGTGGTAACTCTCTACAAAATTGGATCCATGAGGGATTTTCTTCACATTTCCCTTCCAAACCTCAATATAGGGAATGTGTTCGGGGAAGTTCTTAAGAATTTTTAACCACAGTTGCCTGATGATGCTCTCATTGAAGGACCCCTGAGCTGGCCAATCTACTTGCATGATGGGCCATTCAATTTGACATAAAGTCTCCATCCTTTCTCTCTTCATCTTGATCCCAAAATCATAGTTTTTGATAGCTGCGTGCCAGTTCAAAAGGAAACATTCTAGTGGAGTTGTAGATTTACTGGTGTTCTGCCCCATAATTTTTGATGATTTTATTTAAGCTGTTTTCCTATGTTTCTCCCACACAAAGCCACTGGACCCGCTCCTAAACTCTTCACACAATTTTCATACACACACCACTCGATTCTGGCTACGACCTGGACGGTCGCCCGTGACAGGAAATGTGTAACCCGCACTCGCTCGGCCAAAGGGAATCTAATCCCCAGCCTTCCACGCTCTCACTCATTCACTGGGTCAGTGGCCACACAAATCACCCACATTTCAAAACCACCTCCCCACCTAGTCTGGTTCCCCCTACCTATTAAAACCTTTTTTCTGCTAGTCTAATTTGACAGCCGAGAGCTCCTTCCCGCTGCCCACACCAAACAATATTCACTTATTTCACATGGGATGTTAGAGCACAGCCCTTCTCCTCCCCAAAAACCCAGAACCGTCGTTCTGTTACTCTTCAATACACTAGGGGCTCAACCCCGAAACTAGAAACAATTACTGTTCCCACTCTGGACCGGTCCCATATCTTACCAAATCTCCCAAGAGACTCCTCTCCGTCTGGCCAGAGTTTTTCTCCCCAAGCGAAAGCCGTCTCTGCCACCACGTTGAACGAAAAATTCCCCTTTTCAAGTGGAAAGGTGTGCACCGGAGCTCTTTGTCCACCGCTGGCTGTTCGGCGTCGCTTGGCCTGGCCCCTCGCCCCCCAAAAGGGAGGTATCCCGGAAGAGCCCCCAGATGAAAGCCTCACCCAGGATTACCTGTGCCACTATTACGGGAGCCGAGGGTTGAAAAGACACGCCAAGGATCAAAGGAACGGAGAAAAACTTTAATTTGCTGCAGCAATGGCACCCAGCCGAATTGCGTTGGGAAACTGGGGCGAAGAGCATGAAAACCTTTACAGTCTTTATAGGAAAACATTCGCCAACACCCCTTCTTTATCAGCAAAAAAACAAGGATACATCTGGGCACTGTAGAACGCCCACAAAGAACAAAAGAAACTTCAAAAGATACATAGTTTGCACATTGTTAGTACCCCGTTAACACCCACTTATCACCCACTTGACAAGGGAAACACACAGCGGACGTGATTAATCTTGTTCTTCAGCGCCCCCTGTCACTGCAGTTCCCGGAACGCTTCGCTCTTTCCCAGGAAAGCGCTTTGACAGCTGTGTATCGATGCATCGATGCACGGATGTCTGGCTATCTAGCGCAGGGGCCCCATTGTTCTGGAGACCTTCCCACAGATAAGTGTTTATCCGTTAGTTTATGACCTGTTTATCTCACAGGACAGGCTTGGGGGTGACAGTGTAGTGCTTTGTGCAACAGTTTTGTGAAAGGGAGAGGTGAATCAAGGGACATAGAGGGAATTAATAAAGGAACAGAAATACTGCCATTTTATCTACAATGACAGCTTATAAAATATAAAGTATATTGAATAACCATCCCTATCAACACTTAGAATACTGGAACAGCATACATGATGGTCAATGTGGAAAACACTAAGTATTATAGGGATACTTTAAAAGCAGTCTGACCTACTGTCTCAGACCACTTACTAACTTGCACTCATAACATTCTAGGCTTTTTACCAATTATGCTGTTCTAAGGAAACAACTATATAGAACATGGCATGCACATATTGTATACAACTTCAAAGGTATTGCTTCAAAGGAGGAGTGATAATAGCAGATACATGAACCTTTTAAACTGTTTGCCCCACTGCTTATCATATAAGGTAGCGTACATATGCTTGCATATATGTGGGTATTATCCACAACTTCCAAACATACAAAAAGTATTTCATATCAAATGCAGTTAACACTTAGAATACTGGAACAGCATACATAATGATTAATGTGAAAATCACTAAGTATTATAGGGATACTTTAAAAGCAGTCTGACCTGCTGTCCCAGACCACTGACTAACTAGCAGTCACAACATTCTAAGAAACAACCGTATAGAACATGGCATGCATGTATTTTATACAACTTCAAAAGTATTACTTCAAAGGAGGAGTGATGATAGCAAATCCATGAACCTTTTACTGTTTACCCCACTGCTTCCACATACAGGGTAGCATACATCTGCTTGCATATGTGTGGGTGTTATCCACAACTACTTCCAAGCATCTTATCTGGAACTAAACTTTCAGGCATTTACATTCTCTTATCTTTCTTAGTATTCTCACTTCATCATCCACTGTTTAATAGGGCAGAAAAACTACTTTTATTTTACATAAATGCAATATTATAATACACACCAACAACCTGTGCTCAAAGAAACTCTGGAAACAGCTTGATGTCTTGCTTCTCAGTCAGTTACTAGCTACACAGCTGAGGACTTTTATAATTGCTCTGTAAGGTTACCCAGCTGATGTAGCATGCAAGTAAAATATATCTATAGCTGCATCTTTAATCAAAACTTATATCAATGGTAAAAAGTCTATTTCCTCATTTAAACCCTTAGGGGATAAGGTGTTTAACCTAATGATCCAGTCTATTTCTTTTTTTAGAAGGATTTTTTTTATTATCTTTCACAGTCTCTATTGCCCAAAATTTAAGATCTTTTTCTGAATGCTTATGTTCTGTAAAGTGGTTTACTAAAGGAGTGCCTGTCCTTTTAGGTCTGATGTTGCTAAGATGTTCCCCTATCCATTTTTTTAGGGGTCTAGAAGTCTTTCCTACGTATAGTTTAGGGCAAGGACAGGTGATGGACATATACAACACCCTGAGTATTGCAGTTTGTGAATTGTATTAGGGTGTATTTCCTATTTTGTTGAATGTCTGTGAAATCAGTCATTTTAGTGGTATGTTTACAATAAATACAACACCCACATGGGTGGTGATCAGTAGGTAGCGTTCTGGTCTTGAGAGTGTTGTCCTTTATCTGATTTTTTTCCCTTGAATTCACTCCTGATTAAAAAGTCAGCTAGGTTTTTTGTTCTTTTAAAAGTAATTAGAAGTTTTTCTGAGCACCCAGGTATGTTGTTTAGAATGTGCCAATGTGTTCTAATACTGTTTTGTAGTTTCTTGGTGATATGATTGTATGTCAACACACAACTAATGCGGTTATTGGTATCTCTCTGTTGACTTAAAAGTAGATATTTTCTTCTCGTGTGGTTTGCTTTACGGAAATTTCTTTCAATGATGTGATTGGGATAGCCTCTATTTAACAATTTTTTTTTAGAAGATGAGATTCAGATAAAAATAATCTGTATTGGTGCAATTTCTTTTAATTCTTAGGAATTGTCCATATGGTAAATTTTCTCTGAGGGATTTTGGATGTGAGCTGTCAAATCTGAGGAGAGAGTTGCAGTCTGTAGGTTTTCTATATAAGCAGGTGTTCAATCGTCCAGAGTGTATTTTAATAGTAAGATCTAAAAAGTGGATTTCAGAATGGTTGTATTCTAAATCAAATTTCAGATTGATGTCTAGAGAATTTATCCATTCTGAAAAGGACTTTATGAGGTTGTCTCCTCCTCTCCAAATAATAAAAATGTCATCAATGTATCGAAACCATTTGACAATGTGTTTAGAGAAAGGATTGGTAGGGGAATAAATGTGTCTTTCAAAAACTTCCATATATAAGTTGGCTATTTCAGGGGCCATAGGGCAACCCATGGCAACCCCTTTGACTTGCCAATAAAATTTGTTGTGAAACTTGAAATAATTTTTTGTGAGGGATATTTCAGCTAAATCATGTAAAAAGAATGAGGGTGTGTGTGTTCTGTTCTTTTCTGCAAAGTGTCATGTATGATGGATAGAGCTTCTTCTATCGGTATGCTGGTGTAAAGAGAGTTGACATCCATAGTGATCAGGAGGTCATGTTCCTTAATTTGTATAGGTTCAATTTTATTAATGAAATCCCTTGAATCTTGAATGTAAGAGGGGATTATAGGTATGAAGGGATTTAAAAAACAATCAATGAATTTTGAAATAGGCTCTAAAACTGAATTAGAGCCTGAAACAATAGGTCTGCCTTTTACTGGATATTGTTGTTTATGGATTTTAGGAAGGGTATAAAAAAACGGTATTCTGGGTTTTTTTGTTGAGTAAGAAATTATATTCGGACTTTGTAATATATCCTAGAGTTAATCCTTACAAAGTCCTTACAACATCAGACATAAAAGGACAGGCACTCCTTTAGTAAACCACTTTACAGAACATAAGCATTCAGAAAAAGATCTTAAATTTTGGGCAATAGAGACTGTGAAAGATAGTGAAAAAAATCCTTCTAAAAAAAGAAATAGACTGGATCATTAGGTTAAACACCTTATCCCCTAAGGGTTTAAATGAGGAAATAGACTTTTTACCATTGATATAAGTTTTGATTAAAGATGCAGCTATAGATATATTTTACTTGCATGCTACATCAGCTGGGTAACCTTACAGAGCAATTATAAAAGTCCTCAGCTGTGTAGCTAGTAACTGACTGAGAAGCAAGACATCAAGCTGTTTCCAGAGTTTCTTTGAGCACAGGTTGTTGGTGTGTATTATAATATTGCATTTATGTAAAATAAAAGTAGTTTTTTTGCCCTACTAAACAGTGGATGATGAAGTGAGAGTACTAAGAAAGATAAGAGAATGTCTGGTAACAAATAGAATAGACAGATAAATGCCTGAAAGTTTAGTTCCAGATAAGATGTTTGGAAGTAGTTGTGGATAACACCCACACATATGCAAGCAGATGTATGCTACCCTATATGTGGAAGCAGTGGGGCAAACAGTAAAAGGTTCATGGATTTGCTATCATCACTCCTCCTTTGAAGTAATACTTTTGAAGTTGTATAAAATACATGCATGCCATGTTCTATACGGTTGTTTCTTAGAATGTTGTGACTGCTAGTTAGTCAGTGGTCTGGGACAGCAGGTCAGACTGCTTTTAAAGTATCCCTATTAGACTTGGGCACGACTCAGCGAAATCCTCGTTTCCGTTTTCGTTCATCGTTACCGTTAGGTAACGAGGAACGGCAACGACATTTACTCCGCTCCAGCTCGAACCTGAACCGAAGAAGAAAAATTGGGTCTGATTTTTCGTTGTCGTTCATGGCATCGCGGCGCCGGCGATCGCGCGATGCCAAGCAGCACAGCACAGAAAAAAAGTTTTAAAAATAATACCTCCCCCCCCCCGATTCCCAGCCATAAAAGCAGGCGAAAATATGCCTGCCTCAGTGAGGGCACCTACCAGAGAGGGGTGGTTTCTGGGGGGGGGGTCCCCGGCCTCCCACCCTCTCCTGTCCTGGGCTGCTGCTGGTACCAGGCTTGGGGGGGCATCCTCGTCGTCTCCATTTGCCATGCGGTGGGGGGGATCCAAAATGGGGACCGCAATTTTTCTTTTGAAATCGTGGTCCAAAAACCCACCAAAGCACCACAGGTAAACATTTGAAAATTAGGTATTTTAAATGCCTGATTTTTTAATAGTAGCAGCAGTGGGTTTTTCATGCAATAAAACGTCTCCATTGATTTTATTTTATTTTATTTTATTTTTTATTTTTTTACACCTGCGCAATGATGGGCTGGCCATGGGATGGGATCATGCAATTTTTTGGAGTCATTCCACCAATCGCATGGCCAGGTTTTGACTGACACTTCTGGATGTGCCAGAGGGCATAAAAACCCGAGGCACCTCCCAGAAGAGTCGCAGTCGGGGTCTGGAGTTGGAGGGTGGAGGGCTGTGTGTAGCTGGCTCCTGTGCTAGTTTTGATTTCGCAATAGGGACGGATACGGAGGCTGTGGAGAGAGGCTTTAGATAGGCAGGCAGGGAGGGAATTGATTCATTCAATTGAATTAAAATAATTCATTCCCTGCAGCTTTGTCTGCTGTGGGGAATAGCATAGCAGTTAAATCTTTTTTTTCTCTTGCAGTTTGTGAGGATTTTTGTTCTGAATTGATATTGGTTCAAAGGGGAGGTTTGCCTGGGAGAGGAGTTGAGGATTTATTTTAAAAATTTATATTTATATACTACCATTTACTTTCTATTTTCCAAACTATTTGCTTGCTGCAGTGCACACACACACATTTGGTGCAAGCCAAGGGCACCTCTATCTAGTGGATTATTTTACATTTCATTACAATTACATTACAATATTATTTATTTAGTTTACTTTTACTTAGACAGCAGTTTATTCTTTTTTCCCCCTCTGGCAGTTTGTGAGGATTTTATTTTCTGAATGGTTCAAGGGGGAGGTTTGACTGGGAGGGGAGGTGTGGATTTATTTTAAAATATATATACTACAGTACCATACATTTCATATTTTCCCCAGTTCCCAAGTTGCTTGCTTCCAGTGCACTCAAACACATTTGGTGGCAAGCCAAGGGCACCTTTGGAGAATATTTTACATTTTAGAATTACATATTATTTATGTAGTTTCCTTTTACTTACATTGTTTGTTTTCTAAACTTCTTGTGAGGACATGTGCAGTTCAACAACACAGGCCCATTCTGAGATCAGCCTTCTTTCCACACTTGGGGTTCAAACTCCAGCACTGTTTACTTTGCTTGTTTACTGTACAATACAGTGCCTGTCTGGCGCGAACTACTACTGAACTACTAGATTGTACTTGTTCATTTACAAGGAGGCACACCTCTTGTTTGGGGGCTAGTGGCCAGGGGCCACTGATTCTGAGATCAGACTTCTTTCTACACTTGGGGTTCAAACTCCAGCATTGTTTACTTTGCTTGTTTACTGTACAATACAGTGCCTGTCTGGCGCGAACTACTACTGAACTACTAGATTGTACTTGTTCATTTACAAGGAGGCACACCTCTTGTTTGGGGGCTAGTGGCCAGGGGCCACTGATTCTGAGATCAGACTTCTTTCCACACTTGGGGTTCAAACTCCAGCACTGTTTACTTTGCTTGTTTATAGTTATTAGTTATTATTGTACAATACAGTGCCTGGCCTGAACTAATAAACTGAACTATTATTTGGATTCCATCCTTATTACTCCACTGTTCGTTTGTGGTTTTGTTTACTATTACATTATACATTCCACGGCCTGAGCAACGACCAGAAAACTTGTGCTCTGTGCTTGTACAAAAGAACACAGTGTGTGACAGTAAGCTTGTGGGATGGTGAAAAGGATAAGTTGATTAGAATAGTTTGTACTTAATATAGAATCAGACAATCTATTTATAATACTTTTGAGAAATGAAAAAAACGAGTAGGGGTGGCACAGCCAGAGGGAAGGGGAGGGGGACCCCCACTAAAATAAATAGAGGCACATTTCTGAAGGAAGGCACAGGAAGTAGTGCAGATAGTGATACTGCTGCAACTCCGTTGCCGAGCAGCAGCTGCAAAACCAGCAGCACCATACCATCTTCTGTCACTGAGGAGGGAAGCATGGATGAGGAGCTCATGCAAACCCCTACACCACTGTTACTTGACACCTCCCTCCTTTATCAGGAAGAAGACGAGGACTCCGAGTCAGAAATGGCATCAGAATCAGAAACGGGCTCTTTGCATCTAAACATGCCAGATTCTGAGGACCTGTTGGCAGGAACAGACTTAAGGCAGGCTTCAGGCAGTGATGGAAGAAGCAGCCCTCTTTCCACCCAGAGTAGCACCAGTAGAGTAGTACTCTATTTTCAAGTCAGGGCACAGGCCACACGAGCAGCAGCACAGCATCGGCAGGCAATACCAGAGGGGGCATTATTTTCCATAAGCCTCGCAGGTCTCTCTGGGAGCATTTTGAGAACAGCCCGGAAGACTCGAGGCTGGCGGTGTGCAAGAAATGTGGGGTGGTCGTGCACAGGGGAATGACCCCAAACACCTCTCCTCAAGTGCCTTGCACAGCCACCTCATGCGAAAGCATCCTGGGACTCTGCCTGGGACAGTGTCAAGCCCTGGTTCCTCAGGGAGGAAGAGAGGGGAAGAAGGAATGGGGAAAGAACAGGACAGCTCCGCTGCTGAGAGTGGGAAGAGGTGGGCCACTCTGCAGGAAGTGGTGCCGCTGTGTGGGAGTTTTGTCAGCCAGCGAAATAGGGCCAAGCCACAGGAGACCACCACTCGCGTGGTCGGTGAAATGGTGGCCATGAACGGGTTGCCCCTCTCCTTTGTGGAGTCATCAGGCTTCAGGCACCTGATGAAGCACGTGGCTCCATGGTATGAGCCTCCATCCCGGCGTACCTTCAGCAGGCGGGTGATTCCCTCCCTTTATGAGTCCGTCAGGAACATGATCCGGGCCCTGCTGCAGGCAGCCAGAGGAAGGAAGATCCACTTCACTTCCGACCTCTGGACCGGTGGGCACCACGGATACCTCTCTCTGACGGCTCATTGGTGGCAACCCAAGGAGGTCCTGGAGCCCAGGACATCCCAAGAACAGCTGCAGGGGCAGCCACAAGGGAGACCCCCCAAGAGGGTATAGGGTGGTGCTTCTCCAGGCACAAAGCATGGAGGACAATGCCAAAGGCATCTTCATTTCAGAGGTCCTCAAGACAGCTATGCGAGAGTGGGGATTGGGGACTGAGGGGCAGGTCAATCGCGGATTCATGGTTACTGACGTGGGCCGTAACATGATCAACGCGGTTGAAAGGGCAGGGTTCCAGGGCATCTTATGCGCAGCACACAAACTGCATCTAGTGGTGGGCGATGCCATTGGGTTGGGAGCAGAGAAGGACTCCTGGGATGAGGGGACCCTGGAGACCAAGGCCTTGCTGGACAAGTGCAGGAAAATCGTCGGGCACTTCTCACGCAGCGTCAAGGCATCCAGGATGATGTGTGAGAGGCAGGCAGAGACGGGCCGACCAGAGCACATCCTGATCCAGGACGTCACCACCCGGTGGAACTCCACCTACGAAATGGTCAAGCGCCTGGTGGAGCAGAGGCAAGTGGTGGAATACGTCATGTCCCACACTTCCGTACTGCATGAGGGGATGGAGTTGGACATTGGTGCTACCGAGTGGCTCGCCCTCTCCCAGATGGTGGGTATCCTGCAGCCGTTTGAGGAGACCACCCACGTCCTCAGCAGCTACAACGCCAGCCTGGGCCACGTACTCCCCCGGTAAATGCCCTTCGACAACAGCTAGAGGCCAGTATCTGGGAAGAAGCCATTTTTCTCCCAAAGAGCAGGGCCTTGGCAGACAGGCTGCTGACTGGCGTGGATACACCCTTGGCCCACTAAGGAGGGGAAAGGTGTACCAGATGGCATGCCTGTGCGACCCTCGCGTCAAGGGTTCTCTGGCGGGCAGCGCTGCCGACCTAAACTCCTGGAAGACAGAGCTATGCCGTCAAGTCAGGGCTCTCTCCAATCAGGGCCAGGCATTCCCGAGGGCGCACGGAAGCCAGAGCGATGCAGAAGAGGAATCCTCACAAGGAGCCTCTTCCTTCTCTTCTCCAGGAGTGTACACCCAGAGACCAGGTTCTGTACCAGCAGCCAACTACCTGGCCTCTGCCCTAGCCATGGCAGTCTCCTCCTCAGTGGAGGCAAGGGAGGAAGAAGAACCGGACCCCGCTCTGACCATGGTGAAGGAGTACATGGCCGAACCCCTCCAACCCCTCACCTTGGACCCACTCCACTACTGGGCCAGAAAGGCAGACCTCTGGCCCGCTCTTTCGACTCTGGCGTTGGACCTCTTGTCCATCCCACCCACCAGTGTCCAGAGTGAGCGTGTCTTATCCCACATGGGAGATGTTCCGAGGCTGCGCCGCTCTCGTCTGGACCCGGAGACCGTGGAAAGGTTGACTTTCATCCGCTTCAACCTTTCCACATTGGGATTACCCCAACACTCCAAGACCTAAGTCCAAGGTCGTTCTGCTATGGGTTCCTTCCAAAAGGGCCTCCCTTGCTCTAACATCCACTACCAGAGCATCACTTATGCCTGTCCGCCTGCCTGCCTGCAATTACGCCTGCCTCCCAGCTTGGCTTCCTCCCTGCAAGCCTAACTCCCTGCCTGCAAGCCTCCCTGCCCGCCTGCAAGCCTGCCTGCCTGCCTACAAGCCTACCTGCCTGGCTGGCCCTGTGACTACCTGCCTAGTGCCTAACTACCTGCCTAACTGCCTGCTTGCCTGCCAGCCTGCCTTCCTGTATTCTCACACCATTTGAAGGGTACTATTACTGCCCAATTTTTCTAGCCCTTGCCTGGCTCAAAACCAGCAAGGACCACTCAAAGTGTCATTTGAAAGGGTCTGTGTTGGCCCAATTTTTGCAGCCCTTGCCTGGCTCAAAACCAGCAAGGACCACTCATAGTGTCATTCGAAAGGGTCTGTGTTGGCCCAATATTTCCCCGTTGGCCATGGCTGGTCTCAGTGAGACCCCAATACCTGCCTTCCTTGGTGCTTCCCTCCCTTCCCTGGGTTTTTGGAGCCACTCTGCTTACAAAGTGGTCAGGATGCACTTTACAACAGCCTACCTCAAAGACAGTAGCAGGGGGCTAGTGAAGGGTATTGATCAAGCATCTGTAGCTGTTTTAGTACCCCCAGGCATTGACAATCCTCAACAGCAATGTATTATATATAGCCACACAAGTGACACAAATTATATATTTAAAGATAGTAATATCCAATCAGCACTCCACATGTATCCACATGTATATTCTCATCACATGTATATTCTCATGTCACAAGACGAACCTTGATTCCTTGCAAAACAAACTTTGGTCAAAGCCTTCCGGCAAGGCAGACCACTAAAAGGAGAGACATCCGTTGTAGATCTGGAATGTCTCTGAGCAAGCGCAATGAATCCAAGGACGTCAATTAAGTTGTAGCTGTATAGAGGCCAATTTATCTTACACACAGTTAATTAACATGTAGCCAGCCAGCCAAGAAAATCTTATCTCTGTTTCTCTCTTTGTGAGCTCACCTGGAGCGCTTCCCTGGCAAAGATGATGCCAAGGATATAGGCACTCCTAGCCTGTGTAAGTTAGATCAAACGTGACAATTACGGACCCAGGTACGGACCCAAAGAATACATTTAATTGGTGTCAGGAATACAAAATAAATTGCCTAAGATGTCAATTAATGTTTGATGTATGTAACAGATGTGTATGACGTAAATTCGGACGGGCGGGGGGGGGGAAGAGTGATTCTGAGTCTATAAAATATACTGCATTTCCTTTGTTCGGTGGACTTCTCACTTGTTTTGCATCAAGTGAGATTTCTCTGGTTGACAACCAAATAAATCCCTTTCCTGTCTTCGAGACCCAGACTGCTCATTGCATTTTGCAGTGCCTCTGCCTGCAGGCAGTGGACCCAGCATTCTTGTTCCTTTCATTTGGTGACCCAGATGGGACACGGCCGCAGCTAAGAGGCTTGCAAAAGTCTGGCCAGGCGGTGATGAAAAGGCTCGTGCTGAAATCAGACCACTTCCAGTCAACACCTCCCGCTTGTGAGGGGAAGAGCTCGGGTCAGTACCAGACCATCCATCATCGCCGGAGGAAACGGAGATCGGCCGAAGGGGGGGGGGAAACAGACTGCATAAGAAATCTGGTAAGGAGAAACAACCGGTTGTGGTGGGGGTGGAAAGGATTTGAGTCCAGTAGCCCCCGGGGGAGGTCCGGAGACGAGAAGGGACGAATGCGTCCCTAGCATCCCAAGAACCAGGGGACGGGACGGGTTGAGAGACCCTGAAATCCCCTAAGGGTGGAAAGGGTTTTTGTTGCCCAGTAGCCCTAGAGTTCGCCCCCCCCAAGTGTTTAAAGAATTAGGAGCAGAGCATCGCTCTAGCATCCTCAGAGAATTTATAAGTGTTTGAATATATGCGTGGGTATTGAGTTGAATTCCTTTTGGTAACCTCAGGGGAGTGGCCATCCTCTGTGTTTAAGCGGTGGCAAAGACTGGCAATCTTTGCCCCACACTACTACCGACGGAGCACCACCATCTCCGTTTGATTTTAGAGAAGATAATAAGCTTTATCCCTAGGCAGAGGGCGTAGTCAGGTTGGTTGGGGGGAAAATTTTGCGGGTGATTTGTGTGATCGAACGGAATCAGTGTTTGTTTGGTGAATGGGCCGGGGTGCTCAATAGGACATACCCCTTGGCGAAGTGTGTCTGGACGTGCAATTTCCAAGCAAGGGCGACCTCTTGGGTCACATCAGTATCACGTGTTGTGTGTATGATGTGCAATTAAATTGTTTAGGTGCGATTCCGTTTGGTGTTATGTGGGAGAATTTGTAGGCACACAATTAAGACATATAAAATGGGAGCAGAACACAGCAAACCGAGCACCCCCTTGATGTGCCTTGTGGCAAATTGGAAATCCGCCACTAGAAACTATGACTTTGGTGTCACTATGAGAAAAGAGCGTCTGCTAACTCTATGCAGAGTGGAATGGCCAATACTTCATCCGGGTTGGCCAGCACATGGGTCCTTTGATGAACAGATCATCCGTCAGCTCTGGCTGACCATTCTCAAAGACTTCCCAGAGCATATTCCGTATATTGAAATGTGGAGAGGAAATGTAAAACGGAACCCGTCTTGGTTAAGAGCATGCAGAAACCTTCCACCCCAAGCTAAGATTCTAGCCTCAAAAAAAGAACAAACCAGTTTTAGCTTGTGAACAAGAAGAATATGACTCCCTGCCTCCCCCATATGCCCCTGGAGCTGTACCAGCGCCGAATCCCCCTCTCAACCCAGTGGGTAATCCAGCACACCCGGCAGGGCGCCCAGCAGATGTTGACCCAAAGCCAGAGTGGCAGCCTGACTCACCCATGGGCAGAGAATTGGCAGCAGCAGGAGGAAAGGTGAGAGACAAAGAGAGAGAGAGAGGAGGGGAGCCAGGGAAGTCAAGAGAGAGAAAAAGAGAGAGAGGAAGAGGAGGTGAATGCGGGCGAAGCCCCAGCAGAGAGAGTGAAGGAGATGAAGGAGACTGGGAAGATGTGTCTGCCTTTTACAGGCGATTGAGAGGAGACAGAGAGTGGACAGAAGAGGAACATGGAAGAGTGGAGGATTTGTTGGGCAAATATAAGGATAAATTTGAAGTCTCAGATCACGTTTTGGGGGCAGCAGGGGAGAAGGACTGGAAGAAGAGGCAGAGGCACCTTTTGAGGGCACTTGATGCAGCTAACCGCCTGGCCATGGCGGAAGGGGCTCATGCCAATGTGATGCCCCTCAGGTGAGTTTATGACCCTGTCACCCCAGGCCAAAATGCCCCCCGCACCTCCACCATGCAACATGTACCTTTCACAAGCTCAGACATCATAAACTGGAAAAATACCCTCCCTAGCCTGGACGATGACCCAGATCGGGTGTTCAGCACATTGGATAGTGTGTTTAGTGTTTACACCCCAACTTTTGAGGATGTTCAACATCTGCTCCGTGGGCTTTTCACTGCGGAACAGACGAGGAAAATCATAGATGCAGCTATAAAATATCGCACTGCCCAAGGAGATGACCCAGGATAGGTGAATGCAGCCATTCCCACCACTGCGCCTGATTGGGACTATAATACTGACGGGGGAATAGCCTCTTTGAAAAGATATCAGGCAGCAATCCTCCAGGGGGTCAGAGCAGCGGGGCAGAAAAAGATTAATATGTCAAAAGTGAATGACATCGTTCAGAAAGCAGATGAACCGCCAGGGGAATTTCTGGATCGTTTATACCTAGCATTCAGGAAGTTCACTCCAATTGATCCTGGAGACACAGGGATGGAGAATATTGTTAAAACTGTTTTTATTGCTCAATCTGCACCTGATATCCGTCGTAAAATTCAAAAGACAGAGAATTTCATGGGGCAGTCCCTATCATGGTTGCTGCAGTCCGCGCAAAGTACATTTAATAATAGGGAAGAGGAACAGGGCTCCCAGAAAGGTAAAACTACAGTGAAGAAAGTCATGGCTTTAAATCCAGCCCCTGAGCCTAGACGGAGACCCTTAACACGGGACACTTGCAGAATCTGTGGCAAAATAGGGCATTGGGCCAAAGACTGTTATCAAAACCCAGAGAACCGGAACCAGGGGAATTTCAAAAGGGGAGCATTCCGCCAATCCTGGCAGCCACAAGCACCTGCTAGATATCCCATCATCAATTTGCCCAGCCACCAGCCCGGCTATAGGCATTCGATGCCGGGACCCCCACGATATAATCAGTCTGCCCCATACCAGCAAAATCTGATGCAAAACCCAAATCAGCAAGCAGGACAAGCCCAGTTCCAACAACAGCCCCCATTCCCGCAAGGAGCCCAGATGCCCCAGACGCTCCCTAGACCACAGATAGGACAGGGACCTGCCTGGACAACACCTTTCCAAGGCATGATGGCTTTAGAAGAGGAGGAAGATCAATATTGAAGGCGACAAGGTTCGGGCTCCCGCGAACCTACTGTCAGCATATTGACAGGGAGCACCACCACCCAATTTTTGATAGATACCGGAGCCAGCTATTCAGTGATTCCAAACCTTGTTAACTCCCTGGATCGGACACGTTCAGTTAATATAATGGGAGCCACAGGAAAAGCGCAGCGGGCTTACTTCATGAAGCCCATCGAATGCAAATTGGGTGGCCACACTGTCCAGCATAAATTCCTGCACATGCCAAACTGTCCCCTTCCCCTTTTGGGACGTGATTTGCTTTTCAAATTAGGCGCCCAAATCACTTTTACCCCAAAGGGAGAAGTTCATTTGACTACAAACCCCACTGAGCCCTCTGGTGAACTGTGTGTAGAATATCCCTTGAAAGAGAGATGGCGATTGTTACTGGTGAAAGAGGAGCCAAGCCAGATTCCACGTGAAATTCTAGACCAAGTGAACCCACAAGTTTGGGCTGAGGGAAACCCTCCCGGGATGGCAAGGAATATCCCACCGTTTGTGGTTCAACTAAAGCCCATGGCCACCCCAGTTTCTGTCCCACAGTATGCTATTGGAAGAGCAGCGGCAGAGGGTATTTGGGTCCATTTAGAGAGACTGATCAAATATGGCATTCTTGTTCCGTGCCAGTCTGAATGGAACACTCCCCTTTTGCCTGTGAAGAAGGGGGACGGGTCTTATCGTCCGGTTCAGGACCTCAGATTGGTAAACCAGGCCGTGGAGACCATTTTTCCATCGGTACCGAACCCTCATACTCTTCTGAGCTTAGTGCCACCAGAAGCAGCATTTTTCACCGTCTTGGACTTAAAAGATGCCTATTTTTGTTGCCGCGTAGCGCCCCAAAGTCAGCACCTTTTTGCCTTTCAATGGGAGGACCCCCACACAGGGACAAAAGGCCAATTCTGTTGGACCCGCTTAGCCCAAGGTTTCAAAAATTCCACTACATTGTTTGGGGTAGCCCTAGCTTCAGATTTGGCCTCCTTCCCAAAGAAGAAGGGACAAGTAATTTTACAATATGTAGATGACATTCTGGCAGGAGCAGAGACTAAAGCTGATTGCCAGCAGCTCACCATAGATCTCCTCAATCATTTGGCAGACGCAGGGTACCGGGTTTCTCAAAAGAAAGCCCAAATTTGTCAAGAGACTGTTCGTTACTTAGGGTTTGATATTTCCCGCCAGAAGCGCCAGCTCCGCCAGGAGCGGAAGCAATCTATAATACAAATTCTGGCGCCGACCACAAGAAGGGAGCTCCGTGGATTTCTAGGGGCTGCGGGTTTCTGTAGAATCTGGATACCAAATTTCAGCCTGATGGCTAAACCACTGCATATGTCCATGCGGGGAGCCGAAACGGATCCTTTTGTTTGGGGCCCTGAACAGCAAGAAAGCTTTCTGACCATCAAAAGAGCTTTAGTGGAGGCACCAGCGCTAGGTCTCCCAGACCCATCCAAGCCATTTTTCCTGTTCTCAGATGAGGAGGAAGGCGTGGCGAAGGGAGTTTTGTGTCAGAAATTAGGCAGCTGGCAACAGAACAAGGGCTTCCATTTTGTATGAGAGGAGTTGTAGCTCTGGCGGCGCTTCTAAAAAAAGCGGATAAATTCACTTTCGGCCAGCCGACTCACTGTGTCACCCGCCATGCCATCCTGCCATTGCTGGACGCCAAAGGGGGGGTACCATCTTTCACAAACCGCTATGATTAAATGTCAAAAACTATTCTCGAGAGCAGGACTGACTTTCCAGACCACCGAGGGTCTGAATTCAGCAACTTTGTTGCCAATTAGCAATCAGCCTGCAGCTCACGACTGTCGACCACGATACCGTCGACCGCGGTAACCTTCTGGCCCGGCTCGCTGAGGCGGGAATTGGTGGTCAGGCCTTGGCCTGGCTCCGTTCCTTCCTTGGCGGCCGGACTCAGAGGGTACAGCTGGGGGATGTCTTGTCGGCTCCTTGGACTCTCCCTTGTGGGGTGCCCCAGGGGTCGGCAATCTCCCCCGTGCTGTTCAATGTTTACATGAGGCCGCTGGGGGAGGTCATCAGGAGATATGGAGTTCGCTGTCATCAGTACGCTGATGACACGCAGCTCTATATCTCATTTTCTACGTCTGCAGAGGAGGCGGTTCGCTCCCTCGATCTGTGCCTGGAGGCCGTACTGGAATGGACCAGAGATAACCGACTCAAGCTTAATCCGGAGAAGACGGAGGTTCTGTTCTTCGGGGCGCCTTCGTCTCGGTACAATGGCCCCCTCCCTAGTCTGGGGGGTACTTCCCTCCAGCCTACAGACAGGGCCAGGAATCTGGGCGTGGTCCTGGATTCGGCCCTCTCCCTGGAAGCCCAGGTGATGGCCGTCTCCAGGGCCGCTTTTTTCCATCTCCGCAGGATCGCCCAGATCCGTCAGTACCTTGACGAGTCCTCCCTGAGGACAGTCGTGCAGGCCCTGGTGATCTCGAGGATCGACTATTGCAATGCCCTCTACGTGGGGTTGCCCTTGACCCTGGTCCGGAGCTTACAGCGGGTGCAAAATGCGGCGGCCAGGCTGGTGGTGGGTGCTCGTAGATTCGAGCACATCACCCCAGTCCTGGTCCGCCTGCATTGGCTCCCTGTTGTCTTCCGGATCAGGTTCAAGGTTCTGGTCTTGGTTTTCAAGGCCCTCCACGGCTTGGGACCAGGATACCTGGCGGAGCGCATCTCCCTGAGGGCATCCGGATCCAGACCCACGAGATCATCGCAGGCGCGCTCCTTGAGAGTGGCCACACCCAGAGAGGCGCGGAAAACGCGTACGCGGGACCGCGCCTTCTCTGTGGTGGGGCCCTCGCTCTGGAACCATCTCCCTCCTGAGCTGCGCCTGCTGGAGTCCCTGCCCGCCTTTAAGAGGGCTTTGAAGACCTTCCTCTTCAAAGAAGCATTTGGTGTCCTCATTAGTTAGTTTCTCTTTCTTTTCTTTGCTCTTACCGTCTGCCGCCATCTTGCCTTCCGCTGCCCTTGCTTGGTGGCCTTGTTATTTTTAGCTTTTTAGCCTTTTTAGCTTTTTAGCTTCTTGTGCTGTTAGCCGCCCAGAGTTCCCGTTGGGAAGATGGAGCGGGATATAAGTATTTAAATAAATAAATAAATAATAATAAATAAATATTCAGACCATGGATGAAATTTACTTATCTCGCCCTGACCTCAAAGACACCCCAAATCCCAAATGGAAAAATTGGTTCGTTGATGGAAGCAGTTCCATAATAGAGGGGACAAGGAGAGCGGGCTACGCCATTGTAGAATTGGATGCCACTGTGATTGAGGCACAACAGCTACCCCCGGGAACGTCTGCCCAGCTGGCAGAATTGATTGCTCTAACTCGGGCACTTGAACTGTCAGAGGGAAGAGACATCAACATTTTTACTGACTCTAAATATGCCTTTTTGACTTTACATGCACATGGTGCATTGTGGAAGGAGAGGGGACTTCTTACATCGGAAGGGAGTTCAGTATCACACCCTGATATTTTACTAAGGCTTCTTGATGCAGTCTGGAAGCCCAGAAGAGTGTCTGTGATACATTGCAGGGGGCACACGGCTGGCTTCAGCCTTGAGGCTAGGGGAAACAGGCTGGCAGATAGGATTGCCAAGCAAGCAGCACAAAGCGATCTGTACTTTGAACTCAGTTTAATTCCCCTGGACATTTTGCCACCTAATTCACCAGTCTATTCCCGGGCTGAAGAGCAGTTTGCTAGGGAGCAGGACTTGTCACAAAATAAAGAAGGCTGGTATGTCATGCCAGATGGACAATTGTGGGTGCCTGAAAGTCTAGCTTGTAAGGTTATACAAAATCACCATGAGAGCACACACCAAGGACCGGACGTAGCTTATCATCACCTCAGCCCCCATCTGTACATCGCCCGGCTCCGTCAAATTGCTGCCAATGTGTCCAGGCGATGTGTCCTTTGCCAGAAAAATAATCCACGAGTGGGACCTCTGCCCCAGCCTGGAGTCCAACACTATGGAAGAGAGCCCTTTCAGGATCTACAGATAGACTTTGCTGAGTTGCCTCAGTGTGGACAATTTCGTTATTTGTTGGTGGCAATTTGTACGTTCACAGGGTGGGCTGAGGCAACACCAACAAAGACAGAACAAGCTAGTGAAGTCATCAGGTGGCTTTTGAGGGATCACCTTTGTCGTCACGGGATACCCTACTCATTGGGCTCAGACAATGGGCCGGCCTTTGTTCACAAGGTTCTACAGGGGTTGGCAGAAGCCCTACAGATTAAATGGAACCTTCACACTGCATACAGACCCCAGAGTTCAGGTCGGGTCGAGAGAATGAACAGAACTTTAAAGTCTCACTTGTCTAAATTGGTTCAGGAAACAGGGAAAGGCTGGGTGGAAATGCTTCCACTTGCCTTGTTCAGGTCAAGGACTACCCCTTTGAAACACATTGGCATTTCCCCCTTTGAGCTTGTCTACGGACGGCCTGTTCCTATTTCGTATGGAATACGTCCTGAAAGGGTAGCTTCCTTAACACATGCTAGATATCTTCAGTTGCTTGGCCAGTGTCTCTCTTCTTTACACAGATGGACTTTGGAGAAACTTCCCATCCTGCTGCAAGAACCTGTCCATAAGTTTCGAGTGGGAGATTCGGTTTGGGTGAAAGATTGGCAGCACCTTTCTCTTCGTCCGAAGTGGAGGGGCCCATTCGTGATTCTTCTGCAGACCCCCACGGCGGTAAAAGTGGCTGAAATTACTCCATGGATTCATCATACCCGTGTTAAGTTGGCAGTTCCGGAACCAGCAGCCGAGGAGGTCCAACCCGAAGACGACCCTGCACCCGAGAGGGACCAGCCTGGTGCCATCCCGCCAGCAGATGACCCAGATGACGTCGCCCAGGACGGAGGACGACAAAGTGACCCTGCCCTGTGGTCATCCCACCCTGATCCTGAGGGCACCCTGCGTTTGACACTTCGGAGAATCCCCACGCCATCCACTGGTTCTCCCTGCACCTCAGGTTGACAGATTAAAATCCTGTCTTCCTGCCTCTTTCTCTTTTTCTCTCTGTTTGTCTATGGGGGGAGAGGGAGCTTTGACAGCACCTGACTTTTACTTTGAAGTGAGAACGACAGACCTGCAACTTAATCCTTTATACCCTTGGCGCCAGAACAGAGAAGTGGCTGTCTTCGAATCTGGCGAAATCATCACAGTTTTAACCCCTTGGCAGAGAGCAACGTGTGCGAGATTGTACACTTGTGGCTGTTTACACATTTTTTTCTTGAGCCACGAACCGGAGGAGCTGGTTCTGCCTCACACACATACCAGCCCCCAACATCCTCCAGGACAAATTGGCGCTTATCTGCGCACGGTTGGCTACAGAGCTGACTCATATCACCCTATTTCCTGGTCTCAACACTTGGTCCGCCAAGTGGCGAGAGAATATTCTGCAGCCTTTGAAGCCTTGCAGAGAGACACTAATTACTGATTACTGTTTAGGCTATTGATTGTTTGTGTTGTTTGTTATCACAATGTTTTCAGAAGCGCCCTTCTGGGTATGGATCGTGGCACCTCCTGCCTTTATAATTTGTATGGTAATCATACTTTGCCACTGGAGACGAAGACTATGGGGATTCCCTAGAATAGAAGGGACCCTAGTTATTCTGCTTATAATACCTGTTTGCCTTACAACACCAATTCAGCCTCAGGTGAAAACATGTGCCCCTTGCATAGTGAACACCACGAAAGATGGTAAAGTGACAAGCACTCTGATTTTCAGTACCCAACAGCCCCCAGAGTGTGAACACGCAGGAACCATCTGTCAAAGTAAAGGCATGGTGTATCACCTTTGCACTGATACCTCCGGCGGGTCTTACGGTTATAAACCTGAGATCCCGATTCGTTATAATTATTCCATGTGGGCAGGCATGGCAAAGACTGAGGTTCCCCTGAGGAAAAACCCCGCGGGTGGGGGACGCCTCCTCCATTTGGATTCAAAAGTTGCCTTAAAGCAAAGTACTGAACCAGTTGAACTTGTGTTTAATGCATGTACAGTGACTGTCTTTGGTCTAGGACCCTGGTGCCACACTTCAGATGGTTATTATAAAACGAAAGCTAAGTATCTATGCCAACCCCATAAAGGATGGAAATTTGGAAATCCTGAGAAATGGTCACCATGTGAGGCGAGTGCCGCTTGTAAAAGCTGGACGTGTGTGTGTGAACATACAGGGAGAGGTCAGCTTCAATCCTTTGCACCCTGTGCACACATAGCATTCTTCCACAAAGGTGGTGACAACACCGTGATCCTGGGTGTCAACAGAATACATCCATCCATTGAAGTCTATGGGTTTGGCATAGCCACCTCTGGGTTTGACCCGAAGGGGTACATAACAATTACTCGCACTATACTGCGAGAAGGGGAGTGAAAAAATCATACCTGGTCTGAACATAGCAGCGCCTTAGACAGAATACACGATGATTCCCTTGAAATCCCAGACATTGCAAAAAATTCTTTTGTGGGATTGGCACAATCCATTGCCACGGAGTTGGGAGTTTCAGATTGTTATGTCTGCGGCGGAACCAACATGGGCCAAGCTTGGCCATGGGAGGCTATGGAAATCAATCCGGAGCTGTTCAATAATTTGTCCCAGATGGGAAATCTCACCACAAGAGATTACCCCCAAAAGTTAGTGTGGACTATTACCACTGAGTTGGTTGGTCGGGTGTGCTTCTCACAGGAGGGCACCATCCCTGTAGGTTCCTTGGCTTGCCTAGGGACTTGGGAAAAAGGTGCCTGGAAGTCACCCTCCGGCATGACGCCACCTGCCAAACTGACCAGTGCGCTCCTGTCCTACATTTATTCAGACCTTCCCTTGCCTTGGGAAGCTCCCTTAAATTTATACTGGATATGTGGCAGCTTTGCTTATGAAATGCTGCCGGCCAGCTGGTCTGGCTCCTGTGTCCTGGGGTTCATAAAACCCTCATTTTTTCTAATTCCTACAGCACCACAACAATCCCTTGCCGCTCCTGTGTATGGCCCTTTATCCAGAGAAAAGCGGGGAAGCTTAAAGCGGGAGGGAACACCTTTTGAAGGTTTTGATTGTAAGCATCCGGATCAGTACCATGGGGACACATGGGATTCGGAACGCATCATTTGTGTTTACGGCCCTGCCACCTGGGCCGCAGATGGAAGCTGGGGATATCGGACCCCTATTTACATGCTTAATCGAATTATCCGATTACAAGCAGTTTTAGATTTGGCGGGACAGCGCATCTCTTCTGCGCTAACCGCACTTGCCGTTGCCACTGACAAATTGCGGACAGCAGTCTATCAAAATAGGCTTGCTCTCGACTACCTATTAGCAGCGGAAAACGGCGTGTGTGGTAAGTGGAATATGACTAACTGCTGTCTTGAAATTGACCCGGTTGGTGACATCATAAACCAACTTACCACTGAGATCAAACAACTCACAGTTAACCCTGCTCAGGAATGGAAAGGGTTGCAGTTAGGCTGGTTGCAAGACCTCCTTCCGGGAGGTTGGCTTAAAGCCATCATTGGTATGATAGTTGCCCCATTGTGTATTCTGCTTTTGATATGTTTACTCGCCCCTTGCTTGATCAAGTTCCTTCAAACCTCCATCCTTCGCATGGTGGCAAAACGCGCGGCACCGGAGATGCTTGCGCTGTTGCAAGACTATGACAGGGGTCGAGAAGGACAGCCTCTGGGTAATTTACTGTCGTAAATTCCCAAAACTCGTTCAGGGGGGAGTGAAGGGTATTGATCAAGCATCTGTAGCTGTTTTAGTACTCCCAGGCATTGACAATCCTCAACAGCAATGTATTATATATAGCCACACAAGTGACACAAATTATATATTTAAAGATAGTAATATCCACTCAGCACTCCACATGTATCCACATGTATATTCTCATCACATGTATATTCTCATGTCACAAGACGAACCTTGATTCCTTGCAAAACAAACTTTGGTCAAAGCCTTCCGGCAAGGCAGACCACTAAAAGGAGAGACATCCGTTGTAGATCTGGAATGTCTCTGAGCAAGCGCAATGAATCCAAGGACGCCAATTAAGTTGTAGCTGTATAGAGGCCAATTTATCTTACACACAGTTAATTAACATGTAGCCAGCCAGCCAAGAAAATCTTATCTCTGTTTCTCTCTTTGTGAGCTCACCTGGAGCGCTTCCCTGGCAAAGATGATGCCAAGGATATAGGCACTCCTAGCCTGTGTAAGTTAGATCAAACGTGACAATTACGGACCCAGGTACGGACCCAAAGAATACATTTAATTGGTGTCAGGAATACAAAATAAATTGCCTAAGATGTCAATTAATGTTTGATGTATGTAACAGATGTGTATGACGTAAATTCGGACGGGCGGGGGGGGAAAAGAGTGATTGTGAGTCTATAAAATATACTGCATTTCCTTTGTTCGGTGGACTTCTCACTTGTTTTGCATCAAGTGAGATTTCTCTGGTTGACAACCAAATAAATCCCTTTCCTGTCTTCGAGACCCAGACTGCTCATTGCATTTTGCAGTGCCTCTGCCTGCAGGCAGTGGACCCGGCATTCTTGTTCCTTTCACTAGCTCTCCTCCTTACAGTCTTAAAGAAATAGCCCAGTTCTCCTGCTTCCACTCTGTCTCCTTGGTTGATGAAACTTGGTCTCCTGGGTTGGAGAAACTCGGCCTCCCAAGTCAGAAACAATCCTCCCTTCTGGCACTTTGGCTTTGTGCCTTCCCTAGCCTGGGTGGGTGGTACCCTGCAAGCCTGCCTTCATTCATACCTGTAAGCCAGACTGCCTGCTTCCCTGCCTGGCCGCCCCTCTGCCAACCTGCCTGCCTGTCAGGCTCCCGGTTTTGAGCATGCCTTCCAGGTGCTTATCCTTCAACCTCCTCTAGTCTGGCCTTCTGGCCTCCCCTACTCTGTCCCCTGGGCTGGTCTGTGACCCACTAAGAAGGACTCTGGCTTTGTGGTCTGTCTCCTTGGGATATTCCACCTGGCGATGATCACCCGAGAGGGGAACTCAATCAGGAATACTGGGAGGCAGGGTTAGGGTTAGGATTAGGGGGGATGCTATGGCCTCCGCTACTTTTCACTCTGGGCTGCCAAACACTGTGACTCACTAAGAAGTACATTGTGCTTGTGTGCTAGAAAACAGCCGTGACGGATTAGGCAAAACTCTGCCTTGCTGGCCTTGTGGCCTCTCCTACTCTGGCCTTTTGGCAGCCCCTACTCTGGCCTTTTGGCAGCCCGTAATCTGGCCTCTGGGGCCTGGGTTGCCAAACTCTCTGACCCACTAAGAAAGACAGAGAACACAGCTGGGCTTCGTGGTCTCCTTGGGATACTGGAGCTGGCGATAACCCGAGCGATTGAGGGGAACTTAGTTGGAGGGGGGTTTAGGGTTAGGGTCAGCGTTAGCGTTAGGGGGGTTGTTTTGGCCTCCGCTACTCTTTCCTCTGGGCTGCAATGCACTGTGGCTCACTGAGAAGGGGTCAAGGAAGCATACCTGCCTATTTGTTGTCTGTACACTTATTGTAAACCGCCCGGAGTTCCTTTCAGGAAGACGGGCGGTATATAAGCTGTTTAAATAAATAAATAAATAAATATGCGTACGTACTGTCACAAATAGAAGAGTTTGTCTGGAAGTTCCAGGCTTGGTTCTTGGTGGATACTCTGATTCACACTGACTGTGAGTATGTGATTCACAGGCCTACTCTGTTCCCTAGGCTGCAAAGCACTGGGACTCACTGAGAAGGGAACGTCCCTGGGAGTTTACCAGCGAACCAGCACACAGCTGTGAAGGAAGACCCTCTGGCTTGCAGTCCTTTTGGCAGCCTGGACCCAGGCCTCAGACTCAGGCTATGTGGCCTCCGCCAGTCTTTCCTCAAGCAAATACAATGTACAACACAGAAGGCTACAACAAGTTCAAGTTGTGTCTGGTCTGTGTATTTCCAGAATAATGGTTGGGGACTTGGGGTTGAGGTGGTGGTGGTGGGGTAAATGCCTTCTTCAACAAAACATAATAAAAAAGGAGAAGGACTGTGGCAGATCAAAAGAGAAGGTAACCCTATTATTTTCCTTCCCTGAGAGTGCAAGGATTTAATGTCTCAGTAATGTTTTTTTCATGAGGTTCCTCTTTCCAGCTGGGAAGGAAGAGACAAAACTCAGGCCCTGTGGCCTCGACTACTCAGGCCCTGTGGCCTCAGACTCTGGCTACGTGGCCTCTGCCACTCTTTCCTCTGGGCTGCAATACACATTGGCTCACTAAGAAGGGAAGCATAATTGCGTCGTGCTGTCACAAATAGAAAAGTTTGTCTGGAAGTTCCAGCCTTGGTCCTTGGTGGATACTACTACTGACTGGGAGTCTGTGATTCACAAAGAAGGGCTACGCTGTTCCATTGGCTGCAAAGCACTGTGACTCACTGAGAAGGACAGTACCATTTTCCTTGCGTAGTCAGGCCCTTCAGCAACTTTGGGTACTCGAGCTGCCCTCCCGTTCGCAGGCCCTGTGGCCTCAGACTCAGGCCTTTGGGTCTCCGCCACTCTTTCCTCTGGGCTGCAGTACACTATGGCTCACTAAGAAGGGAAGAGTAGTTGTGTGCCAGCACTCCATTAGAAGAGTTTATCAGAAAGTTCCAGGCTTGGTTCTTGGTGGATACTCTTCTGTCAGTCTGTGACTCACTAGGAAGGGCATTGCCCTTCCCTACTGGCAGTTTGCCAGCGTACCAGCACACAGCTGGAAAGGACGAGGCAGACTCAGAACTCTTCCTTGCTGTCCTTTTGACAGCCTCAGGCTCAGGCGACATGGCCTCCGCCACTCTTTCCTCTGGGCTGCAAAACACTGTGACCCACTTAGAAGGGAATAGTACTTGTGTACTCAGGCCATTCTTCTTCTCAAAGATACTCAAGCTGTCCTTTTGGCCTTGCCTCCTCAGGCCCTGTTGCCTCAGACTCAGGCGATGTGACCTCCGCCACTCTTTCCTCTGGGCTGCAAAACACTGTGACTCACTAAGAAGGTCAGAAAACTGTTTGTAGTTGCACACAGCTTTGAAGAGGCAGCATGCCGCCTTGCTGGCCTTTTGGCAGCCCGTACTCAGGCTAGTCAGCTAGCTCCTTTGGATACTCGTGCTGGCAATGCACCTCCCGTTCGCAGGCCCTGTGGCCTCAGAGTCAGGCCCTATGTCCTCCGCCACTCTTTCCTCTGGGCTGCAAAACACTGTGGCTCACTAAGAAGGGAAATGTACTTGCGTGCGTACTACTGTCACCAAGAGTTTGTCAGAAAGTCCCATGTGTGGTTCTTGGTGCTGTGACTCACTACAAAGGGCATTGCCCTTCCCTACTGGCAGTTTGCCAGCGTAGCACATGGCTTGGAAGGAAGAGGCAGACTCAGAACTCTTCCTTGCTGTCCTTTTGGCAGCCTCAGACTCAGACTATATGGCCTCCGCCAGCCACTCTTTCCTCTGGGCTGCAATGCACTCTGGCTCACTAAGAAGGGGAATGTACTTGCATACTGCACTGCGTACTATCACCATTTACAAATAGAACAGTTTATCAGAAAGTTCCAGGCTTGGTTCTTGGTGGATACTCTTCTGTCAGTCTGTGACTCCTACGAAGGGCATTGTACTTGCCTACTGGCAGTTTGCCAGCGTACCAGCTCACAGCTGGGAAGGAAGAGGCAGAACTCTGTCTTGCTGTCCTTTTGGCAGCCTCAACTCAGGCCTCAGACTCAGGCTATGTGGCCTCTGCTACTCTGTCCTCTGGGCTGCAAAACACTGTGACCCAGTAAGAAGGACATTTTACTTGTGTTCTAGAAAACAGCCGTGACTAGGCAAAAGTCTGCCTTGCTGTCCTTGTGGCCTCCACTCCTCAGGCCCTGTGGTCTCCTACTCATTCAGGCCTTTTGGCCTGCCCTACTCTGTCCTCTGGGCTGCAGAACACTGTAACTCACTAAGAACAACATTTTACTTGCGCACCCAGGCCATTCAGCTCCTTTTTATACTGGAGCTGGCAATGAGCCTCCCCTACTCAGGCCCTGTGGTCTCAGACTCAGGCCTTTTGGGCTCCCCTACTCTGTCCTCTGGGCTGCAAGACACTGTGACCCACTAAGAAGGACACATTTTACTTGTGTACTGGAAAACAGCCATGATTATGCATAAATCTGCCGTGCTGGCCTTGTGGCTGCCCTTACTCTGGCCTTGTGGCCTCAGGTACTCTGGCGTTGTGTCCTCCCATACTCAGGCTCTGTGGCCTCATACTCTGGCCTTGTGGCTGGCCGCCCTTACTCTGGCCTTGTGGCCTCAGGTACTCTGGCATTGTGTCCTCCTGTACTCAGGCTCTGTGAACATAAGAATATAAGAACATAAGAAGAGCCATGCTGGATCAGGCCAAAGGCCCATCCATTCCAGCTTCCTGTATCTCACAGCGGCCCCACCAGATGCGTTTGGGAGAGCATGAGACTAGATATCTGTCTCCTGATACCACTCCCCTGCATCTGGCCCTTGAAGTACCCTAGATTCTCCATCATGGTTTATACCTGTGATGGACTTTTCCTCCAGGAATCTGTCCAATCCCCTTTTGAAGGCATCCAGGCCAGATGCCATCACCACATGATGTGGCAGGGAGTTCCAAAGACTTACAACGCGCTGGGTGAAAAAATATTTTCTTTTGTCAGTTCTTACTCTCCCAGCCTTCAATTTGAGTGTATGTCCCCTAGTTCTGGTATTTTGGGAGAGAGAGAAGAGCTTCCCTCTATCCACTTTACTCATACCCTGCATTATTTTGTGTGTCTCAATCATATCCCCCCTTAAGTGCCTTTTTTCCAGACTAAAGAGGCCCAAATGTTTTAGCCTTTCTTCATAAGGGAGGTGCCCCAGCCCAGTAATCATTTTATTCGCTCTCTTCTGCACCTTTTCCAGTTCCACTATCTCTTTCTTGAGATGCGGTGACCAGAATTGTACACAATACTCCAGGTGGGGCCTTACTATTGTTTTGTATAATGGCATTATAATGTTGGGTGTTTTATTTTCAATCCCCTTTTTGATAATCCCTAGCATGGAATTGGCCTTCTTCACCACTGCCACACACTGGGGAGACAACTTCATGGAGCTGTCCACCAACACATCAAGATCTCTTTCCTGATCCGTCACGGATAACTCAGAGCCCATGAGTTGATAGATGAAGTTTGGATTTTTTGCCCCAATATGCATTACTTTACATTTGGTTACATTAAAACACATTTGCCATTTCTCAGCCCATTCCCCCAGTTTGGAGAGATCCTTCTGGAGCTCATCACAATCTTCTCTGGTTTTCACCACACGGAAAAGTTTTGTGTCGTCTGCAAACTTGGCCACCTCACTGTTTATCCCTGTCTCCAGGTCATTTATGAACAGATTGAAAAGCACCGGTCCTAGGACAGAGCCCTGGGGCACACCGCTTTTCACTTCTCTCCATTGTGAAAATTTCCCATTGACACCTACTCTTTGTTTCCTGGATCTCAACCAGTTCTCAATCCATAAGAGGACCTGTCCTCTTATCCCCTGACTGTGCAATTTTCTCAGCAGCCTTTGGTGAGGGACTGTGTCAAAAGCCTTTTGAAAATCCAGATAGACTATATCCACCGGTTCACCCAAATCCACGTGCCTGTTGACCTTTTCAAAAAATTCTAAAAGGTTTGTCAGACAAGATTTACCCTTACAGAAGCCATGCTGATTTTCTCTCAGCAAGGTTTGTTCTTTTATGTGTTTTAAGATTTTCTCTTGGATAAGGCTTTCCACCATCTTCCCGGGGACAGATGTAAGGCTAACTGGCCTGTAGTTTCCTGGGTCCCCCCTCCTTCCTTTTTTAAAAATTGGTCTGACATCTGCCATCCTCCAGTCCTCCGGCACTGTGGCAGTTTTAAGAGACAAGTTGCATATAACCGTTAAGAGATCTGCAATTTCATTTCTCAGTTCCCTAATAACCCTTGGATGGATGCCATCTGGGCCCGGTGACTTGTTAATCCTCAATTTATCGATTAGTCCTAAAACCTCCTCTCTTTTAACCTGTATTTGATTTAATTCTTTAGTCAAGAGGGGCGGCTCAGGCAGCGGAATCCGCTCAAGGTCCTCTGTCGTGAAGACAGACGCAAGGAAGTCATTCAATTTCTCTGCAATGTCCAAGTCCTCCTTAACCTCCCCTTTTCCTCCCTCACCATCCAGAGGGCCAACTGGTTCTCTGGCAGGTTTTCTACTTCTAACATATTTAAAGAAGCTTTTATTATTACCCTTTATATTGCTAGCCATGCATTCCTCAAAATCTTTCTTTGCCTCCCTTATCATCTTCTTACATTTCTTTTGCCAGAGTTTGTGTTCCTTTTTATTTTCCTCATTTGGGGAGGATTTCCATTTACAGAAAGACCTCTCCTTGTGCTTTAGAGCCACTCTAACTCCACTCGTTAACCATGCTGGTGTCCTCTTGGACTTAAATGAGCTCTTCTTTCTTTGTGGTATGCACTTGTGCTGGGCCTCTATTATTGTTGTTTTAAACAGGCTCCATGCACTCTGAAGAGATTGGATTCTTCTAACTTTCCCCTTCAATTTCTCTCTAACTAGTTTCCTCATCTGAGGGAAGTTTGCCCTTCGGAAATCAAGGGTTTTTATGTCTGATTTGGTTGACACTCTTCCTCCGACATGCATGGAAAAGGAAATTGCAGCATGGTCACTGTTCCCCAGAGGCTCAGTGACATTCACATCCCTGACCAGGTCCTGAGTATCACACAGAATTAGATCCAGAGTTGCCTGTTCTTGGGTGGGCTCCATACAACTTGCTCTAAGGCACAGTCATTCAGCAAGCTGAGAAACCCGGTTTCTCTTTCTTTCCCGGAGATCACATTGGCCCAGTCAATGTGGGGATAATTGAAGTCCCCCATGATTACTATCCTGTCCCTCTTAGCCACCTCCATGATTTCTCTCCTCATTTCAAGGTCCCCCTCAAGTTTTTGATCTGGTGGACGATAGAATACTCCAACTATCACATCACTCCTGGGACCTGGTAGTTTAACCCACAGTGATTCTATGGTGGAGTCAGGCCCTCTGTCCATCTCCATTCTGCTGGATTTTACCCCTTCTTTGACATAGATGACCACTTTTCCTCCAACCCGCCCTTCTCTATCCCTTCTATAGAGTTTATAGTCTGGGATTGCTGTATCCCACTGGTTCTCCACATTCCACCAGGTTTCTGTTATGGCTATTATATCTATGTTATCCCTAGCTGCCAAATGTTCAAGTTCTCCCATCTTTGCTCGGAGGCTTCGAGCATTGGCGTAGAAGCACCTGTACAGTGGGTCCCGCAACAACAGCTGCTGCCTTGTTCTTTTCCCCTCAGAGCTTTTATTTTCAGTAGACAAACTGTCACAGTCCATTATTCTCCCAGTGCTAATACCTGCTATGTCATCTATATGTGATTCTCTACCTCCAACCTCGTTCCCCGAGGATGAGGTGTTCCGAACCGGATGCCACTCAGCTCCTGTTGGCTTTCCCCCAGTTATCAGTTTAAAAGCTGCTCTGCTGCCTTTTTGAGGTTGAGTGCCAGCAATCTGGTCCCATCATGATTCAAGTGCAACCCATCCCTCCTGAACAGGTTTGGCTTGTCCCAAAATGTTCTCCAGTTCCTGACAAATCTAAAGCCCTCCTCTCGACACCATCGCCTCATCCACGCATTGAGGCTTCTGAGTTCTGCCTGCCTGGCGGGTCCTGCATGAGGAACAGGTAGCACTTCTGAAAATGCTACCCTGGAAGCCCGGGACTTCAATCTTCTACCTAACAACCTGAATTTGGCTTCCAAGACTGACCGCTTGGCCTTCCCGACATCATTGGTACCAACGTGTACCATGATCACTGGCTCCTTCCCAGTTCTCTCTAACAAGCTATCTAGATTTCTCGTGATGTCTGCAACCTTTGCACCTGGCAGGCAAGTGATCATACCATTATCATGCTCCTCACAAATCCTTCCCTCTGTATTTCTAATTATAGAATCTCCTAGTACAAGGAGCTTCTCTCCTGCAGCCTGCTCGTCTTCATGTACCTGATCTTGTATCTCATCAATAGTGATGAGGGAGAGATCCTCAGGTGGAACCAATTGTTCCTCGGTGTGTGCCTCATGAGGTGTGATGAGGGAAAGAGCCTCAAATTGATTGTGCAATATGAGACTCTCTGAGAGATCCCTTGGCCTTCTACTCCTTTGAGTCACATTCCTCCACCCATCTACCTCCTGGGTTGGGGAAGTGATTACATCCTCAGAAGTGTGCCCTGTCTCTTCTTGGACCTGGATAGTCTGTTCCGCTCTGTCCAAGAACCGCTCAAGCTCCTTAATATGTTGCTGGTCCGATATGCGAGCCTCTAGCTGCTGGACCTTCTCTTCCAATAGTGCAACCAGCTTGCATTTGCAGCAAATGCAGTTCTGCAGACGCTCTGTCAAGATGACAAACATGGCACAAGTACTGCAGGTAACTACAGCTGCTCCCTCCAACTCCATTTTAATGAGTGCAATAAAATGTATTCAAGGTCTCAAAAATGTAAACTTACACTATTTTTTTTCTCTAGTAAGACTATTTAATTCTTTTGTTGTTTATTCAAGATCTAACAATGTAGGGGCCGCTAAAGCACTTGCTAATGTGCGTAGGATCTCCTCAGGAGTAGCTTGGCTTGGGAACTCAGATACCCAGAAGAAATAATATTTTATATATATATATATTTAGTCTGCACGCACCGTCAGGCGCGTGCTGCTGGGAGCAGCTATTTAAAGATAAAACTCCGCCCCTTACTTCCTGCAAGGACATGAAGTAAGCTCTATGCCCTCTGGCCATGTGCTTCCTCTATAGCCATGTGCTTCCTCTCACAGCCGTGTGCTTCCTCTGACAGCCTGCTTCCTCTCTGCTTCTCTGCAAGAAAAGGGCTCATACTCTGGCCTTGTGGCTGGCCGCCCTTACTCTGGCCTTGTGGATGCCCATAGTCCTTGTATAGCTTAGTAGTTAGTGGGCTGTAAAACTAACTTATGTCTAATCCGAGCTTTGTGCCCGTACGCCAGTACACTGACCTTAGTAAGTCACAGAGCAACCCAGAGCCCACTATCCCTACTTATTATCTAACCCAACCCTACCCCTAACCCTAACCTGTACGCCAGGACACTGTCCTAGTGGGTCAGAGGCACCCAGAGGTGCAGCCCAGAGCCCACTAACCCTAACCCTAACCCTAACCCATGCCACTACCAGACTGAATCTCTAACCACTGGATGACCACCAGGGTTGCAGTTGCTTAATTGCTTGGTTGGCTTTAGTTACATACAAGCCAGGAGTGACATTGGAGATGGGGGGCATTGAGAGGAGTTAGACCCTCATCCAGATTTGGGGAGGAACGGAATGTCTGTGTCTCCTGCTGCCTCTGAGAGGTGGAGGGGAGATGGGATGGATAAAAGCCAAAACAAAACAAACAACAAAAAAGTATAACAGGCAGCCAGACCAGGTAGGGTGGCCGGTTCGACTCAGTCAGCACTCAGCAGCAGGCATTGACCAAGAGGAAAAAAAAGAAATATATTGCAAGCATTCTGCCCATTTTGTTTGCTTTATTGCATAGGATGCACTCTTGTGCAGCAACGATCCACCACCCAACTTTAAAGTGTTTTTTTTTTCCACCCACTAGTCTGGAATCATTCTGGAAGGATCATTGTGGGACCTGCGGCCGCCGCCTGCCCGCTCACCCGCCCGCGCCTCCCCCCTGCCGCTGTCGCCGCCCGCCTGCACCTCCCCACCCGCCGCGCCGCCCCCCGCCGCCCCCCCCCCCCCCCGCCTAGGGCACAAAAACACCTAGCGCTGGCCCTGATTGCGGGACGCTCCCATGCTCACTGGTGGAAACGACAAACGACACGACAAAACGACAAATTTGTAAAATTTTTTACGACAAACGGAAACGACCCGAAACGGACCTGTCCCGACAAACAACAACTCGAAACATCATTTTTTCTGGCCGTGCCCATCTCTAATCCCTATAATACTTAGTAATTTTCACATTAATCATTATGTATGCTGTTCCAGTATTCTAAGTGTTAACTGCATTTGATATGAAATAATTTTTGTATGTTTGGAAGTAGTTGTGGATAATACCCACATATATGCAAGCATATGTACGCTACCTTATATGATAAGCAGTGGGGCAAACAGTTTAAAAGGTTCATGTATCTGCTATTATCACTCCTCCTTTGAAGCAATACCTTTGAAGTTGTATACAATATGTGCATGCCATGTTCTATACGGTTGTTTCCTTAGAACAGCATAATTTGTAAAAAGCCTAGAATGTTATGAGTGCAAGTTAGTAAGTGGTCTAAGAGAGTAGGTCAGACTGCTTTTAAAGTATCCCTATAATACTTAGTGTCTTCCACATTGACCATCATGTATGCTGTTCCATTATTCTAAGTGTTAACTGTGCATTTGATAAGAAAAGTTTTTGTATATTGTTCATATATAGTATACTCTGACCCCATGTTTTTTAAATGTTACCTTTTTCTACAGTGAAAAATCCCTGAAGAAGGCCATTCTGGCCGAAACGCGTTGGGCTCTTTTAATAAACTTTTATTCAGCATCCTGAGAGTGTTCTCTCCTATACTACCATTCCAAATTCCTTTGGTCTATATCTTCTGAGATCCCATATATAATTAGGTTCGCTCTTCTCATTCTATCTGAGAGTTCTGCAGTTAAATTCTTTAATTGTGTTGTTTGCTCTGTATTCTTTAAAGCCATATGCTTTGCTTGTGTTGCTTCATCCCGGATTCCTTTCATTTCTATATTAATCTGTTGGATCTCTTGTTTTATTTCAGCAATGTCTTTGGTTATTTTTTCCTGTGAAGCTAGCATCAAAGCTTGGAATTGAGCCATTTGCTCTGAATTGTAGTCACCATTCAACAGTTACAGCTTTCTTATCTAAAGAATTCCAGTAGCTTTCTCCTTACCCAGATAGCTGCAGTTTTTCCAGATCACCTTATTCTCCGTAGCTTTAGACACAGTTCCAGCTATTTTCAGACACTTTTAGTGAGTTAATTGCTTTCTTTTAGGTCATAAATCTTTTGTTTGTTCCGAGCAGGGGAGCAACGGCATCTGCTTCTCAGAGCATGCGCACACCTTCCCCCAAGAACAAACCTTGCTGACAGACAATCAGCATGACTTCTGTAAGGATAAGTCTTGCATGACAAATCTTTTAGAATTCTTTGAAAAGGTCAACAGGCATGTGGATTTGGCTGAACCAGTGGATATTGTCTATCTGGATTTTCTGAAGGCTTTTGACACTGTCCCTCACCAGAGGCTGCTGAGAAAATTGCACAGTCAGGGGATAAGAGGACAGGTCCTCTTATGGATTGAGAACTGGTTGAGATCCAGGAAACAAAGAGTAGGTGTCAATGGGAAATTTTCACAATGGAGAGAAGTGAAAAGTGGTGTGCCTCAGGGATCTGTCCTGGGACCAGTGCTTTTCAATCTGTTCATAAATGACCTGGATACAGGGATAAGCAGTGAGGTGGCCAAGTTTGCGGATGACACGAAACTTTTCCATGTGGTAAAAATCAGAGAAGATTGTGAAGAGCTCCAGAAGGATCTCTCCAAACTGGGGAAATGGGCTGCCAAATGGCAAATGTGTTTACATGTAGCAAAATGTAAAGTAATGCATATTGGGGCAAAAAAATCAAAACTTCATCAACTCAACTCATGGGATCTGAGCTATCCGTGACGGATCAGGAAAGAGATCTTGCTGTGTTGGTGGACATCTCCATGAAGGTGTCTACCCAAAGTGTGGCAGTGGTGAAGAAGGCCAGTTCTGGGGTACTTCAAGGACCAGATACAGGGAAGTGGTATCAGGAGACAGATATCTACTCTTGTGCACTCCCAGACATGTTTGGTCTGATCCAGCATGGCTCTTCTTATGTTCTTATGTTCTTATTTTTTTGGTGTACACCTGTTAACTCACAAAGTTTGGTCAATTCACTGGTAAAACTTGTGGCTTGGTCGCACAACAGTTTGTTAGGTATTCCTAAGTGACTCACAACCTCTAAAGAGCTTTTCCCATTTGCTTAGCAGTAATGCTGGAAACAGGTATTGCTTCTGCCCACTTGCTGAAAGGACAAACAAAACAGATTAGATATTTCTTGCCAGTATTGCTGACTGCTAGAGATCTGAAAATGTCCATATGTAGAATGCTAAACACAGATCCTAGAGGAAAAGATTCCATTTTAGCTTTAGTGGTGTCAGTTGGATAGCCTACTCCTTGACAGACATCACAGGGAGAAGTATATGCCTTTATATCTTTGGTCAGATTTGGCAAAAACAAATGACTGGTGAGTCTCAGAAGCATTTTCCGAAACCCAGTATGACTTGTCAGAGAATCATGTGAAAGTTTAAAGACTTCCTAAGGCACTATCAGTTAACATAGTGACTCTAAGTTGACATTACCATCAACGAGCTTTTCTCTATACAGAAGCTTGAAATCATGAGACCCTCTCCAACAAAACCTGGTTTGTTTTGCTGCTGTCAACACCACATTTTTCTGCTTCTTCCCCAGCATATTTGAAGGTAGACTCAATTGCTGTTCACTGAACCTATCATCAGGTTTCAAAATAGCATCATTTGCATTAAAAGAAACATCATCAAACATATTTTGAGCCTAGGTGACATCCCAGACTAATCCTTTCTCTGAGCAGGGGGTGGAGCCACACTAATTCTTTTCCGCTGAGAAAGGTCACCCCCAGCCATTTTGAGCCTGTGTGTGTTCCCAAGCAGAGCTGCTGCTGAGAGAGACAAAGAAACAGAAAGAAGTGAGCACTGGTAAGTTTCTGGCATGCTAGCAGTTGCAGTAGAGCTCCTTTAGAGGCTTGTGCGCCTAATGGCATGCATGGTAAGTTTCTTGGGTGTTTGCAGTTGCAGTAGAGCTGCTTTAGAGCCCCCCATATGAGTTTTCATATAAACAACAAAGGAAGGAAATATTCTTACTAGATAGAAAGATAGTACAAGTGTAAGTGTTTGAGGCCCAGAATACTGCACTTGTTAAAATGGAGTCTGGGGGAGCAGCTGTAGTTACCTGCAACACTTGTGCCATGTTTGTCATCCTGCCAAAGCACATGGAGAACTACATTTGCAGCAAGTGCAAGCTGGTTGCACTACGAGAAGAGAAGGTGGAGGCTTGCATATCAAACTAGCAACATATTAAGGAGCTTCAGCTCTTATTGGACACAGTAGAGCAGATTATCCTGGACAAAGAAGAGACAGGGCACAGTTCTGAGGAAGAAGTCACTCCACCAACTCAAGAGGTAGATGTATGGAGGAATGTGACTCAAAGAAGTAGAAGGGCAAGGGATCGTTCAGAGAGTTTGAAGTTATAAAATCAATTTGAGGCTCTTTTCCTCATCACACCTCATGAGGAATGCAGAGAGGAACAACTGAGACCTGAGGATCTCTCCCTCATCAGACTTAATGAGATACAGGAAGACAAATAGCAGGAACAAAATGAAGACCTCTCCCTTAATATAGTTGATCAGTGTCTGAACAAAGCCTCTTATTCAGAAGGAGTGGATCAAGGAGTTTTTTATGAAAGTGATCATGAAATGGACAGTACAGAACCACATGGGAGAGTGATTCCACACTACCCAGTGCACAGGAGCAATGCCTGTCCTATGGAGTTCCATTGAATCTCCTATACAACATTGCAGATGGAATGGCATTGCATCTAGCAAGAGTTTAGGCCCTCTGTTCCTCAGGACATTTTAGCAAGTAAAGGTAATGAGCGGGGTGCTCAGCTTGAGCTGGGATCAGCAAGCTCATCAGTGAGCATATTGAGTTTGCTGCACTCTGTAACTCCTGGAGTTGTACATCCAGAAACCTGTGTTTTATCAACTTGTAAGCTTTCAAGTGGGACAAAGAGCCAAGGGTATTTACCACAATACCCACAGCACTGATTTTTTAAATTAATTTAGCTGACCCTGTTGGAGCTATGGAGTCTTCAAGAAGTTGGTAGAGTAGGCTATCCTGGTCATTATTGGAGATGGGCACGAAACAGAAAAATGGTGTTTCGGTTTTTCATTTGTCGTTGAAAGGTCTGTTTCGGTTCGTTTCCGTTTGTCGTGAATTTTTAGAAAAATTTCGTTACTGTTTTTTGTTTTTTCGTTTGTCGTTTCTACCCGCTTTTTGCGCGATTTTTAAAGCATTTCCGTGCGCAGGCATCCCCCAACAACCCAGACCAGAGGGAAAACACTAAAAGAATGGATGCTGGCAGAGACACAGTATAGACTAGGTATGCAGGGAGGCTGCAAAGGCAGCGGCGGGCGTTGCCCAGGGTGCAAGGCAGCCGCAGAGTGACTGCACTGCGGGGCAAGGCAGGGTACTCACCGAGAGGTACGCAGCACGCACGCACACAGGGAGGCTGCAGGACTGAAGCTAGTCGCAGAGACAGCAATCCCACCCTAACTCCCACCAGAGACTGCAAGGAGGACGGGGGCTGCCAGACCTTTTTATGCCCTCTGTGGCTGAAAGATCAGCCCGCCCAGTCTGCAACCTGGGCATGCTATTGGTTGAACATGATCCCATCACATGGCTTGCCTCCATTTTGTGGCTGGTGTGACATCCATTTTAAAGGGAAAAGAAAAATACATCGCAATGGGAGAAGACAAAAACGTTTTAAGGACCCCAACCCCCCTGGTAGGTATTATTAGACAATATAATTATTGCTGCATTTTTACGGATGTCCAGGCCGTTTTTTAGTATTTAAAACAGCTCATTTCATTGCGCGTTGCCATTAACGGAAACGAAACGTAACGACCACAATTTTCGTGGTTCTGTTCGTTTCGTTGCATTTTCATCACAATTTTCGTTTGTCGTTTCGTTACGTAACGGAAATGACAAACGGTAACGGAAACGAAAAAATGTTGGTTCCGTGCCCATCTCTAGTCATTATTATAATATACTCTGAGCTAAAACTTAATAGATCTAAGCCATGCCCTTGTCTCTATCAGAGGTTGTCCTAATTCTAAGCATAGTCCTGCATAAGAAACACATCTGGGTGTGCCTAAGATTTTCTGTAAAAACCAGGCTTGGATTAGTTCCACAGTGCGGTCCAGGACATTCAATCAAATACAGATGCCATAAAACAGTTGTGAAATAACTTTAGCATTAAACACTTCGAGGGCTGCTGGGACATAATCATTGCCTTCGTTATAAAAGAAGGGAGTTATAGATTGTGTTGTCAAAGTTGCAAGGTTTAATGCTACTTTGCGGTGCTGTTGCCAGGTGTGTTTGTAATGGAACTGACTTCCTAGGTATTTATAAAGTGTTTGACCTGTTCCAGTCTATTTCTTTTGAAAGCCCATTTGAGTGTTTTCCAAGATCAGGCAAAAACCATAATTTTGGATTTACTGTAGTTTAGTTACAGTTTGTGGTCTAACAAGTAATCAGCACACCTGCTTATTAATCGCTTTAGCCCTAGGCACACCTGTAATAGAATTATAGTGTTGTCAGCAACTAGGTACCACAAGGGAACCTAGTTTAGGAGGATGACTTTTGACCTTCCTTAAACAGGGAGGTAAGTCATTCAGAAGAAATTAAATAGTGTAGGAGCTAAGACACATCCCTGTTTAACTTCCCTGTTGGAAGGTATAAGCTCAGATAGTTGTCCTGTCAGTAAACACACCTGGTAAGTGGTGTTGGAATATAAATTCCTAATCAGATGGAGTAATCTTTTATCTATCCCTAGATTATATAGCTTGCTCCAGAGTAAGGCCCTATCTACTGAGTCAAATGCACCCTTAAGATCTAGATCTAGATCTTAAGATCTAGAAAGGACACATAAATGTGTCTTGCACTTGAAAAGCAAACATTTATTGTCTCTTATTTTTAGACAGGGAGGGTTTTCCAAGGGCTGCACTTCCTACTTTATAGGTTGTGGAGCACCCACTGGTCCTTTGACTCTAGCCATTTTCTGCAGTTCGTACAGTGGTCAACAGTATGTTGAGTCACAACTGGGCATGATGAAATTCTCAGAGATGCTTTTGGGGTCCCCTGAGACCCCTCCCAAAACATTCCTTGTTGGGCCAGGATAAAATAATTCATTTCCAGGACATTCAAAAGAGCCAAACACACAATTCAGGTCGAATCCCCCCTGAATTGGCAGTTCATTCCTACTGTGGTCATGGCTCATGGAGTGACGGCCACAGATCGACCCCCGAAGACATCCTTTTACTCTCAAAGCTACCTCCATTGCCCCTCTATGTATATGAACCCTGGCTTTTAGCCATAGCCAGCCCCCACCCTTCCCTCTAGGAAGCTTACTTCCATCATATCCATTTGCCTACACTGGCCCAGGTCTCTGGCCCCAGCCAACCTCACCCCCCTCTCTCTTTTCCTTTCCACCCCTCCTGCCTGCCCTTTCCTGATGATTTATTTTAATCATGCTCATGGCTTGCCAGGGAATGATTCTAAAACAATCATTCTCAGTAAACAGGGACTTCCTTACCATCTGAGACCTGGTTGCACTGCCCCTGCCTGGCACAGACTCCTGACCCAAAGGGTGCCCCTGACCACCAAAGGGTGCCCCCCTCCTTCACCCCCCTCTTCTCTCTCTCTCTCTCTCTCTCTCTCTCTCTCTCTTTTTCCTTCTCTTATCTTCTATCCTTCTTTCTCCTCCCACCCCTTCTACCCTGGCTGTGCTTAAAACGTGTGCCTGTCCTATTCCTTGAGTTCTATACTCTACCATGTGGGGCAATGGGGGTTATGGCACAAAGAAGAAGGATCATCACGGCGACTTCATGAGACTGGCTGCATCTTCTAGAAGGGATCCATCTTTTCCAGAGTTCTTAGCACATACACACAGCTGTTTCCTGGAGTACCAGAATTCCTTGTCACGTAGACCACAGATGTTATCACAGCCTGAGGGAGTTTTCCATCATCACATTTCTGCACCCACAAAAGACTGCCCAGACACCTTTGGATAATCCCACCAGCTCTTCCTGTCTGCTATTGACTTTGGCATTAGTCCTCCCTCAACCCTCTATTGATTTTCTGATTCCTTCAGTTTGCTCAGACCCAAAGGACAATACATCGCTTCCCCTTCTTGTTGTGATATCAGGATGGCCCAATCAAAGAACACTTGGACTCATTAACACCTGTATGGGCATCCGGCTCCAGCCTGCCAGAGACCGCCCAGGACCACCTCTGGCCAACCCCTGGATCATCTTGATTGGACTATTTGAAATCATCTTCAGCCAATCCCTGGACCGGCGCCACCCAGGGAGGGGAGGGGGGTGAAATCAATAAAAGGTGGGGTTTCCACGTGCTCGGGGTTGGACATCTTTGCCTGGTTCCTAGCTTGTGTCCACCTGCTGTCTTTATTGGGCCTAATAAACGCAGTATTTCAGGATCTCTCTCTCGCTGGATGCTTCATTGGGCTACTGGGGTCCAGCGGAACTCAGTAGGGCTAGCCTGTCTGAAATATAATTTTAACTTATTATTTTAAACTCAACAAGTACTTGGAATCAACCTTCCAACTCGGCTTTGAACTTGGATTCCTTCCACGATGATTTGATCAGGACTCACTCTCCTGGCTGGAAGTTACGGACTACAAACTGCAAGGGTGTTTGTGCAAGAAGTCCTGTTTCTGAGAAAAGACAAAAAAAATCTTAGCCCCAATGTCTAATTCTTTTAAAAATGTATTTGCTTTCAAACACTTCCCCTAAATAAGGTAAACCAGACCACATCTCATAAGGAAGCACTCTCCTTAATTCACTCATATAGATAAATAAAATGAATAGAAATATATGTCACTCTAAGTGTAACACTAAATAAAAATCATGGATTCAATTATTACAATGGTAAGAAGAATTCCAGTAAGCAAAGCTCTAAGCCTTTCCATGCAGAGGAATATCTTTTATGTATATCCTCTGTTAATTCTAACTTCCTAGTTTTCATAGTGTCAAAATAAAACAAAACACACAGCTTGCAAGGACATTGATTTTTCTAAGCATTGGTGGTCACCGTTTGACATTCCTTTAAAAATTAGACTAGTTACACATGCACAGATTTCAAAATCTTTATTTGGTTCTGATGAACCCACTTAGGCTTGTCATTCAACTGTAGCAAATAAGAAGTAGGATAAATGCTACTGCAAATTTAAAAATTTAGACTGTAAAGTATGGACTTTTGGCTTCAAATGTTGAAATTCTAACTTTTCAATGGCCAGTAGTTGCTCCCTTATATAAACCCAAAGCCATTCTTATTCTTCTTTAAGTGTCATGTCCTCATAGAACATTGGTGATCAGATGTATGATTTTTTTAAATCTAAAGCTACTCTAAATAGAGAATCTGTACCTACTGTGAACCATTGACTTACATTCTTTTTGTTTTTTGTTTTTTTGCTTTAGCCTTCTGCTGTCTCTAACAGAAGAGACAACATTTTAAAATTAAAATTATAAAACTACAATACAAAATGTAAAACAACAATATACAGTGAAGAGAATATACATTGAACAAAATGGGACAAAAAAATCTTGTGCAACCCACTCCTCACTCAGGACGTAAACAAAATTTCAACTTTTATGGTATTGACCAGCCCATTTCCCTCCAGAAATACATTGAATCTTCTCCAGTGCATGCCCTTTACCTTTTTGAAATACATATACCAACAGTTTATCGCATATTCCATTGAAATCATTAGACTTTCTCAAGCCTTTCCTAATTTTAATTTTACAAGTCAATTTTTCATTAATAGCCAGATTCCATAAATCCTTATACCATCCCCCTAATGTTATTTGGTTTGTGGATTTCCAATACAGTGGACCCTCATATAACAAATGGTTTGTATTGTTGGGGTTAAAAACTGTAGACTGAAGACTCTGAGACAAAAGTGAAGTATATAAAAATAAAATTTATATTTCAGGGAAAGGGGTAAATGGGATATTCCTAATAAAACAACAAAACACTAGCAGTACATACAAAAACATACCAAACAAAGTAACATAAGATAAGGCGATGGCAGCTCTGGCAACACCCAAAATCATTAGGCAAACACGCATAGTCTGCCTCACTCTGACAATCGGCATGGAGAGAGGGATAGAGTCAGCAACAGACTGCAGCAACTAGCAAGAGCTAAGATTAGCACAATTCTTCTGAGCATGGTGAAGCTATTCCTTTTGTAGGAGCCATACTATTTAAAGAGATATAACTTGCAGCCTTACAATTCCAAATGAGGTTCAGTTGACCATAACCCTATAATGTCTGAATATAGATCTTGCCATATTCCAACATGTATAACATAAAATCTGTACAACATAAAATAATTTCAGAGATAGGGGAAATTTGCTTAACAGAATCGCCTACGGGGCAAACATATTTTTACAACATAAACATGTTCACAATTAGGGATTGCTCTATTACAAATGCATTTCTACGGGAAATATGTGTAAAATAAAATTTGTTTAACATAATTTCATTTCGAACAAATTAATTCCTTTATTCAAGGTACCACTGTACTTCGCAAAAATTAACCTTGCAGTCATTACTGTATCATTATAATTACCGATTCCACCTACTCTTTCTTCAATTGTATATCCACAACATATTTAACAACACCAATTGTGGGGACATTTGAATCTTTTCCCCTAATACTTCTTGTATTTCATTAAAAACCAAAGTCCATTCCATTTTCATAAGAACATAAGAACATAAGAAGAGCCATTCTGGATCAGGCCAAAGGCCCATCTAGTCCAGCTAACTGTATCTCACAGTGGCCCCAGCAGATGCATCTGTGTCCTGATACCACTCCCCTGCTTCTGGCCCTTGAAGTACCCAGGTTTTATTTATTTATTTATTTATTTATTTATTTATTTATTTATTTATTTATTTATATACCGCCCCATCTTCTGAGACGGAACTCGGGGCAGTGTACAATAAAAAGAAAAGAAACCACAGCACATCTCCATCATGGTTTGTAAACTGTGATGGACTTTTGCCTCCAGGAACCTTTTGAAGGCATCCAGGCCAGATGCCATCACCACATCCTGTGGCAGGGAGTTCCACAGACTAACAATGCGCTAGTTTAAAAATATTTTCTTTTGTCTGTTCTTACTCTCCCAGCCCTCAATTTGAATGTATGTCCCCTAGAGTGTCCCTCTATCCACTTTACTCATACCCTGCATTATTTTGTACGTCTCAATCATATCCCCCCTCAAGCGCCTTTTTTCCAGACTAAAGAGCCACAAATGTTTTAGCCTTTCCTCATAAGGGAGGTGCCCCAGCGCAGTACTCATTTTAGTCACTCTCTTCTGCACCTTTTCCAGTTCCACTATGTCTTTTTTGAGATGCGGTGACCAGAATTGTACACAATATTCCAGGTGCGGCCTTACTATCATTTTGTATAATGGCATTATAATGTTGGCTGTTTTATTTTCAACCCCCTTTTTGATAATCCCCAGCATGGAATTGGCCTTTTTCACCGCTGCCACACACTGGGTAGACACCTTTATGGAGCTGTCCACCAGCACACCAAAATCTCTTTCCTGAACCGTCACGGATAGCTTAGAGCCCATGGGTTGATAGATAAAGTTTGGATTTTTTGCATTACTTTATATTTTCCTACAATGAAACACATTTGCCATTTCGCAGCTCATTCCCTCAATCTGGAGAGATCCTTCTGGAGTTCTTCACAATCTTCTCTGTTTTTTACCACATGGTGTGAGGGAAACTTCTCAGAAGGGAAGAGAGGGACCCCTGCACACCCAGATGAGTGGATGGAGAAGCAAGGGCAAAAAGGGGAACCTGAGGACCAACCAACATTGTCACCTGTGGAGAGGTTTATGTTATGGAAGGGATACTATGACGCCCTCAAAATAATTGAACAACAGAAAGAAAGGGAGAAGGAAGAGGACCCGGGTCCAACCAGAAGTGGAAAGAAGGACATGGCGGGAAAAGCTGACCAATCTGCTCCGGTGGAGGTGGGGTTCGGGACTTGTAAGAAGGGGGAGAAGTGGGTGCTTCCAGAAGGATGGGAGTGGGTGTGGATAGAGGATCCCTGGACAGGGAACTGGGAACAAATGATGATGCCCCATAAGGAGGCTGAAAGTTATAGACGCCGGGCACACAAACAGAAGTGCTCCTATTGGGGAGAAAGGGAATATAGAGAATACAACAGGAAACGTAAGGAGATCCGCAAAGAGATTGAGCTGGAAGAATGGCTGGCAAAGATCCGGATGGAAGTCGAGACCGAGAAGCTGGACTCCCGAGAGGACTTGACCCGGAGACCTGACTATCCTTTACGTACACCCCAGTGGAGACGCCCTCGTCCCAGGTCCACTTCGGAAGTTGGGATACAAGTGGGAAGACCCCAACCCTCCATGAAGGAGATTGGGATACAGGTGGAGGGGCTGAGGCTTTCGGAGAGGGAGGAGGAGAACAGTGGTGGAGCCGAATACCCACAAGTGGTGGTGGGGAACTTGATCACCTTGTAGAAACCCCGACATATAGAGGGAAGAATAACCCGTTCATGTCTGATGTTAAAGATGTTGAAACTGTAGTTAGAAGAAAAACTTCGTTTGTTGTTGATGAACCAAATAAAAGTTCTGTTTGTTCGTACCGAGAGATGCCTTCTTTAAAGTTTGAAGGGCGGGAAGCCTGGGCTAAGACTGAACCCTCACATACTGGCGCCCAACGTAAGGGGCCAGGCGACCACCAGGACTCGGCAGAACTATGGCTAAGACGCGTACTGGACGGACAAGAGTCAGTAGTCAAACAAATGGCAGAACAACAAAAGTTACTAACTGACAAAATGGCGGGAATGTTACAGACACCAGCGAACACGAGTCATATTAAGCTTCAAAAAATGGGAAGACGATACGACCCATTCGCCTTCCTGAACACCTTCTAGAGAATAGCCAGAGTCTCAAAATGGCCCAGGGAGCAATGGACATTAATACTGACCCTGTACCTGACAGGACTGCCACTGGAGATTGTGGACGCCATGGACCCAGGAGAGGCAGGAGACTACGGCAAAGTCAAAGAAGCCATCTTAAACAGCATGAATCTCAATGAAGAGGCTTATAGGAAGATGTTTAGAGATGCCAAATTGAAGCCAGGGATACACCCAAGAACGCTGGCGCAAAAACTGAAAATCTGCGCCAGCCAGTGGATCAAGCCGACGGGGAAGACGGCTGAGCAAGTCTTGGAAACTATCATCACAGAACAACTCATTGCAGCTCTACCGGGAGGACCGAAAGGCTGGGTGGCACGCCATCAGCCAACATCGCTAGAAGGAGCTATCACCCTGCTGGAGGACTATCTAGGAGCCGAAGACGCCGGAAGGAACGCTTGTCAGCCTGCGCCGGAAAAGGAGAGAAATCCCCGCCCCAGGGTGGCGACGGCGGAGTGCGCTACAGCAGCAATGGCGGCAAACAGAAGAGATCAAGACTTTTCCGGACGAGGCACGGGGCAAGGACGGCGAGCAGAGGCCGGGGAGGACCTTTCCCAGACCTCGAAGGTGACTGCAGGGGGAGGAAGTGAACGGAAGGCCTTATCCTGCTTCTGTTGTGGCCAGCCCAGCCACGTGCAACAATTCTGCACACGAGAGGACTGTGCCTGGGCGGCTGCTCGGGCCTGTTCTGCACAGGTCGGTGAAAACCACCCCAGGTGGGTTGTCCCGGTGAAAGAGAACGGGAAAGAAATGCGGGCCCTGGTCGACACTGGCTGCAATAAGACTCTGTTAAGGGACCGGGTAGAAGGAATGTTATCGGAACCTCTGTTTATAAGATGCATTCATGGGGATGTGAAAGAATACCAAACTGCACGGGTGGTACTAGAAATTGGAGGGGTATCTCAAGAAATGGAAGTGGGAATTGTGCCAGGGTTGACCCGGGAGGTTTTGTTGGGAAGAGATTGGCCGGGAATAGAACGTCTGACTGCCCAAGTGGAAGAAGTGTGCGAGGGGGAGGGGGACTGGGCCCCTACTGACTGGGAGCTGTTGCAGGCCACTCAAGACCAGCTGAGGAACTGGCAGCAAGATGATCCCAGCCTACTGTCGGTGCAGGAACAGGCCAAAGAGCAAGGGACCACTCCTGGGGTGGGGGGAAGGTTTCGAGTTAAGGAAGGGAGTGCTATACCTTGTTGACCGGGAAAGGGGTGAGGAGAAATGCCAGATGGTACTTCCACAAAGGCTGAGACAGCTGGTATTGGGACTCGCTCCTGACATCCTGTCCTCAGGACACCTAGCTGCCAGGAAGACACTTGACAGGGTCAGGCAAAGGTTCTTTTGGCCTCATATGTCAGCGGATGTACAGGCTTATTGTGCTTCCTGTCTGAATTGCCAGTTAGTGAAACCCAAACCCCCACCTGGAGGCCCTCTGATCCCTTTGCCCCTAGTGGACCATCCCTTCAACAGAATAGCTTTGGACATAGTAGGCCCTCTAACCAAATCGGCTGGGGGACATCAATACATCCTGCTCATCATCGACTATGCTACGAGGTACCCAGAGGCCATTCCCCTTCGTACCACTACTGCCAGGGTTCTGGCCAAAGAGTTGATTAATGTCTTTGCCAGGGTCGGGTTTCCCAAAGAGGTCCTGACCAATCAAGGCCGGAACTTTATGAGTGAGACACTCAGGCAAATGTGGCAACTGCTGAAGGTGCGGCCCGTGAAGACTAGCATTTACCACCCCCAGGCCAACGGTCTTGTCGAAAGGTTTAACCACACTTTGAAGGGAATGCTTCAAAGGCTGGTAACCAGCAAACCAGGACAGTGGCATTTGATGCTACCACCCCTGCTATTCGCTGTCAGGGAGATACCCCAGGCCTCCACCGGGTTCTCCCCTTTCGAATTATTGTACGGGAGACAACCACGAGGTGTATTAGACCTAGTGAAAGAGCAGTGGGAGGAAGGACAAGACAATCCCAGAACTTGCTACAACAGATTCTAGAAATGAGAGAGCATATCCGGGATACGTGGACCCTAGCTAAGGAAGCTTTGGGGAAAGCTCAGGAAGGGCAGAAACAACGGTATGACAGAAAAGTGAAGCCTAGGTCGTTTGAGGTGGGGGAAAGAGTATTTGTCCTGTTACCCACAGAAGGGTCCAAACTAATATCACAATGGCAGGGGCCTTACAATGTAATCAGAAAATTAAATGAAGTAGACTACGATGTGGAGACCCCTGACCGCCAGAGGAAATCACAAGTCTTCCATGTCAACTTATTGAAGGAGTGGGTGGAGAGAGAGGTGTTTTGGGGAGAGTACGAAGAAGGAGATTTAGAACCTGAAGCTAGACAGATGACCATGCAAGGGGAAGGGAAAGTGGCCCTAGGGGAACAGCTGACAGAGAGCCAGAAGGCCCAAGTAAGGATGTTAGAGGCTTTATACCAAGGGGTTTTCTCTAACCGTCCTGGAAAGACCAATGTCACCCAACATGAGATACATACTCCTCCAGAGACGGTGGTAAGAATGAAGGGGCGGAATTGGCCCGGGTACGCCATCCCGACCATTAACCAAGAGGTAGAAGAAATGCTCAAGCTAGGAGTGATTGAACCATCATTCAGCCCCTGGAGGAGCTATCCAGTCATAGTACCTAAGCCGGATGGCTCACTACGCTTCTGTATCGACTTCTGACAGCTAAATTTGGTGTCAAAGTTTGATGCCTACCCCATGCCGAAGGTGGGGGACTTAACAGACAGGGTGGGGGAGGCACAGTTTCTCAGCACCATAGACCTAACAAAGGGGTATTGGCAAATTCCCCTGAGGGCCCAGGACAAGGAGAAAACAGCCTTCTCCACCCCCAAGGGGCTTTTCCAGTTCCGGTATATGCCTTTTGGCCTCCATGGGGCCGCCGCTACATTCCAACGCTTGATGGATCGGGTGTTGGAACCGGTACAAGATTGTGCCACCTCCTACATAGACGACATAGTCATCCTTAGGTCATCAAGGGAGGAACACCTGGAACATATTAGGAGGGTCTTTGAAGCCTTGGACGAGGCAGGGTTGAGAGTGAACCCTGCTAAATGTACCATCGGCATGTCCAAAGTCAAATTCTTAGGGTTCATGCTAGAGGAGGGAGAAATCCAACCCTTACAAGATAAGGTCACCAAAATATCCAAATGGAAGCGCTCCCGTACTAAGAGAGAGGTCCAGCAGTTCCTGGGTCTGATTAGATAATACAGACATTTCATTCCCAGCTTCACTACTCGAGCCGCCCCCTTGACAGATCTAATCAGAAAAAGGAGGTCTAGAGTGGTGGTATGGGGAGGGGAACAAGAGAGGGCTTTCGTACACTTGAAGGACACTCTGTGCAATATACCCCAGACTTCCAATTACCATTCTGGCTTTATACGGATGCTTCCGATAGGGGTTTAGGGGCTGTACTAGCCCAAAGGAAAGGAGATAAAGAATATCCTATCCTCTTCCTGAGCAGGAAATTGTCAGATACAAAGTGTAGGTAGGCAGTGATCGAAAAGGAAGCCCTAGCAGTCAAGTGGGCAACCAATGCTCTGAAGTACTACCTGTTAGGGGCCCCTTTCCACCTAGTCACTGATCACGCCCCACTGAAGTGGTTGCAGATGATGAAAGAGACCAACCCCTGCCTGACCCGGTGGTACCTGGCACTGTAGCCATTTGCCTTCTCCACCCATTATAGAAAAGGGGGTCAGCAGATTAATGCAGATTTTTTCTCCCGACAGGGACCATGGGATGGAGAAACCCCAGTGCAGGCACCCCTCTTGGAGGGGGGGATGTGTGAGGGAAACTTCTCAGAAGGGAAGAGAGGGACCCCTGCATGCCCAGATGAGTGGATGAAGAAGCAAGGGCAAAAAGGGGAACCTGAGGACCAACCAACATTGTCACCTGTGGAGAAGTTTATGTGATGGAAGGGATACTATGACGCCCTCAAAATAATTGAACAACAGAAAGAAAGGGAGAAGGAAGAGGACCCGGGTCCAACCGGAAGTGGAAAGAAGGACATGGCGGGGAAAGCTGACCAATCCGCTCCGGTGGAGGTGGGGTTCGGGACTTGTAAGAAGGGGGAGAAGCAGGTCTTTCCAGAAGGATGGGAGTGGGTGTGGATAGAGGATCCCTGGACAGGGAACTGGGAACAAATGATGATGCCCCATAAGGAGGCTGAAAGTTATAGACGCCGGGCACACAAACAGAAGTGCTCCTATTGGGGAGAAAGGGAGTATAGAGAATACAACAGGAAACGTAAGGAGATCCGCAAAGAGATTGAGCTGGAAGAATGGCTGGCAAAGATCCGGATGGAAGGCAAGACCAAGAAGCTGGACCCCCGAGAGGACTTGACCCGGAGACCCGACTATCCTTTACGTACACCCCAGTGGAGATGCCCTCGTCCCAGGTCCACTTCGGAAGTTGGGATACAAGTGGGAAAACCCAAACCCTCCGTGAAGGAGATTGGAATAGGAATAGGAATAGGAATAGGAATCTTTATTGTCATTGCCCCCTCACAGGAACAACGAAATTTTGTGGTTGCTATATAAAACTCATTGGGATACAAGTGGAGGGGCTGAGGAGGAGAACAGTGGTGGAGCCGGCTACTCACAGGTGATGGTGGAGAACTTGATCACCTTCTAGAAACCCCGACATATGGATGGAAGAATAACCCGTTCATGTCTGATGTTAAAGATGTTGAAACTGTAGTTAGAAGAAAAACTTTGTTTGTTGTTGATGAACCAAATAAAAGTTCTGTTTGTTCGTACCGAGAGATGTCTTCTTTAAAGTTTGAAGGGCGGGAAGCCTGGGCTAAGACTGAACCCTCACACACGGAAAAAGTTTTGTGTCATCCGCAAACTTATTCACCTCACTGCTTATCCCTGTCTCCAGGTCATTTATGAACAGATTGAAAAGCACTGGACCGAAGACAGATCCCTGGGGCACACTGTTTTTCACCTAGTTCCATTGTGAAAATTGCCCATTGAGACATACTTTTTGTTTCCTGGATATCAACTAATTCTCAATCCATAAGAGGACCTGCCCTCTTATCCCCTGACTGGGAAATTTTCTCAGCAGCCTTGGGTGAAGGATTGTGTCAAAAGCCTTCTAAAAGTCAAGATAGACAATATCCACCCAAATCCACATGTCTCTTGACCTTTTCAAAGAATTCCAAAAGATTTGTCAGGCAAGACTGTTTGTTCAGCAAGGTTTGTTCTATGTGTTTTAAGATTTTCTCTTGAATGAGGCTTTCTACCATCTTTCCCAGGACAGATGTAAGGCTAACCAGCCTGTAGTTTCCCGGGTGCCCCCTCCTTTCTTTGTAAAAAAATGATAAGATATCTGCTATCCTCCAGTCCTTTGGCACTGTGGACGTTTTGAGAGTCAAGTTGCAACTTGCACATATTCAAATTCCTTAAAAATGTGTAGGGATTCCTTCACCCGAAAGCCCTTGAAATGCTAATCCTCCAGACCGTCTGAAGGGATTAGCGGCAATAGGAATGCAGAGGCCTCACACACAGAGATTCTTTTTGGTGCCGTGCTTCGGATGAGCCAGGGAGAGTAAAGTCTGTAACTCCTCTCCCCCCCCCCTCGCAGGCTCTTTTTATTACCTCTCACAAATCACAGACACGTCAGCAGATAACCATCCAATGATTATACAGCTTGTATTTCCTGGTCATGCGCAATTGCATAGCATTGTCTCATTCTCTAAGCATCCATCCCCCCACGCTTCCTTCGTCGCCATCTTTAGAATGATCTGTCCTCAGCTTCTATTTGCCAGCCTATTACCCAATCAGAGATTGTTATTGTTGTGACGTATATACTGATCGTCTGAGGCTTCTCAGCGCTAGGCTGGCAAAACATAGGAGTTAGATCCCCACAAAAATGTTTAATGAAATTATTTCTGCCTTCATTTTAATTTTGTTGACATTTATTACATTTAATATAAGCCTGGTGAAATTTGCTATTTCTCTAATTTTCTAATTCTCTAATATTGCTTTGATCTTCTGTAATATAAATAATAAAACATTCGTTCTTTTTGGTAATATTGCTACATTCCTTAGCATCTTGATTTATTAATTATAAGTTTATAAAAAGCTCCATGGTTCCTAGAATCCTTGAGCAGATTGGATCTTGCTTTATCTGGGAAGCTAAGCAGAGTCAGGCCTGGCTAGTACTTGGATTGGAGACCACAAGGGAATACCAGGTTCTGTAGGTGCCCAAAGTAGGAACTGGCAAACCACTCCAGTATTCCTGCCCAGAAAACTCCATGGACATGGGGCCACAAAGAGTCGGTCACGACTGTAATGACACAACATATTAAGCTCCAGGGGTCAGTGCAATTCCTAGTTGCTTTTGGAATTACTACAATCTTGGGAGGTTCCAAGATAATAGAATCTATTTTCTTTCCATCATTTTATTAACAGTAAACTGCAGTTTAACTACTAACACTTTTGCATCTCTACTCAAAGTCTTTCCCAGAGTTTTCCCTGTGTTTTATATTTTAATATTATTTTACAAAGTCTGAAAGCCACCTTGAGCAATGCGTTGTAGTCAAAAGGTGGGGTATAAGTGTGGCTATTGTTGTTTATCTCATTGTTTAGGGCTTTATATGGTACCAAACTCTGTTCTTCAACCAAGAAAAGGTAGAAATGGTTTCCTATTTTTGGTATGGGAATATTTTCCAACAAGATGCAGTAGAGTCAAGGAAGCTCAGGAATATGCTCAGGAATATGCTTTCAATCTGATTTCTTCATAGACAAACACACTAAATCCAGTCCTTCAATGCCAAGGTCAGGTATGAAGCATACAGTGCTTCAACCACATACAGAAAAGGAACTAGGAAATAGAAGTGTCTGATAAATTTTACCTCTAGACGGCATGCAAAATATTACATCTGCTTTTTCATGTGATCATAGGAAACTTTAGGGGGAAAAGTCCTACAAGCTGAAAGGTGACTTAAGGTGAAATGACATGATGAATTAACAGCATACTGAAGTTCACATTTGGAATGATCTAAAATGTTTTGGTAGTCAAATTTCATTATGTTCATAATGTCACCTGAGTGGTAAGGAAATCATGTGGGTGGGTGATAAAAACAGAAATTTCCTAAGATTTGCATTCATCTCTACATCATAATTTGACCAATTTAAAAGTCCCAAACAACAGAGTTTGCTCCTCTGGACACAAGGCAAGAAAAAGGAGAGCCACAAAAAGATATGTCCTCTCAGACATTGCTTTCAGAAAGTGACAAACATGATTAGCCATATCCCTTATCCAATTGTCATAATTTTTTGGATCCTTTTAGGAATTCTATCTGTGGTTTCCTTTTTAGGAATTGGATTTATTACAACTGTGATTGGTCACCAATGGCTTCAAATGGGGAAGATGGCTCCTTGTGATTTCCTCTTGATCATCTTGAGCACCTCCAGATTTCTGCTGCTGTTGATTTCTATTTTGGGCTACCCAGCATATTTCAGCATTCCACAATCCAACCTTTTTTCTTCCACTCTGATAGGCATGAACATTACCTGGTTCTTTTCCCACACAGTCAACCTCTGGTGTGCCACATGGCTCAGCATTTTCTATTATGTGAAAGTCACAAACTTTCCCTGTCATCTCTTCTTCTGGCTGAAAACAAGGACCAATGAGCTTGCACCCAGGCTGCTGGCAATGTCAGTTACTCTTTCCATGATTTTCTCTGTTCCTTCACTAATCTGTTATTTTCAGAATAACAAATCATGCAATCTAACAGAAACTCTTTGAATAGCTACCGAGGCATGTACCATCCTCCTCTTTCTCAGCAGTACTCTGTTCTTGTCATTAATTTCATCTTAAATGTAACAGCATCCATCCTTTTGCTCACTTCACTGTGGAGGCACACAAGGAATCTGAGGAAGAGTGGTATTGCTGTTAAGGATCTCACCATTCAAGTCCACATCAATGTCATGAAGTCTGTCCTGCTTTACCTCTTATTTTATGTTTTGTATACCACAGGGATGATACTTGCTACAGGCAATTTTTTGGAGTTTGGAAAACCTGAACGTCTTATAGCTGAAATCTTTCTGTCTGCATTGTCTTCAGGACATTCTGCCATATTAATAGTGTCTCATTCAAAACTGAAAAAAGCATCTACAGAAATTCTAAAAATCAGAGAATGGACTTTATGAAAGAAGCAGGTGTGTGTTTCTTGGTATCAGTCTTGGTATCAGCCAAACACAACTCTGTATGAGTAGTAAATATCAAAGATGTGGATGTAACTTAAAACCCTAAACGTGTTGACTACGAAGCTAACATCACAAGGAAATACGGACATTTTTGTTGTGGATTATCTTCAAAATACATGAGTGTGCTAAAGGCTTCCATATCACTTAATTCTTGGGATATTCTTTCAGCTGTTCATGAAAACATGACTCATGCCCTGCATTATTGTGTACTTCTCAATCATATCCCCCCTCAGGCGCCTTTTTTCCAGACTAAAGAGCCCCAGATGTTTTAGCCTTTCCTCATAAGGGAGGTGCCCAGCCCAGTAATCATTTTAGTTGCTCGCCTCTGCACGTTTTCCAGTTCCACTATGTCCTTGTTGAGATGTGGTGACCAGAACAGTACACAATACTCCAGGTGGGGCCTTACTATCATTTTGTACAATGGCATTATAATGTTGGCTGTTTTATTTTCAAACCCCTTTTTATTCCCTATCCCTAGCATGGAATTGGCCTTCTTCACCGCTGCCATACATTGGGGAGACACCTTCATGGAGCTGTCTACCAATACACCAAGATCTCTTTCCTGATCCGTCACGGATAGCTCAGAGCCCGTGAGTTGATAGATAAAGTTTTGATTTTTCACCCCAATATGCATTACTTTACATTTTGCTACATTGAAACACATCTGCCATTGGCAGCCCATTCCCCCAGTATGTAGATATCCTTCTGGAGCAATTTACAATCTTCTCTGGCTTTTACCACATGGAAAAGTTTTGTGTCATCCGCAAACTTGGCCACCTCACTGCTTATCCCTGTCTCCAGGTCATTAATGAAAAGACTGAAAAGCACCGGACCCAGGACAGATCCCTGGGACACACCACTTTTCACTTCTCTCCACTGTGAAAATTTCCCATTGACACCTACTCTTTGTTTCCTGGATCTCAACCAGTTCTCAATCCATAAGAGGACCTGCCCTCTTATCCCTTGACTCTGCAATTTTCTCAGCAGCCTTTGGTGAGGGACTGTGTCAAAAGCCTTCTGAAAATCATAATAGATAATATCTACTGGTTCACACAAATCTACATGCCTGTTGACCTTTTCAAATAATTCTAAAAGGTTTGTCAGGCAAGACTTACCCTTGCAGAAGCCATGCTGATTTTCTCTCAGCAAGGTTTGTTCTATGTGTTTTAAGATTTTCTCTTGGATTAGGCTTACAACCATCTTCCCTGGGACAGATGTAAGCCTAACCGGTCTGTAGTTTCCCCTCTCCTTCCTTTAAAAAAAAAAATGGTGTGACATCCACTATCCTCCAGTCCTCCGGCACGGTGGCTGTTTTAAGAGACAAGTTGCATATTACCATTAAGAGATCCGCAATTTCATTTCTCAGTTCCTTAATAATCCTTGGGTGGATGCCATCTGGCCCGGTGACTTATTGGTCTTCAATTTATCAATTAAACCTAAAACATCCTCTCTTTTAACCTGTATTTGATTTAATTCTTTAGTCAAGAGGGGCCATTCAGACAGCGGAATCTGCCCAAGGTCTCCTGTCGTGACGACACATGCAATGAACTCATTTAATTTTTTGGCAATTTACAAATCCTCCTTTATCTCCCCTTTTCCTCCCTCACCATCCAGAGGGCCAGCCGGTTCTCTGGGAGGTTTTTTTTTAAAACATCTAACATATTTAAAAAGCTTTTATTATTATTTCCCTTTATATTGCTAGCCATATGTTCCTCAAAGTCTTTCTTTGCCTCTCTTATCATCTTCTTACATTTCTTTTGCAAGAGTTTGTGTTCCTTTTTATTTTCCTCATTTGGGGAGGATTTCCATTTATGGAAAGACATCTCCTTGCGCTTTAGGGCACCTCTAACTCCACTCGTTAACCATGCAGGTGCCCTCTTGGACTTCGATGAGCTCTTCTTTCTTTGCGGTATGCACTTGTGCTGGGCCTCTCCTACCGTTGTTTTTAACAGGCTCCATGAATTCTGAAGAGATTGGATTCTTTTTACCTCCCCTTTCAATGTCTTTTTAACTAGTTTCCTCATCTGAGGGAAATCTACCCTTTGGAAATGAAGGGTTTTTTGTGTTTGATTTGCTTGACACTCTTCTCCCAACATGCACGGCAAAGGAGATTGCAGCATGGTCACTGTTCCCCAGAGGCTCAGTGACATCCACATCCCTGACCAGGTCCTGAGTATCACACAATAATAGATCCAGAGTTGCCTGTTCTTAGGTGGACTCCATGACAAGTTGCTCTAAGGCACAGTCATTCAGCATGTCGAGAAACCCGGTTTCTCTTTCTTGCCCTGAGCTCACATTGGCCCAGTCAATGTGGGGATAATTGAAGTCCCCCATGATTACTATTCTGTCCTTCTTAGACACTTCCATGATTTGTCTCATCATTTCAAGGTCCCCTTCAAGTTTTTGATCTGGTGGACAATAGCAGACCCTCACTATCTCATCGCTTTTTGGACCTGGTAGTTTAACCCACAGTGATTCTATAGGGGTGTCAGACCCACTATCAATCTCCATTCTGCTGGATTTTTACCCCTTCTTTGACATAGATGGCCACTCCACCATCTGTGGCCTTGATGAAAATGAGAAACAACTGGGGGCCAATAAAAAGGGCAAGAGGAGTGGCAAGAAACAAAGCTGTGTCCAGTTGGCGCGCGTCTGTGCAGCTGGGCTCTGGGAAAACAGAAAGAAAAGAGTTGGATAGCTAGGGCACTAGAACTGAAGGAGTGGGGGCACGTATGTATGGTAGTGCTGTGACACCCAGCCACCAATCTGCCATATGGCTGCTGGCTTATATCCCGAAACTACAACCGTGGAGGCCATCCTGATGTGGAATGAATGTGTGCCAAAGTGCAGGAAGCCCACCTTCACTCTTCCCAATATTTCACTGGTCACTTTCCAAATTTGGTACTTAGTCAATGGCGATCTGTCCTTGTGCTGCAATAGATATCCCTTGTCCTCCCCTCATTGCTGCAGGTATTGGCAAAGGGCTCCAATTGGAAAAATGTCCACCAGGAAGCAGGGTTCCAGCTCAATGTGCATCCCCCTGCCCACCTGGTCCACTTTGAACCTGCAGATGCACAACACTACCCCCTCCTGGCTGAAGCGGACATCCATCCGCTGCAGTGCTGCCGGTGAAGTATTGTCCCTCCTGGCAGCCACCAGCTTGCTGACTGCAGGGCCACAACGAATGCTACCAGAGCTTCAGCTCTAATTAGCAGGGTTTTGTAGGGGTCACAGCACACCTGCAGACACTCATGATTCAGCTGGAGGAGGATGCCTGGTTACAGGGGGACCAGCCGTCCCGTATGGTACCTTTCTCCTTGCCCTAGCCCTTGATCATTTTCTTGATCCTGAAGTCCCTTGGCGTGGAATGCCAAGGCGGAAACTTTGGTTTGGAGGGAGCTGGGTGCCAGCCCTTTCCTGTGTGAAGCGTCCAAAAACTGCTGCAGGAGCTTGATGGGCTGCAGACAGAACTGCTGCAGCCTGCCCCCAATCTGAAGGCCTTGGATTTCTTCATGGCTGCCAGATATCTGTGCCTCATATGCACTGACAGTGCCAAAACTATTGTCTGTTCAGCTTCTCCTCTCCAATCCTCCACATGTCCTTGGGGAGTTCCATGGGGTGCTGGTAGGCTTCCGTGGCCAGGTCCCTGAATTGCTCAATCTGTTGGTGGGAGAACTCTTGTCCAGGCTGGGGACATGTTTGGTGTGTACCAAAATGTTATGCCTCAGTGCAAGCAGCTCAAGGGCCCTAACCAGGTGCATCACTCTCTCTGTTTTAGCCATCAGATTATTAATGATGTTAACCACGGCCTAGGCACTAGGCCCAAGGGGGAAACCCAGAAGTTGGGCACCCGCGGGTCCCTGAAGGGGCCAAGGACCCAGCTGGCGGCAACCTCATCTATTTGGGCCCTGGCCACTGCCATATGGATCTGAAATCCCTCATGAAACCCGCCCAGCATTATCTCAGCTGCCTCCCTGTTCAGATAAGGGAGGCTCATCTATTTGGGCCATGGCCACTGCCTTCAAGCCCCTGAGTGACTTGAGGCTATTGGCTGCAGTGTCCTGGTGTTCCCCAACGATATGGATCTGAAATCCGTCGTGAAACCCACCCAGCAGTATCTTGGCTTCCTTCCTGTCCTGCAGCCACTGGGCCAGGACCGACAGCCTAATTGATCTGGGCCCTTTGGGAACGGTTGCTGCAGGTGCGGCAGATCTTTTGATGGTTCCCAGCTCCCTGCCTGCACCCCTCCGTTCCCTGGCCCTGGTGCAGGTGCTTGAGACATGTGGGGCGGCACACAGGGTGCATTTGTGCCTGTACCTGCAGGCCTTCCTGTTGTACCCTGCCTGGGTAAAGTTCCAGCAGACCATGCAGGATTGAACTGCCTGGCCCACACTGCCACAGGCTATGGTAGCATGTGGGAGGCAATGAATCAGGTGACCGCTGTTGAACCTGTTGCCTTGTGCCAGGCGGCCGGGCACATGGTCTCCAACCAAAGGGTGGGCAGTGGCTCAGCCCACCACAGGCTAGGGTTCTTGGCTTCCCTCTTCCTGAAATTTTCATCATACAAGAGCCACATGTACCCCAGATAGTCCACACAGGCATTGTAGATTATATTTTGGTAGTGAATAAGTGGCTACTGGCTGTGCCTTGAGAATGACATACATATAGGTGGTGTAGGCCGGGAGTCAATTCACTCAGGTGCAATCTGAGTCTGTAAAAAGTGGAGAGTCAGAGTGACTCAATGTATAGTTTTTTCAAATGGAGTACAGATGTTAAGAATTAACATAATGAATTTTGGCAGATGCAAGAGGTTGCTATAGCTATGAGGTAATGTCATTTGTGATTGGACAGACATGTGTATACAAATGTTCTGTAAATCATTGTTCATTGGGCCTTCCGTGAGTAAGGCACCCACTTTGTTTTTCTGTCATATATTTTGTCTATGCACAGTATGCTATTATGCTGTTGAATTTTGTATCAGTGTTCTAGTATGATTTTTCCTTCTATGCTTTGTTGAACTTTGTAGAAGTTCTGTGATGCTTTGATATATTTTTGTACATTTGGAATATAGCTGTTTGGTTTTAAGGAAAACTCTGTCTCTGGCTAACAATTTATTCAATAAGTATTCCTTCTGCTGGCTGATCAAATAGCACATATTCTGACAACTCCAGTTTGCACTTGCAGCATCTCTCCTTGTCCTGCTCATCCTCTTTCTCGTACTCCTGTGGCTTCACCCCCATGTTAAGTAATGAAAAAATGTCAACATACTCAGCCTTCAGTATTTGCTCCCTTGTGGCCTTGGTTAGATGATCCCCCAGCAGAGTGGAAGGGTCACCATGTGGAATCGCGGGAGGTTGGGCTACCTCCTTGCTCAAGTGTGATGCCTGTCCGCCTGGGCCCTAAGTGCCTGCACTTGGCAGACAGGGCATCACCCAAGCGGCCCCAACTGTGGGGCTACAGGGGTAGAGAAAGGGGGTACAAGGGCTGGGTGCTGCCCCAACCTAGGTGATAAATGGCACCACGCACAGACGTGCCTGGCTGCAGCCCTACCTGTGGCAAGGCGGCAAAGGGGGCGGCGTGGGCAGGTATGGGGGTGGGGTTGGCCCCGCCACAACACTGGCTGTGGTGAGCTGCTACCCTGCCCATCACCAGTGCCTGGGGCACAGCCTGCAAATGTGCGGGGGCTGTGGCCCCCAGCCATGGCCATGTCACTGTGGCTTGCTGGGTGGTACTGTGGGGCTGGTTCCTTGGTTCTCAGGGGGTTGGTCAATGCCCTCTGCATCCGGCGGTCTGACAGCCTTGCCCGCCCTGGATGGGGGCAACTGGAGCTTACGGGGTGGGCCTGTTGGGGTGGTGGCCACCTGCTGCTTGAGGTGCGGAAAATGCACCATGAGGTTAGATGGTATCTCCCTGAGTCTGGTGTGCTTGCGCATGCATGTGGGGCACCGGGGTGCCAGGGACAGTGCTGGAGCGCCATTGGCAGGTGCCTGGCCTCCCCGACACACTTCTCCAGGGTGTCCATTTTGTCACCAAGCTGTTTGGGGAGAGGTCCTGCCTCCTCCTTTGACCACATGTCAGGTGGGGAGATTTGTGGTGGTGGGTGCTTCGGTGGTCTCTTGGTCCTGGCAGGGTCTGCAGCTTCCTGATCCCCATATTAGCAACTGCCATGGGAGGGGCGTGAAGGCACACTTTCTTCAACCCGTGGCTTTCAACCGGTGTGTGCTACTCCCACCGTGTCTACCCCACTCTGGTTAACAGCCTATGTGAGCTGTGGGGTGGGGGCACACCCAGGCTGGCCCACCTGCCCACCCGTCGGCCCCTGCTGCCCCACGTGCGGGGTGGTGGCAATGCGCATCACACCTGGGACATCACTGTTGGGGTCGTAGGGAGGGATGGGCCTATTAAAGCAGAATGGGGGCTGACCCTCTGGGGGGTTCCTACTGCGTGGTTAGAGTGTGGCTGCACTATGCATGGCCTAGGATGGGTGAGTGGTGTATGTGTGTCCCCACAGAGGTTGCGCTGATCAATACGTGGGGGGCCCTCCTTGCTCAGCCAAAACATGCCCTCCAGTAACCACCGCTGCCATACTGGGCGCCTTTTCTCCAGCCGCTTCGGGCTCCCAGGCTGCTTCGGGTCCCCGAGGCTCAGCAGGTGAAAAGGAGGGGGTGCAGCGGGCATCAGGCACCTGTAGAAGGATGTAGCCCATGAAGGGAAAGAACAATAGTGGAGGTGAACAATTGGCTTTGGATATGGTGCCGGCACGAATGATCTGGATTCTTGGACCATGCTTTGCTTTTTCATTCAGATGGGATATTGGGCCAGGATGGGGTGCATCTCACCACTGCTGGCAGGAGTCTTTTTGCCAAGAGGATTGCAGATTTAATAAGGGGAGAGCTTTAAACTAAGTTTGCAGGGGGAGGGAGAAAATTCTCTTAATGGTAGAGATCCAGAAGGGCTTGTGGAGATTAGCCCAAATATTGCAATAGGGGCAGGACAAGAAGTAGTGCAAACCATCAGTGCAAGGAAAAACAGGTTAAGCAAAGGACATGTAAGAAGCACACGCAGCCTAAAATGTTTCTACACCAATGCACAGAGCCTGGGGAACAAACAAGAGGAGCTGGAAATCCTAATACAGCAAAATAAATATGACATAATTTCATTTATGGGGGGCACTCATTTTCATTTATGGTGGGAATGTAAAATGGTTCAAGAATTTTGGCCGTTAATTTATAAAGAATTAAGTGATATATTGGAAAGGAATACAGATTGTAACCCAGAAAGTGCATTACTATCAGTGTATGTTAAGGACATTTGATAACAAGACTAAAACATTAATATTTAATTTATTGACAGCAGCAAGACTAATAATAGCAAGAAATTGGAAATCAAAACAAGAATTTAAGATGGAGGAATGCTATAATGAAATATGGAATATTGCTATAAATGATAAACTGTCAGGCCCCTGCCAGAACCTATTACAGAGACTAAAGAATTAATGCCTGAAGAAGCCCCAGATGGAGTTTCTGGGCTGTCAGTTCCTCCAGCAGCTGCACAGGAGAATGACTCAGCATCTTCAGGGGATTCTCCACCCCCACAGAGGGCTGCTTGTGGAAGGCAGCAAAGACTTAACAACCAGGAGAAGCAGAGACAAGATGTTTCTGAGGGAGTCCTGAGCTTTGACAGGGTTATTTTCTGGGGAAGTTATGTTGCTCTCTGGAAACATAAATTAAGCATTCAGGACTGAGGCAAATTGTGGGAGCAATTAGTTGATAGGACAACTTGCTACTGCTTTCCTGTTTGATCTTTGTTCCTGGTTGGCGTGATCCTGGACCTTGTCTCTCTTGCCTCTGGACTTTCTCAGTGGAGCTGGCGTAAGCTACCACTGGCATTCTGGCTTTGACCCCTGGACTGTTTATCTTGGACTCTTCTTTGTTCTCTGAATAGGCGTGACCTTGCTATAGGTTTCCTGGACTCTGATTTACTTCTCATTTGCTGTATTGCGGTTTGGATCTGAGTTTCCAGTAAAAGCCTGAACTTACCTGTGTGGGGGAGTCTGTGGGTCCTGACATAAACTGTCTTGTAATTTAAAGGTTAAGAGAGGGAAATTTAAGAAATATATTTTTTATGATATATGGGAGAAATTTATTGAATATGTCTTAATAAAAGGGAAAGGGAAAGAACCCAATAATGACTCCATACATTTCTGGAAAATAGGACTATAAAGATTTGAAGAAAAAGAGGAAGATGATGATTACACACGAAGATCCCCAGATGATCCCGGGGGATAGGGAGCACTGTTATATGTATGCATTTTTTATTATTGTTATTTTTTCTGTTTTTAAATATTAAAAATATTAAACAAATTATTGTCAGATTAAAAACACAGAGTAACATTCAGTTGTTAGTCTCAAGCAGAAGAGATTCCACAGCCAGGTACCTAAATGTCAGGACCCTGCCTGTGGCAGAACTGATGAAGAGCAGTTAGCAGGGCCTTCTAGCTCAGCGGTTAGCCCGCAGCTGTGTCTGATAACTCTGCTTCTGACACCTCCCTGCCTCCCTGAAGGACCATGAATAGGATTCTGCAACAACATGCTGCCAGGAGAGCCAGAGATCAAGCCTATGGGACCCGAAGAAACACCAGGTTGACCAGTCCTGAGTTTTAGCAGAGTACTTTCCCAGGAGAAAGGGCGTGTTTCCTGTTTGGGAATAAAGCTGGAAAACTCAGTTGGAAGCAACAAGTCATCAGACCTGTGATCATGCTTTTGCCTGGTCTTGTTCCTGATGTTGAATTCTGCCTGTCAGACATCGAACTGGTTTCCTTGACAATGGTATGGTCTCTTCCTCCTGGCTTGACATCTGGTTGCTGTGTACATTCCTGTGCCGACCTCGAACTGGTAGTTATCATGTTGTGAACTCTGTTATCTCCCTGGTACCTGACTTTTGGCAAAGGACTGCACCCTGCTTGAGTCTCTGGCTAACAACCTTTGGCAAAGAACCGAACTCTATTTGTATGTCCAAGTTCAGTGTGTGGGGTTCTGACACTAAATCATGGTTTGGATGTGCACTTCTAGTCATTTTTAATGATTTGTGGCATTTTGTCTGTACAGCTTGTGGTCCATAGGGCCCCAGAATGAATAATCTGATTTTCTATTATTTCTTTTGGGGAAATTTGCTTTAATATACATGTGCTTTGGTTTACAAGCATTTTTATTTGTTTATTTATTTATTAAATTTATATACCGTACCATCTAGCAACATGGCTACTCTGGGCAGTTTACAAGCTGCAAAGAAATATCAAAATGCAAATCATGAATAATAAACTACAGCATAATAAAACATAACCATATGACAGATCAAATGAGATCAAAACAGAGAGCAAGATGGCCTAATGATGAAGCAAGAAAAGATAACAGCAAATAGACAGAATGAGCTAATACCCAGGGAAATCCTTTTTGTAAAGCCACGTCTTCAGATGTTTTTGGAAGACAGGAAGTGAAGGGGACAAAATGTGAATACTCAACAAAATGTTTTCTACACTCTAGGCATTTGTAAGGTTTCTCTTCTGTGTGGACTCATTTATGCCTCACAAGCAAAACATTTCAAACACACTCCTGGTATTTGTATGGTTTCTGTCCTGCGTGGACTCTCTTATGCCTCACCAGATGTGAATTCCAGGCAATGTTTCTGGAAAGGATTGTGTTTACAAACTGTACTTTGGCTTTGTTTAAAGTGCTAACATGGACTGGAAATGAACCAAAACAGAGCAATTCTGTATGTGTCAAAGAAACAGAAGCCCCTGATGGTGATTCAGAAAGCTAAAGGTAGGAGTTCTAAAACATGTGCCCATCATGTCACAAATATTTTGGCATCAGTTCCTGTTACAAAGTGTCAACTTCTGGCCTGTTTTGTGGATGAAGCAGTACTGTCCCATCTCAAGAAAGAATGTGCCACTCTAGGGACTGTAGTCCTTTACTGCTTTCATGAAGCAATACTTCATGTCCTTTTCTTGCCAGGTTTTCCCTTTTTCTTAATATGAAGCAATTTAGGTATAACCTTGCTAGTAGAAGAAGGACCCAATCAAAGGAAATTAGTAAGTTCCAAACTCCAGCAGAAGTTCAGCCAAATTTAGGAAATGATTGGGTCTTTCAGGTTAGCATTCCTCTGTAAGATTAAAAATGACGAAATTCTGTGGCACCTTTAAGGCAGATTTTATTTGACATTAACTGCAAATGAAAACATTTCATCTTAAAGTTGCCACAGGACTCTTCCTTGGTTTTGCTGCAAAACATTACTGTGGTGACTTGCTGAGGGAGGTGGGGCTATTCCTATAAGAATATAATCCTAGACAAAACTTTCTTGCAAACAGATTCCATTCAAACAGTGGGTTTTCCTTTTGAACAGACCTCAATTGGATTACCTTCCAACATAAAGTATAGTACTTAAGAGGAGCATCAACTGGCTTCATTGCCCTCCTTTGACACCACTGCAAGGGAAAGATACCATTTTGGTAGGCTGTGGAAGGGATTGTTCTTTCAGCCTATCAGCCAACTGTCAGAGTCCAATCCTAGTGAGGAACCCTTAACAGGCACAAGTCAAACCCTGAATGCTCAGGGGCAGCTACCAGAGGAGACAACATTTCTATATTTAAAGGATAATGCAGGTTAGGAAGCCACCAGCAAAAGCAGAAATGGCATTACCCGTCTTCCTCCTATCCATGGTGCCAGTGGGTAAGGGGAAGCCATTGCAGATCTTGGACCCCACAAACCACCCAGCTCCCTTTCCCACAACCCACACAACTGAGAGTTCATAAAGTGCTGCAGGCTAAGTCAGAGGACAACTTCAAGTGATGCAGGTTGTTTCACGCTGCATGTGTCGCCAGAGTCTCGCTGGCCTTTTCTGGGCATCTATGCAAGAATTCCAGGCAAAATTCAAAGAAACAAAAGACAAAAAAAATGTGGCACCTTGAAGACGAACTGTAATATAATATAATGTTGACCGAAACAAGTGGGACAAACGCTAAGAAGAAGAAGTTAGTAACACTGTATAATATAGTAATACAATATAATAAAGTAAATCTTCAAGGTGCCACATGCTTTCGTCTTTTGTTTCTTTGAATTTTGCCAGGAGTCCTTGCGCAGACCAACACCGCTACCTCCTCCAAAACCCCATCTGGGAAGGATGTGTGCGCCTGTGTGAGAAATAACAGTTTCATCTGTGTACCTCACTGCCAGGCTTTTGCCACCGGTCCGCGCCCTACACATAACGACAAAGCCCAGGAGCCGCTGGGTGGGAGGGCAACGGCGGCGTCCACAGCAGCGGCGAGTTGCGCGTAGCACTCCCGGCGGGGCCCCCAAAGGCTCCAAGTGGCGGTTCACGAACTTGGGTCGTGCGGGGACTGACTTGTTCGCCGGTGGCAACAGAAGTCGAAGCAGTTTACCTCACTGCCATTGGCTGACGCGGGCGTAACCAATCAAAAGGGAGTCTGGCCCTGACGGCTATTTCGGAGTGGGCAAGCGCTTCTCCTTTCTCTTCCGTCACCACCTGGGTCGCCCGTTCCCGAAGGAGCTGGGCGAGAGGGAGGCTTGGTCTCCTACTACCCCACCCCACCCCCTCTTTCCGACAGAACAGAACCGGAAGGGGAAAGAGTTCAAGAGGCCGAGCCTGACAAAAAAGTGGAAGTGGGTTGTTGGTCGTGGAAAGGCTCCTCTCCCTTCGTCCTCCTTGCCGCCAGACGGTTTTCGCCCTGGCTATTCGGCGACAAGCGCGCGCGCCTCTCCTGTTGAGCGTCGCTCTCTCGGGGAGGACGATGGCGAGCCAAAGTTCGGGCAGCAGCAAAAAACGGGTGGATTTTTTCTACGACGTGTTGTCTCCCTATTCCTGGTTGGGGTTTGAGGTAAGAGGGGGCGGGTGGCTTCTGGTAAGAGAAGGATCGGGGGAGGGGGAAGATCCGACCCGCCTTCAGAGCTGGTGCTGCGATGGGATGGGCACCGTAGACGCCCCAAGAGAGCCCCCTGGTTTCTCCCCTTGCACCCCCCCATCCCCAGTCACAACTTTGCTCTCACTGAGGTTCCAGATGGTTCAGTGGGGTTAACATGGCAGGTTTACAGTACGATCCTATGTGCACTTCAACGTGCCCTCTGAAGTATGTCCTCTTAACAGGTGCGCCTGGAATTGCAACTCCAGATAGCCAGAATCTTTCTGTTTTAACTACCACTGACCTTTCTGTTTTATGGCAGTATTAGTATTCAATAGGATTTGGGCTAATATTTCTTGTTTAATCTTTGTTATACCTTTTTATATTTTCAGCACATACCTTTGTATCACATAATGAAACAGTGGTTAAATCATTTTCTTGTTCTCTAGAAGAGAAACTAGCATTATTAGGGGAACAGAGTTGCTTTGAACACTTTGTGAAAAGACAGTATAAATGTTACAAGGTAGAAAATGGTAAAGAACCAACAATATTATGGCTGGCAAATGAGGAACAATCTAGGTTAATGAAAGACCCACAACACAAGGATACATGTACAATTACATACATGGACAGTATCCCAGTTATGTACTCAGTGATAATGTTAATAAGCTACAGCCTAACCTATAGTGTAAATTAGGCTGTCTTCAGGCTGAAAGGGAAATTCCTATGCACACTCAATACTATCAGAATATAATTATGAACAGGACAAGAGTACAACTAACTCCGTTTGTTGGCAGCTGTTTGCGGATCCCTAGCCCAGGGGGAGCTTTTCAGTACCTTTGAAATGAACTTTGGCCCATTTACTGCTGAAAATGTTGTAGTCTTGGAGGCCAGCCACGACTTGTTTGAATTGCATAACTGCTCCTGTTTAGTATGCTGAGCTGATAATAATTTAGTTGGCATAATCCATTATTAATAAATAAATAATGACTTATCTGAATTATTATTATTATTAGCACCAGCACCAGCAACTACAACCTTAGAACTGCAGAGCTGGAAGGGATCTTATGCATCATTAAGTCCAGCCCCTATGAAAGAGGCACAGAATATTGATCACACTAGAGACTGAGAGCTCAGTGCTTTGTTTTTGATTTTTAACACAGTTGATATTTCCAAAGAGGAGGTTTGTTGTTGTTAAGCAAAATGAAATCATAGAAATCATAGAAATCATAGAATAATAGGGTTGGAAGAGACCTCAAGGGCCATCAAGTCCAACCCCCTGCCATGCAGGAACCCCTTCACAATATTTCCAACAGATGGTCATCCAGCCTCTGCTTAAAAACCACCAAAGAGGGAGACTCCACCACCCTCCGTGGTAGCATATTCCACTGCCGAACAGCTCTAACTGTCATGAAGTTCTTCCTAATGTTCAAATGGAATCTCTTTTCCTGTAGTTTGAAACCATGGCCCCGAGTCCTAGTCTCTGAAGCCATGGAAAACAAACCTGTTCCCTCTTCAATATGACATCCTTTCAAATATTTAAACATAGCTATCATATCCCCTCTCAGTCTTCTTTTAGAGAGGCTAAACATTCCCAGTTCCCTAAGCCGTTCCTCATAAGACATTTCCTCCAGACCCTCAACCATCCTCGTAGCCCTCCTCTACACCCGCTCGAGATTGTCAACATCCTTTTTAAACTGAGGCGCACAGAACTGGACACAGTACTCCAGGTGGGGTCTGACCAGAGCAGAATAGAGTGGTACTATCACTTCCCTTGATCTAGACACTATGGTTCTGTTGATGCAACCAAGAATCGCATTGGCTTCCCTGGCCGCCGCATCACACTGCTGACTCATGTTCAATTTGTGGTCCACCAAGACTCCCAGATCCCTTTCACAGGTACTATTCTTTAGCCAAGTGTCCCCCATCCTATATCTGTGCAATTCATTCTTTTTACCTAGATGTAGCACCCTACATTTCCCTCTGTTGAAATCCATTCCATTAGCTTTGGCCCAGCATTCCAGTCTGTCAAGGTCCTTTTGGATTTTCATCCGATCCTCTGGGGAATTAGCAACCCCTCCTAATTTGGTATCATCTGCAAATTTAATTAGCATACTCTCTATTCCTTCCTCCAAGTCATTAATAAAGATATTGAACAGCACTGGACCCAGAACAGAACCCTGGGGCACCCCACTGGTCACGTCTCTCCAAGCTGAAGAGAGGCCATTTATGATCACCCTTTGGGTGCGATCAGTCAACCAGTTACAAATCCACCTAACAGTAGCACTATCTATCCCACTTCCTACTACATTCTTAGAAAGAATGCCATGGGGAACCTTATCGAAGGCCTTGCTAAAGTCCAGATAAGCAATATCCACAGCATTCCCCTCATCCACCAGACCTGTAATTCTATCAAAGAAAGAGATCAAATAGTCTGGCATGACTTGTTTTTAAGAAACCTGTGTTGACTTCTTGTAATGACAGCATTGTTTTCTTGTAATGACAGCATAGTTTTATAAAATGGCAATGGAGGTTGTGTGGAAGAAAAATGATTATGAATGTTCCTAGCCCATGCCACATGAAAGTGCCACTCGGGTAGTTTCTTTACTCTTGACCATTTGTTTGCATATCCAAGACTGTAGGCAGTCATTGCTCCCCAGATTTGGAATATGTGACTGTAAAATGCATACCTGTTTACTTTCCGAGGGAGTTTACTGGTAACCGGTGTGTACATTCCTCCAGATGCGAATGCTGATCTGGCATTGGGGTCTTTGTACAGCATCATCAGCAACTGGCAAGATAAGTACTGTGTTTTTTCTCTCCATAAGATGCACCTAGTTTTAGAGGTATGTACGTATGATAAAAATATTAACACATACATTATGCGGTACTGGTACATCTCCAGCCCACCACAATGACCATAGAGCTGCTCTTCAAGATAGGCTGAATGGGAGAGCTCCCTCCCCTGGATTCACATTTGGCCTGTCTTGAAGAGCAGCTGTATGGTCATCATGGTGGGTGGTTACTCTCTAGCCTTTTTCTCTAGCCTTTTTCTCAAAATAAATATGACATAAGTGGCATCACTGAAGCATGGTGGGATAAGACGTATGATTGGAATGTAGTCATTGGAGGGTATAACCTGTTTCAAAGGAATAGGACAAGTAAGAAAGGAGGAGGTGTAGCTTTATATATTAAGGACATTTATACTGCTGAAGAAATACAAGATAAACAGCAGAGGAACCATATTGAGAGTATTTGGGTGAAAATCAGGGGTGAAAAAACCAGGAGGGATGTCACTGTGGGGGTATATTATAGACACCCAAGCCAGTCGGAGGAGTGGGATGATGCTTTCCTTGAGCAGATGGCCACACAGTCAAAAGAGAGAGAGATGTAGTACTAATGGGAGATTTTAACTATCCTGTTATATGCTTGCAATCTAACTCAGCTAAGAATGCAAGGTCTAACAAATTCCTTACTGCCCTTGCAGACAATTTCATGGCCCAGAAGGTAGAGGAGGCAACAAGAGGCAAAACCATTTTAGACCTGGTCATAACCAATAAGGAGGACCTCGTAAATGGGGTCGAAGTGGTGGGATCATTAGGTAAAAGTGACCATGCCCTCTTGGAATTTGTTATACAGTTGGAAGGTGAAGTTAAGCATAGTCAGACAAGAATCCTGGACTTTAAGAAAGCCAAATTTGTAAACTTAGGGAGTTATTGGCTGTGATTCCATGGACCGACACACTGAAAGAGAAGGGAGTCCAAGATGGATGGGAGTTCCTTAAAAGCGAGATATTAAAGGCACAATTTAAATCTGTTCCAATAAGAAGAAAATATAGAAGAGGTCTAAAGAAACCGCAATGGTTTACTAAAGAACTTTCAGCTCAGCTAACTATAAAGAAAAACAAGTACAAGAAATGGAAAAATGGGAAATGCACCAAAGAGGAATATAAGCAAACAGCTAATATATGCAGGGGGATGGTTAAAAAAGCTAAAGCGCAAAACGAACTTAGACTGGCCAGAGACATTAAAGATAATAAAGATAATTTAGTTATGTCCGCAGCAAAAGGAAAAATAAGGAAATGATAGGCTCTCTGCGTGGCGAAAATAACCAGTTACTAACAGGAGACAAGGAAAAGGCAGAACTATTCAACACCTTTGCCTCTGTTTTCTCCAAAAAGGAAGAAAGAGATCCACTGGGACAAAGATTAGATGAGGTAGGATGGGAATTACAACATAGAATAGGTGGAGAGCTGGTACAGGAACACCTGGAAACATTAAATGGATATTAAAAGAACTGGCGGAAGTAATTTCAGAACCATTGGCAATAATATTTGAGAAGTCCTGGAGAACAGGGGAAGTCCCCATCGACTGGAGGAGGGCTAATGTCCCCATCTTCAAAAAGGGAAAAAAAGAGGACCCAAATAATTACCGCCCAATCAGCTTGACTTCAGTTCCTGGAAAGATCCCAGAGAAGATTATTAAACAGGCAGTCTGCAAATATTTAACAAACAATGCTGTCATTACAAGAAGTCAACACGGGTTCCTTAAAAACAAGTCATGACAGACTAATTTGATCTCTTTCTTTGATAGAATTACAGGCCTAGTGGATGAGGGGAATGCTGTGGATATTGTTTATCTGGACTTTAGCAAGGCCTTTGATAAGGTTCCCCATGGTATTCTTGCTAAGAAGTTAGTAGAAAGTGGGATAGATAGTGCTACTGTTAGGTGGATTTGTAATTGGTTGACCAATTACACCCAAAGGGTGACCATAAATGGCCTCTCTTCAGCTTGGAGAGACGTGACCAGTGGGGTGCCCCAGGGTTCTGTTCTGGGTCCAGTGCTGTTCAATATCTTTATAAATGACTTGGAAGAAGGAATAGAGAGTATGCTAATTAAATTTGCAGATGATACCAAATTGGGAGGGGCTGCAAATTCCCTAGAGGATAGGATGAAAATCCAAAAAGATCTTGACAGACTAGAGTGCTGGGCCAAAGCTAACGAAATGGATTTCAACAGAGGGAAATGTAGGGTACTATATTTAGGTAAAAAAAATGAATTGCACAAATATAAGATAGGGGATACTTGGCTGGAGGATAGTACCTGTGAAAGGGATCTGGGAGTCTTGGTGGACCACAAATTGAACATGAGTCAGCAGTGTGATGCGGCGGCCAGGAAAGCCAATGCGATTCTTGGTTGCATCAACAGAACCATAGTGTCTAGATCAAGGGAAGTGATAGTATCACTCTATTCTGCTCTTGTCCGACCCCACCTGGAGTACTGTGTCCAGTTCTGTGCGCCTCAATTTAAAAAGGATATTGACAACCTCGAGCGGGTGTATAGGAGGGCTACGAGGATGGTTGAGGGTCTGGAGGAAATGTCTTATGAGGAACGGCTTAGGGAACTGGGAATGTTTAGCCTCTCTAAAAGAAGACTGAGAGGGGATATGATAGCTATGTTTAAATATTTGAAAGGATGTCATATTGAAGAGGGAACAGGTTTGTTTTCCATGGCTTCAGAGACTAGGACTCGGGGCCATGGTTTCAAACTACAGGAAAAGAAATTCCATTTGAACATTAGGAAGAACTTCATGACAGTTAGAGCTATTCGGCAGTGGAATATGCTGCCGCGGAGGGTGGTTGAGTCTCCTTCTTTGGAGGGTTTTAAGCAGAGGCTGGATGACCATCTGTCGGAAATATTGTGAAGGGGTTCCTGCATGGCAGGGGGTTGGACTAGATGGCCCTTGAGGTCTCTTCCAACTCTATGATTCTATGATTCTATGATTCTTCTCTATGGTCTCCAGTAGGGCTGTCCCTCTTCTATTCTATGGAAAAAATAATAATCATGCAAGTTATTTTAACAACCAGGTTGGAATGCCTCTGCTAACGAATTTAATTGCTTCCCTAACGCAATTCATTATCAGAAATAAATTGCTATCCGAAACACGGTTTCCCATTGAAATGAATAGGAAAGCGTTTAATCTGTTTTGGAGGTCCGGGAAAAGGCCTTAAAAGCCTTTTTGAGACCTCTTTACAAAGTGCACTCCTCCCCCACCCCTGCCAAGACCCCCCACCCCTCCCAGCCCCCACCTCTCATGGCTCGCCCGCTGCTGGTCACCCAGGTGGCAGGCCAAGCCAGTGACCTCTCCCAGTTTTTTTCTTGTTGGAACAGTTTTAGATTGTGCTTTTAATATTTCGCTATTTAAGGAACTCCCATCCATCTTGGACTCCCTTCTATTTCAGTGTTTCTGTCCATGGAATCACAGCCAATATTTCCCTAAGTTTATCAAAAATTGGCTTTCTTAAAGTCCAGGGTTCTTGTCTAACTATGCTTAGCTTTTCCTTCCAGCTGTATAACAAATTCCAAGAGGGCATGGTCACTTTTACCTGAAGATTCTTCCACTTTGACCCCATTTATAAGATCTTCCTTATTGGTTAAGAGCAGATCTAAAATGGTTGTGCATCTTGTTGCCTCCTCTACTTTCTGGACCATGTAATTATCTGCAAGGGCAGTAAGGAATTTGCTAGACCTTTCATTCCTAGCTGAGTTGGACTGCCAGCATATATCAGGATAGTTAAAATCTTCCATTAGTACTACATCTCTCCCTTTTGACTGTGTGGCTGTCTGCTCACAGAAGGCATCATCCCACTCCTCCGGCTGGCTTGGGGGTCTATAATATACACCCACAGTGACATCCCTCCCAGTTTTTTCACCCCTGATTTTCACCCAAATACTCTCAACCTGCTTTCCATCGTATCATGTATTTGTTCAGCAGTATAAATGTTCTTAATATATAAAGCTACACTGTGGTAATATCATTGCCCATATTTCTGAGCCCCAACATTGGTCAAGCACAAAGGAAACTAAAGGCCAGGGAGGCCTGCATTGGCCTGTATTTCCCAGCAGTCCTAGCAGCCCCCAGAGCCAAGCAGATACCGATGTGCTGATGTAGGCAAGAAGGCCAGAGCAAAACAGGATGGCAAGTAAACAGGATGCCAGACCAGGGGCAAGAATAGGATGTCAGGACATCACCTTTGACCCCACAGCTTCCTCTCCCCCGGGTCCTCATCAATAGATGGGCCAATGTGGTCTTACAGATAACCATGCATTCCCACTCCCACCGAGGGATGTCTTCCTGTATCTATTGTTCTTACTCTTATTAATAAAGACTGATCCTCAGGCAAGCCCTCATCATCACACACAGCCCACACACACATCACACACACACACATCACACACCCAGACATCCATGGAGCCCAGATAGAAAGACGAACAGGAATGCTGCCTGAGGACCAGGTCCTTCCATCCTGAAGCTGTGTCCATGTGATTCGTAACGCAACACTACACCTCCTCCTTTCTTACTATGTCTGTTCCTTTGAAACAGGTTATACCCTCCAATAACTACTGTCCAATCATGTCTCATCCCACCATGTTTCAGTGATGCCAATTATGTCATATTTATTTTGCTGTATTAGGAGTTCCAGCTCCTCTTGTTTGTTCCCCATGATCTGTGCATTGGTGTAGAGACATTTTAGGCTGTGTGTGGTTCTTACATGTCCTTTGCTTAACCTGTTTTTCCTCACGCTGAAGGTCTGCACTACTCCTTGTCCTGAAGATCTGCACTACTAATCTCCACAACCCCTTCTGGATCTCTACCGTTAAGAAAATATTCTCCCTCCCCCTGCAAATTAAGTTTAACCCTCTCTTTATTAAATCTGCAAGTTTCTTGGCAAAAAGATTCCTACCAGCAATGGTGAGGTGCACCCCATCGTCGCCCAATATCCCATCTGAATGAAAAAGCAAACCATGGTCCAAGAATCCATATCGTTCCTGCCCGCACCATCTCCAAAGCTAATTGTTCACCTCCACTATTGTTCTTTCCCTTCCTGGGCCACATCCTTTTACTGGGAGGTGAGATGAGATTACCACCTGTCCACCCAGTTCCTTCAGCTTCCTACCCATCTCTTCACATGCTTTTGTGATATCCTGAAAGCTGTGTTTTGAAGTATCGTTAGTTCCTACATGGACCAAGAGAAACGGGTTAGAATCAGTGGGCTTTATGAGTCTTTTCAATCGCTCTGTTACATCCTGAATGTTGGTTCCAGGGAGACAGCAGGCCTCTCGGTTCATTTTGTCAGGCCTGCAGATGACCATTTCTGTTCCTCGAAGCAAGGAATTCCCAACTACCACCACTCGCCTCCTCTAAGGCTTGGTAGATGCCCCTTGGTGTGCTGTTGGATTCGGATTACTCTGTGCAAGGTCTTGAGTCTGCTCTTGCTGCAGTTCCTTCTCCTGTTTGATAAGGGAGAGATGTTGGAATCTATTTTGCAATTGCAAACTCCCTGTGTGTTTCCTAGTTCCTCCCTTTTGGACTGTGGGATTCCTCCAAGTATCCGTCTCCTGTATTGTGAAATGCCCTTGTCCTGATTCAGATTACCCCTGTACCATGTTTTGGCAAAGCTTTTCTCTGCTTCCTGCAAAAAAACCTCCTGTTCCCCAACATTGCGAAGATTAGAAACACAGGCCTCCAGCTTCCTGACCTTGTCCTCCAAGAGGGCTACAAAAATTGCACTTTGAACATGTGTAACCTGGCACTTGGTTTATTTATTATTTATTATTATTATTATTTATTATTAAATTTATACCCTTCCCATCTTCCCAAGGGAACTCTGGGCGGCTTACAAAGCTGATCAAGTCAGCAAATTCACAACACAATAGAATAAAACAGACAAACAAGGCAATGCATATAATTAAAATCAAGCAGCATAGGGGCACCCTTTGTTTCAAAAATCTCGCTGCTGATACAACAAGACCCTAGGAGAGTCAGTCGATGGCGGGGGGGAAAGGGAAAAAAAATAAAAAATAATAATATTAGGCTAGGTCACCAAAGGCCTCGCGGAATAGGATGGTCTTCACCGCTCTGCGGAAGGCCAGCAGGGACTCTGCAGAGCGCACTTCGCTGGGTAGGCTGTTCCATAGAAGTGGAGCAGCAGCCGAGAAGGCCCGATTCCGAGTGAGGGATCGCCTGGCCTCTCAGGGGGTGGGAACCCGTAGCGAGTGCGCCTGCGACTGCCGAACCGGTCGGGCCGAAGTTGACCGCTGGGCGATCCGCTCTGCCAGGTAGTCCGGGCCCAGGCCATGGAGGGTTTTATAAACTAAAACCAAGACCTTGAATCTGATCTGGGAGGCAACAGGTAGCCAATGCAGTCGAGCCAAGACTGGGGTGATGCGGTCGTAATGGTGCGCACCTACCACCAGTCTGGCTGCTGCATTTTGCACCCGCTGCAATCGCTGGAGGAGAGTCAAGGGCAGCCCCATGTAGAGAGCATTGCAGTAGTCCAGCCTCGAGATCACCAGCGCCTGCACCACTGTTCTCAGGGAGTCACCGTCTAGATAGGGACGGATATGGGTGATCTGGCGAAGATGGAAAAATGCGGCCGTGGCCACGGCCGCCACCTGGGCATCCAGGGACAGAGCCGGGTCAAGGACCACGCCCAGGTTCCGAACCCTCTCCGCCAACTGGAGAGAAACACCCTCCAAGCTGGGGAGAGGGCCTCCATAACCAGATGGGGAACTTCCGAAGAACATCACCTCGGTCTTCTCGGGGTTGAGTTTGAGCCTGTTGGCCCTGGTCCAGGCCATGACCGCCTCCAGGCACTGGTCGAGAGACCAGACAGCTTCAACTGCAGAGGTGGAAAAGGAGAGATAGAGCTGCATGTCATCAGCATACTGATGACAGCAGACTCCAAATCTCCTAATGACCCCAGCCAGCGGCCTTACATAGATATTAAACAGCATGGGGGAGTGAGACGAGCCCTGCGGAACCCCACAAGGGAGTATCCACGGGGCCGACAACTCTCCACCATGCTGCACGTACTGGGACCGACCCTGAAGGAAGGACTGGAGCCAACTGCGAACAGTGCCTCCGATGCCCACCTCCGAGAGCCGGTCCAGTAGGATACCGTGGTCGACGGTATCGAAGGCCGCTGACAAATCCAGGAGAACCAACAGGGTAGAGCAACCCCTGTCGGCCGCCCGGATTAGGTCATCTTGCAGCGCGACCAGAGCTGTCTCAGTTCCCCGGCCAGGCCTGAAACCGGACTGGCAAGGATCAAGGCACCGCTGTTCCTCCAAGAATGATTGAATCCGCACCGCGGCCACCCTCTCAATAACCTTGCCCATGAAGGGAACATTGGCTATCGGACGGTAGTTGGCCAATTGGTCTGAAGCCAAGCCCGTTTTTTTCAAAATGGGCTTGACCACCGTCTCCTTCAAGCGGGAGGGGAAGAGACCCCCTCGCTGAAGGAGGCGGTGGCGATGACAGCAGCCCACTCGGGCATGCTCCCTCCGGCATGATTTAATGAGCCATGATGGGCAAGGATCGAAGGGGGTGGTCGCGGGACGGCAATGGGCAATAGCCCTGGAGGCTTCCAAAGAAGAAACAGGTCCAAACTCCACCAGTCGAGGAGAGCAGGGGGGTGACGGAGCTGGGGATGGCGAGGGGGGGCTAGTGCAACTGGACTCAAAACCGGTACGGATGGCCTCTATTTTGGATCTAAAGAAGACTGCGAAACTCTCACTACTGAAATCAGTAGGAGGAGGCCTAGCCAGACTAGGATTGGTGAGGTCTCGAACCACCCGGAAAAGTTCCGCCTGACGGTTCGAGGCCTCACCAATTCTCAGGGAGTAAAAAGATATTTTGGCCTCCCTGATCGCTCGCGAGTAGCGCCTAGTCTGGATCACAACTTCAGTCTTGTTATTCGCCATCTGGTTCTGCCTCCAAATGCTCTCCAGTCTCCTCCGTTCCTGCTTCATCACTCTTAACTCCGCCATGAACCACGGTGAAGTTCGAGCTCTGCCACGGAGGAGACACTTGGGGGCGATTCGGTTGATGGCGCTGGCAGCTGACTCAAACCATTGGTTAGCCATGGCCTCGGCCAAATCGTCAGCCAGGCCACCAGGAAGCTCCCCGAAGGCTTCACAGAACCGAGCCGGATCAAGAAGCCTTCGGGGGCGGGCCCAAGCAAGGGGCCGTTGGTCCCCGCGGGGGGGGGGGCGCCATTGCCAGGGAAAAGGAAAACAGGTAATTATCTGACCATGACACAGGTGAGGAGACAATGTCCCCCACCTCCAGATGAGAATCCCCCGACATGGAGGTAAATACCAGATCCAGGGTATGCCCACACCTGTGGGTAGGGCAAAAAATATGCTGGGATAGGCTCATGGACGTCATGGTTTCCATGAATTCCAGAGCTACACCAGCGAGCTCACCGCCGGCATGCACATTGAAATCCCTGATGACCAAAAGCCGGGGGGACTTCAACAGAGCAGTGGCAATGAACTCCGAGAGCTCTGGTAGGGATTGTGCTGGGTTGTGGGGAGCACGGTAGCCCAGCACAATGCCAAATCTATCCCGCTGTCCTACCAGCAGGTGGAGGCATTCTAACCCTGTCGAGGCCCTGATCACGTTAAAGCGATTCCCTGTACACAATGGCGATCCCTCCCCCCTTCTGGCCCTCCAACCTGCCCACACTCTGGACCAGAAACCCAGGTGGACACAGCTGGGCGAGGGAAGCCCCCCCCCTCTCTGAGCCCACCCAGGTCTCTGTTATGCAGGCCAGGTCAGCCCTGCCATCAACGATGGTGTCAAAGATGATGGCGGTCTTATTGTGGACCGACCTGGCGTTGAGGAGGAGGCAGGTCAGGTTGGAGGCACTGGTGGGATGGCTCCCAGTCACGTGGCAGTGAGTCAGGGAGTCAGAACGTGGGACAGGCGCAAGATGCCTGACCCTAGTTCTTCTTAACCGAATAACTCCATGACTCCGAGCATATTGTCCACGACCCAGCACGGTTGGTATATGAGTCCCTGCCAACATGGTGACCTAGCAAGGGGAGGAGAAAAAAAAACCAGAATAAAAAAACCACAATACACCAGTAAAATTACAGGATAACTCAAATAAGCTCACAGCAGTAGAATTACTAAATAATAATACAATAGGCTATTTAACAAAAATTGTGGGCAAAACAGGAAAAATAAGTAAACAAAAAGAAAAGAAAAGAAAGAAAAAAAAGAAATCAGATAGCAGCTAAACAATACTGGGATCAACAGAATTGAAAAGAGAAACATAACATAGACGGGCACACTGCCAGGGGAAGATGTAACACACCTGGGAATAGGGAGGAAGAAATAAGCCAGGTGATCCTGAACAAGGCTAATTAGTATCAAGGACACATCTATTAGCCGGCAGGCTGGCAGAAAAAAAATTGTGACAAATTTCCTACTACAAAGGCAATAAAATAAACCAAAAGACAAAATAAAAGAAACAAGTAAGCAAAATAAAAATAAACAAGGTGAATAAAATTAAAATTAAAGTAAAATAAGACAAGGGGCGCAGAGGCCAGGGCCCAGATGGAAAAAGCCGGGGGGGGGGGGAGAGGGGGGAAGGGGCAGATGGTTTGACCAGGGATGCTTGGATAGGAAGATCCTGCTAACAGGAACTTATAAGAAATATAGGGAAGGAAATTTATCATCCCTACCATCTGATTGGTTTTTGCTAAAGAAAAAAAGTACACAAAAAACTAATCAAAGAGAAAAAGAATAACGGATTGAGGATGAGCTGGCAGAAATTAATTATAGCATCAAGGTCGCACAATTCAGTCAGTTTTTGGGAGATAGTCTCGAGAGGGCTTGATGGCCAAGTAGGTGGAGCAAATTCACTAATACCTGTTAAGACCTGGGAATCACAATTCACTGACCTATATGCTGTCAAACAATCTGGATATTTGATTCCACAAACTGCACTACATAATAATCTCCCCGAGTGCCCCCCTGTTTCCACCTCTGAAATTACCAGACTTATTCCTAAACTTAAAGTAGGTAAAGTACTTGGGACTCATAATATCCCCCCTGAGATCCTTAATTGTTGGGACCCAGTATTAGCATCATTATTTACACACATTGACCACCTTGCATGTACAGTAGGACCCCAGTATCCGCTGGGGGTTGGTTCCATGCCTTCCCATGGATAATGAAAACCATGTATAAGAGAGAATGCCAACCCACCAATCCATCCCCAAACTGATGTTTCCTGATAGTAGCTTGCTTTATGACTGCTGTTTTGAGACAGTAGCTTGCTTTATAGCCTCTGTGTTTGACAGCAGCTTGCTTTACAGCTGCTGTTTGTGACAACACCTTCCTTTACAGCTTGCTTTGTGGTTGCTGAATTATTTAATTTTTTTCCTCTGCCATCCATGGATAACTGAATTAGTGGATAATAAATCAGTGGATACGGGGTGCTACTGTATACCTGAGGATTGGGGACTTGCCATCATTATCCTAATTAATAAAAAGGGAAAAGAGCAGATCCTGCAAATTATAGGCCAATCAGCTTGCTAAGTGTCATCAGTAAATTGTATGCCCATCATCTTCTTGAGAAATTACAAAGCTGGATGGATGAGGAAAATCTTTTAGAAGATGGGTCCTTTTCCAAGGAGGACAGCGGGGTAAAATTACCTTAAAATAAAATAAAAATAATAAGATGAGCAAGCAGGATTTTGATCAGGATGTTCCACAGGAGACCACAACATAGTTTTACAACACCTTGTAGATAAATATTCATCTAAGGCTGCTTTTACACGACTCCTAAAATCCGAGGCAAATGGCTCCCAGATCCGGAGCTTAAAATTGTTTTCCCACCAGCTCCGGAGTTTAAATGATACAGCTGCCCAGACCATCGACCGGATCGCCCCTAAGCGTCTGCTCCGGTGCCGAGCTCGGTCCTCGCCGTGGTTTACGTCTGAGCTCCGAGCGATGAAGCAGGTGAGGAGAAGACTAGAGCGCAGCTGGAGAAGAACCCGGACGGTTATTAGCAAGGCTGCCGTCGTATCCCAGACTAGACGCTATTCCATCGCGATCAGGGAGGCTCTAAGATCTTTTGTCTCCCTGAGAATTGGTGAGGCCTCGAACCGTCAAGCGGAGCTTTTCCGTGTGGTTCGGGACCTCACCAATCCTAGTCTGGCCGGGCCTCCTCCTACTGAGTTCAGTAGCGAGAACTTTGCAGCCTTTTTTGTTCCAAAATAGAGGCCATGTCGACTCCGGTTGCAGTAGTACTGCCCCGGCATCCCCATCGCCTCGGTTGGATGTGCTTGGGCCTGTTTCTGCTGTCGAGGCCTCCAAGGCTGTGGCTCACTGCCGACCGGCGTCCCACCTTTCGATCCCTGCCCAGCCTGGCTCATCAAATCTGCCGGCGGGACTATGGCCGAATGGGCTTCGGCTATTGCTACCGCCTCCTTCAGCGAGGGGGTTTTTCCCTCTCGTCTGAAGGAGACGGTGGTTAAGCCCATTCTTAAAAAACCTGGCCTATCTGTGGACGTTTTATCCAACTACCGTCCTATAGCCAACGTCCCGTTTATGGGCAAGGTGATCGAGAGGGTGGCGGCGGTTCGGTTACAGTCATACCTGGAGGATCGGCAGTGCCTCGATCCATGCCAGTCCGGGTTCAGGCCTCGTCGGGGGACTGAAACAGCTTTGGTCGCGCTGCAAGATGACCTAATCCGGGCGGCCGACAGGGGTTGTTCTACCCTGTTGGTTCTCCTGGATTTGTCAGCGGCCTTTGATACTGTCGACCACGGTATCCTGTTGGATCGGCTCTCCGAGGTTGGTATCGGAGGCACTGCTCGCAGTTGGCTCCGATCCTTCCTGGAGGACCGTCCACAGTACGTGCTGCATGGGGGGGAGTTGTCGGCTCCTTGGATACTCCCTTGTGGGGTTCCTCAGGGGTCGCCGCTGTCCCCTATGCTGTTTAACATCTACGTAAGGCCGCTGGCTGGGGTCATTAGGAGATTTGGAGTCTGCTGTCATCAGTACGCTGATGACACGCAGCTCTATCTCTCCTTTTCCACCTCTGCAGTGGAAGCTGTGAGGATCCTTGATGAGTGTCTGGACGCCGTCCTGGCCTGGACCGGGGCGAACAGGCTTAAGCTCAACCCCGAGAAGACGGAGGTTATGTTCTTTGGGAGCTCACCGTCTGGGTACGGTGGCCCTCTTTCCCAGCTGGGGGTTTCTCTCCAGCCTGTGGAGAGGGCGCGGAATCTGGGCGTGGTCCTGGACCCGGCGCTGACCATGGAAGCCCAGGTGGCGTCGGTGACCAAATTTCCATCTTCGCCAGATCGCCCAGATCCGCCCGTACCTGGACGTTGACTCTCTGAGAGCAGTGGTCCAAGCGCTGGTGATCTCGAGGCTGGACTACTGTAACGCACTCTACATGGGGTTGCCCTTGACTCTTCTCCGGCGTTTGCAGCGGGTGCAGAATGCGGCAGCCAGGCTGGTGGTTGGTGTGCGTCGTTACGACCATATCACCCCAGTCCTGGCTCGCCTGCACTGGTTGCCCGTTGCGGCCCGGATTAGATTCAAGGTCTTGGTTTTAGTTTATAAAACCCTCCATGGCTTGGGACCGGACTACCTGTCAGAGCGTATCGTCCAGCGATCCATCTCGGCCCGTCCAGTTCGGGCAGGTGCGAGCGCACTCGCTTCGGGTTGCCACCCCTCGAGAGGCCCGAAGACGGTTACCCGAAAACCGGGCCTTCTCTGTGGCAGCCCCTTCCATTTGGAATGCCATCCCCTGCGAAGTGCGCTCTGCAGAGTCCCTGCAGGCCTTTCGAAAAGCCTTAAAGACCTTTTTATTTCGAGAGGCCTTTGGCGAAATTTAATTTTTTTTTTTTTTTCCTTTTCCCCCTCTCCTCCGCCATCGTTGTTATTATTATGTTTATTGATGTCTCCAATTTATTAGTTAGGAAACGTCTTTGACGTGCTGGGGCGCACTTGGAGGCTTTAGGATTTTATATTTACTGTTTGTTTAACTTGTTACTCTGTGATTGCTCTTGATGTCTGATGATTGTTGTTAGCCGCTTAGAGTCCCCATCGGAGATAAGCGGGATATAAATACAAAAATAAAATAAATAAATAAAATAAAAAAAATTAAGTGCGACCACGCCCACCTAAGCACATCTCAGTGCACTTTTCAAGTACCTGCTCTCCGGAGGTGAAAAATTTCTGATGCGGATGTAAAGGAGTGAGTGCCGGGCTCTCCTCACCTTGTGTTTGTTGTTTTTTTGCCCCCTGCCCCTTTAAGAGATATTAAGAGACTGGAATGCTTCCTGGAGCAGAGCGAGACGGCAGAACGGAGGTGAGCCGGCATTCTTTTCTCCTTTTTTTTCTCCCTCCCCTCACGCAGACAGGAGCCAGGGAGTGCGGAGGGGTGGGGACACAGGAAGAGCAACAAACCCCCAAGATCTCTGGTCCGAATTAAAGTGGCCAGTGGATCTTAGGAGTCATGTAAAAGCGCCCTAAGACCAAGGGAGCATTATACACAGCCTTTACTGATTTTAAGTCAGCCTTTGATATGATCCCACAAGACAGGCTTTGGCAGAAATTGGAGACAACTAACATTGACAGGTGGCTGTTGCTCCTGATTCATTGTTTCTATGCAAAGACCTGGGAGAAAGTGAGATGCAACATCTCACCAATGCCATCCCAACATATGCTGGTGTCAAACAAGGCTCCCACTTTGTTCAACATCTATATCAACTCCTTGGTTAGGAATTTATCTGGAATAAATTAACATCCTCCTAACCTAGCAGACAGACATCTGTCAGCTGTCTTATATGCAGATGATGTTGTACTTCGTTCATTAACCTGTGTTGGTGTACAGCAGTTATTAAGAGCCCTCGGTAATTACTGCAAAACTGAGTAGTAATTAATTATGATAAATCTAACGTTTTAGTGTTTACCAAGAAACAGATGATACATAAATGGCAAATGACCACCCACTTGAGCAAATTAAATCTTATGAATATATGGGTGTGACTTTCCAGTCCTCTTGATCCTGGAAGGCTCAATCATCTAATGCCATTGCAAATACTTAGAGAAGTAGAAAGTCACACATACATTTTTTCTTTGCTAAAGGAGGTCAGCATCTACCATCAGCTATACAAGTCTTTAATGCTAAGGTGTTAACTCAGATGTGATATGATACACAATGGTGTGGGTACAGAAATTTTACTGCAATGGAGTCCACTCAAACAAAATTTTGAAAACAATTCTTGGACTTCCGAGCTGTGTACCCAATGTACTTCTACAATTAGAAACAGGCCAAATGCTGATACAATCTCGGGTATGGATTTTTAAGGGTTTTTTGTTTGTTTGTTAAAAATGTTATTCACTCCTGTGGGGCTGGCTCTTTTAGTGCTAACGGATACGTTTCAGTCCAGATGGGGGGAAACACTGCATGAGAAATTACATAATTTAGGCCTCTTGCAAAGTGCTATTTTGTTAATGGGTTATACAAAAGCAAAACAGGAACTACATCAGCACATCATAGATAATGACGTGCAACATCATGTGAGCACGGCTATTGCCTATCCTGAACTTAGAGATAATGTTCAGACCTTTCTACCTGCAAGCTACTTGAATACTCTGACACTTCTAAAATACAGAAAAGCTTCCACACTAGCCAAAATTAATGTTTTTCCTTAAGTTCTACTGGAAGGAAGATACAAGAACATTCCTTATGAATAGCGCTTATGTCCTTGTGGGGCTAGTGTGGTGGAGACTGTCAGTCATGTTTTGTTGTATTGTTCCTTCTATACCGAGTTTTGTGACACCTTTATCCATCCAATCCTATAAAGCATTCCTGGAAGAGATGATGAGTATTATACATGTTATCTGTTGGCTGGTCAGTGTCCATCAGTAACAATTAAAGTTGCCAGCTTCTGTGCAGCAGCACTAGCTTGTAGGCGAGAAATGGTACCCTAATCTTTAAACACATGTGTTTATTTATGTATAAATGAATATGTGTGTATTGGGGTTGGGGTTATAGTCTTAATAATTGTTTCAGGAAATTTGACTCCCTGGGAGTCAGCTCTGCTCAATATGTATGTTATACTTATGTTTATGATACAGTTATCATGATGCACATGATAACTGTATGGTGACTTGCCTGTGAGGTGTAAAGGTTGCAGACATAATCAGACATCTAGATCGTTTGTTAGAAAGAACTGGGAAGAAGCCAAGCATCATGGTACACGTTAGTACTAATGATGTTGGGAAGCAAAGTGGTCAGTCCTGGAAGCCAAATTCAGATTGTTAGGAAGAAGATTGAAGCCCCAGATTTCCAAGGTAGCATTTTCAGAAGTGTTGCCTGTTCCTCATGTAGGACACACCAGGTAGGCTGAGCTCAAAAGCCCCAATGCGTGGATAAGGTGATGGTGTCAAGAGGAGGGCTTAAGATTTGTGAGGAACTGGAGGACATTTTGAGACAAGCCAAACTTGTTCAGAAGGAACGGGTTGCACTTGAACCATGATGGGACCAAATTGCTGGCACTCGACATCAAAAAGGCTGCAGAGCAGCTTTTAAACTGATAACTGGGGGAAAGCTGACAGGAGTTGAGTGGCTTCCGGTTCGGAACACCTCATCCCCGTGGAACGAGGTTGGAGAGGGTAGAGAACTACAAAGTGATGACATAGTAGGTATTAGCACTGGGAGAATAATGGGATGTGGTAGTTTGTCCATTGCAATTAAAAGCTGCCGGGTGGAGGGAGAAAAAAGCAACAGCCATTCTTGGGGGACCCACTGTACAGGTGCTTCTACGCCAATGCTCGAAGCCTCTGAGCAAAGATGGTAGAACTTGAACATTTGGTAGCTAGGGATAACATTGATATAATAGCCATAATAGAAACCGGGTGGAATGTGGAGAACAAGTGGGATACTGTAATCCCAGGCTATAAACTCTATAGAAGGGATAGAGAGGGGCGGGTTGGAAGTAGATCGGCCATCTATGTGAAAGAAGGGGTAAAATCCATCAGAATGGAGATTGACGGTGGGTCTAACTCCACCATAGAATCACTGAGCGATAAACAACCAGGTCCAAGGAGTGATGTGATAGTGGGGGTATGCTGTCATCCACCAGATCAAAAACTTGAGGGTGGACCTTCAAATGGGGAGTCAAATCATGGAGGGGTCTAACCTCCTGCCATGCAGGAACCCCATCACAATATTTCCGACAGATGGCCATCCAGCTTCTGCTTAAAAACCTCCAAAGAAGGAGACTCTGTGGCAGCATATTCCACTGCTGAACAGCTCTAACTGTCATGAAGTTCTTCCTAATGTTCAAATGGAATCTCTTTTCCTGTAGTTTGAAACCATGGCCCCGAGTCCTAGTCTCTGAAGCCATGGAAAACAAACCTGTTCCCTCTTCAATATGACATCCTTTCAAATATTTAAACATAGCTATCATATCCCCTCTCAGTCTTCTTTTAGAGAGGCTAATCATTCCCAGTCCCCTAAGCCGTTCCTCATAAGACATTTCCTCCAGACCCTCAACCATCCTGGTAGCCCTCCTCTGCACCCGCTCGAGGTTGTCAACATCCTTTAAAATTGAGGTGCACAGAACTGGACACAGTACTCCAGGTGGGGTCTGACCAGAGCAGAATAGAGTGGTACTATCACTTCCCTTGATCTAGACACTATGGTTCTGTTGATGCAACCAAGAATCGAATTGGCTTTCCTGGCTGCCTCATCACACTGCTGACTCATGTTCAATTTGTGGTCCACCAAGACTCCCAGATCCCTTTCACAGGTACTATTCTCCAGTCATGTATCCCCCATCCTATATCTGTGCAATTCATTTTTTTTTTTACCTAGATGTAGCACCCTACATTTCCCGCTGTTGAAATCCATTCTGTTAGCTTTGCCCCAGTATTGTAATCTGTCAAAGTTTTTTTGAATTTTTATCCTATCCTCTAGGGAATTAGCAACCCCTCCCAATTTGGTATCATCTGCAAATTTAATTAGCATACTCTCTATTCCTTCCTTCAAGTCATTAATAAAGATATTGAACAGCACTGGACCCAGAACAGAACCCTGGGGCACCCCACTGGTCACGTCTCTCCAAGCTGAAGAGAGACCATTTATGGTCACCCTTTGGGTGCGATCAGTCAACCAATTACAAATCCACCTGACAGTAGCACTATCTACCGTGTTTCCCCGAAAATAACACACTGTCTTATATATTTTTTTTCTAAAGAAGACACACTAGGGCTTATTTTCAGGGGACGTCTTACTTTTATTAAGTATAAAATGCTTGAATGTCAGACCTGCACACAACCATAGGCACGCCCATCACTAGGTTTGATTATCAGGGTAGGGCTTATATTTAACAAATGCATAGAAATCCTGCTAGGGCTTATTTTTTTGGGGGGGGTGTCTTATTTTCAGGGAAACAGGGTATCCCACTTTCTACTAACTTCTTAGCAAGAATACCATGGGGAACCTTATTGAAGGCCTTACTAAAGTCCAGATAAACAATATCCACAGCATTCCCCTCATCCACTAGGCATGTAATTCTATCAAAGAAAGAGATCAAATTAATCTGGCATAACTTGTTTTTAAGTAACCTGTGTTGACTTTTTGTAATGACAGCATTGTTTGTAAAATAATTGCAGACTGACTGTTTAATAATCTGCTCTAGGATTTTTCGAGGAATTGAAGTCAAGCTGACTGGGCAGTAATTATTTGGGTCCTCTTTTCCCCCCTTTTTGAAGATGGGGACAACATTAGCCCTCCTCCAGTCGATGGGGACTTCCCCTGTTCCCCAGGACTTCTCAAAGATTATTGCCAATGGTTCGGAAATTACTTCTGCCAGTTCTTTTAATATCCTTGGGTGTAATTCATCTGGCCCAGGAGACTTAAATTCATTTAATGCTTCTAGGTGTTCCAGTACTAGCTCTCTACCTATTGTATGTTACAATTCTGATCCTACCTCATCTAGTCTTTGTCCCAGTGGATCTCTTTCTTCCTTTTTGGAGGAAACAGAGGCAAAGAAGGTGTTGAGTAGCTCTGCCTTTTCCTTGTCTCCTGTTAGTAATTGGCCTATCATTTCCTTATTTTTCCTTTTGCTGTGGACATAACTAAAGAAACCCTTTTTACTATCTTTAATCTCTCTGGCAAGTCTAAGTTCGTTTTGCACTCTAGCTTTTTTTTACCACCCCCCTGCATATATCCTGTCCCCCTTGGGACAGGATAGTAATCATGGGGGACTTCAGTTATCCCCACATTGACAGGGCGAATACAGTCACCCCCCACCATTTTGCGGTTCAGGTACTGTGGCCGCACTACGCGGGCCGCCCCCCGCCCCTCCGAGAAGCCTCGAGGCCGTGCAGGGGGAGGCGGGGGGGCGATTGGGTTGTTCCGTGCCACCCCCGGCACCTCCAAGAAGCCTCGGTGGTGCGTGGGAGGGTGGCGGGGGCGATCGGGTCGCTCTGCGCTGCCCCCGGCCCCTCCGAGAAGCCACAGGGGTGCGTGGGATGGCAGCGGGGGTTGATTGGGTCACCCTGCGCTGCCCCCTGGGCCCCTCCGAGAAGTCTCGGGGCCGTGCGGGGGGGCAGCGGGGGGGCGCAATCTCCATTGAAATGCATTGAGTCAATGGATTTCAATGGAGAATTTTTCCCCATTGGAAAGCATTGTGCCAATGTTTTCCAGTGGGGAAAATTTTCTCCATAGAAATGCATTGGTAATGCATTTCAATGGAGACGGCCCTGGACAAGAAGTCTCGGGTGGCGGTGGCGGGTGGTGGCAGGAGGTGGCGGGAGGTCAGATCCCCCTGCCGCCGCCGCCGCGCGCCACCCCAAGACTTCTCGGACAGGCGCGCAATCGCCACACCCCCACCCCAGGCCCCCCCGCTTCCACATATCACGGATTTTCATGGATCGCGGGTGGGGTGGGTCCCTAACCCCTGCGATCAATGGGGGGTTACTGTATGAACTAGGGGATAGAAAGAGATACCAGATTTCTCAACATGCTGAATTACTGTGCCTTAGAGCAACTTGTCATGGAGCCCACCCGAGAACAGGCAACTTGATCTAATACTGCGTGATACTCAGGACTTGGTCATGGATGTGAATGTCACTGAGTCTCTGGGGAACAGTGACCATGCTGCAGTCTCCTTTGCCATGCATGTCGGGTGAAGAGTGTCAAGCAAATCAGACACAAAAACCCTTGATTTCTGAAGGGCGGGCTTCCCTCTGATGAGTAAACTAGTTAGTTTAAAACAATGTTAGTAGAGGCCCAGCACAAGTGCATACCACAAAGAAAGAAGAGCTCATCTAAGTCCAAGAGGGCGCCCACATGGTTAACGAGTGGAGTTAGAGAGGCTATAAAGCACAAGGAGAGGTCTTTCCGTAAATGGAAATCCTCCCCAAATGAGGAAAATAAGAAGGAACAGAAACTCTGGCAAAAGAAATGTAAGAAGATGATAAGAGAGGCAAAGAAAGACTTTGAGGAACATATGGCTAGCAATATAAAGGGAAATAATGAAATCTTCTTTAAATATGTTAGAATTAGAAAACCTACCAGAGAACCTCTTCTCCCTCTGGATGGTGAGGGAGGAAAAGGAAGACTTGGAAATTGCAGAGAAATTAAATGATTTCTTGGCATCTGTCTTCACGACAGAAGACCTTGGGCAGATTCCGCTGCCTGATCGGCTCCTCTTGACTAAAGAATTAAATGAAATACAGGTTAAAAGAGTGGATATTTTAGGTTTAATTGATAAATTGAAGATCCAGAATTCAGTGGGCCCAGTGTTATTAAGGAACTGAGAAATGAAATAGTGGATTTGTTAATGGTATTTTGCAACTTGTCTCTTAAAACGGCCACAATGCCAGAGGACTGGAAGATAGTGGATGTCAAAACAATTTTTAAAAAAGGAAGGAGGGGGACCTGGGAAAGCACAGGCTGGTTAGCCTTATGTCTGTACCAGGGAAAATGGTGGAAAGCCTCATCTAAGAGAAAATCTTAAAATACATAGAACAGGCATGTCCAAACTTTGGCCCTCCTGATGTTTTGGATCACAACTCCCAGAATTCCAAGCCTGTATTTCCAATGGCAAAGGACTGTGGGTGTTGTGGTCCAAAGCATCTGGAGGGCCGAAGTTTGGACATGCCTGACATAGAAGAACAAACCTTGCTGAGGGGAAATCAGCATGGCTTCTGTAAGGGTAAGTCTTGCCTGACAAACCTTTTAGAATTCTTTGAAAAGGTCAACAGGCATGTGGATTTGGGTGAACCACTGTATATTATTTATCTTGTTTTTCAGAAGGCTTTTGACACAGTTCCTCACCAAAGGCTGCTGAGAAAATTGCAGTCAGGGAATAAGAGGGCAGGTCCTCTTATGGATTGAGAACTGGTTGAGATCCAGGAAACAAAGAGTAGGTGTCAATGGACAATTCTCACAATGGAGAGAGGTGAAAAGCGGTGTGCCCCAGGGATCTGTCCTGGGTCCGGTGCTTTTCAATCTGTTCATAAATGACCTGGAGACCAGGATAAGCAGTGAGGTGGCCAAGTTTGCAGATGACAAATGTGGTAATATTCATCAATGTAAAATAGAAAAGAAATCTCCATGGAAATGGCATCTAGTATTAAATAATCAGAAGCTGGTTATTTCAAATTTCCCAAAACCCAAAAGAAACTTTTACTTGCACAGCGTAAAATCAATTTCTTGGAATTTTTAAGTAAAGTAGCCCCATCGCCCCTCAATATTGATGATTTTAACATAGAATATTTGTTCTACAACTACCACTCTCTTTGCATTGTGGTTACATTTGGAAATGGTCTGAAAGCCAAGAAATTCTATGAAGATAGAAACAAGTTTCTCAGTGCAGCCCTGACGGTATCCAGGTTCTTTGAAAACAATGTTCCTAGCCCTCTGCTTCCTGAATGTGATAAAAGACAACAAAAGCCCCAATGAGCTTGGCTCACCCAATATCCAGGAGGATACGAAGTTTAACAACAAGATAAGGGCTAGCCAGAGCTTAACCAACCAATATCAAGATTCCACACAGGAGTTTAGAGGAGACCTGGATCCAGGAGAAATGAAGTTATTAAAATCCTATATAGCTCTGCCCTCCAAATTACAAAAGAAAATAACTGACCGTCTCTCATCATTGCAAGAGGCTCTCCTCTATTATGGGAATGCCGGCAAGAATGCAACACCTCAGACATGGGAAACTAAAATAAACAGAAACCAGGAATATCTACATAACCAGAAAACTGAGACAGCTGGTTCCCCTCATAAAAACAATAGCATGTATGGTCTACCTTACCCTTCCACCAAAGAATACATCTTTACAGCTCCTACAAAGACAACTATGACATGTCAGGAATGGCTACAAAGAAGATATCTACATCCTGATAAGGAGGGACAATATGCTGCACTAGTGCCCTCACAAATTGTAACATCCGAAATTGAGTATATTGACCCTACAAAACAATCTATGTTTTTTTTTCAACAAGGATAAGGAGCTGGACCAAATCACCAAAATTAATTGACCAAATCTGATTCAGGATTCCCCAGTAGTGAGACGTCGTCCACCAATGTCCTGCAGCACTCTGAGAAGCAAAAACCAGGTCTCACTTGACAAACATAATAAACTCAAAATTGTTTCCTGGAATAGAGCAGGGTGGACTTCTAAGCAATATGATGCTGGAATACTAGATTACTTAAGAGCCCATGATGTGATCTTCTTGCAGGAGACATGGGCCACCAAGAAAATCCATTTAAATGGGTTTATAGTAAATGATATGCCAGCTGAGCCCACTAAAGGAAAGGGTAGACCTAAGGCTGGCCTGGCAATACTGATATCTACAGCTCTGCAAGTACTCATCAAATGGGCTCCCCCCTGTGGTAAAATAGCAGTGGCTGGTCTTATCGATCTTGGTGCCAAGTCCCTGTTGTTGATTAATGTCTACATTCCCCCTTTCTCCTCTAAGAATGCTACTTAAAAAGCCTGGGAAGAACTGGAAAACTATATAATAGACCTCGAATCTAAATTTCCCAGAGCACAGCCATTTATAATGGGAGATTTTAATGCAAGTCTAGGGCCAAATAATGATGCTCTTTTTTCTTCACCCTTGTGGGGGTTAATTGAAAATCAGATCTTTGTTCCCAACTAGACATGGGCACGACTCGGCGAAATCCTCGTTTCCGTTTCCGTTCGTCGTTTCTGTTACCTAACGAGGAATGGTAATGACAATTACTCCGCTCCAGCTCGAACCTGAACCAATAAAGATAAATTGGGTCTGATTTGTCGTTGTCGTTCATGGCATCGCGGCGATCGCGCGATGCCAAGCAAGCAGCACAGAAAAAAAGTTTTAAAAATAAAAAAACCCGATTCCCGGCCATAAAAGCTGGCGAAAATATGCCTGCCTCATTGAGGGCACCTACCAGAGAGGGGTGGTTTCTGGGGGGGGGGTCCCCGGCCTTTCCCCGCCTCTCCTGTCCTGGGCTGCTGTTACCAGGCTGGGGGGGGGCATCCTCGTCGTCTCCATTTGCCATGCGGTGGGGGGGATCCAAAATGGCGACCACAATATTTATTTTTAAATCATGGTCCAAAAACCCACCAAAGCACCTCAGAAACATTTGAAAATTAGGTATTTTAAATGCCTGATTTTTTATAGTAGCAGCAGTGGGTTTTTCTTGCAATAAAACGTCTCAATTGATTTTATTTTATTTTTATTTTTATTTTTATTGTTTTACACCTGTGCATGCGCAATGATGGGCTGGCCATGGGATGGAACCATGCAAATTTTTGGACCCATTCCACCAATCGCATGGCCAGGTTTTGACTGAGACTTTTGGGTGTGCCAGAGAGGGCATTAAAAGCCCACAAACCCTAACCCTAACCCTAACCCCAACCCAACCCTAACCCATACGCCAGTACGCTGTCCTTCTTAGTGGGTCAGAGGCACCCAGAGGTGCAGCCCACTAACCCACCCTTACCCTAAACCCAACCCTAACCCAGATCTGTACGCAAGTACACTTTCCTTCTTAGTGGGTCCCAGGCACCCAGAGAGGTGCCTCCCACAGCCCACTATCCCCTACACCTAACCCATTCCCTAACCTGTACGTCAGTACGCTAGTATGCTCCCCTTCTTAGTGAGTCAAAGTGAGGCCCCCAGAGAGGTGCCTCACAGAGCCCACTATCCCCTATCCCATTCCCTAACCTGTACGGCAGTACGCTACTATGCTCCCCTTCTTACTGAGTCAGAGGCACCCAGAGAGGTGCCTCTGCCACCCCTCCCTAACATAATGTAATGTAAATGTATGGTACGCGGCGGCTCCGCGAAACGCTTCTCTTGCTTTCCTTCTTAGTGGGTCAGACGTCAGAGAGGCACCCAGAGAGGTGCCTCCCAGAGCCCACTTACCCCAACCCCAACCCCAACCCCAACACAAACGACAAACGACAAACGGAAACAACAAATTTTTGAAAATTTCGACAAACGGAAACGAGCTGAAACAGACCCGTCCCGACAATCGAAAACTCGAAACGTCATTTTTCCTGGTCGTGCCCATCTCTATTCCCAACTATGACAGAACCTCTAAAGATGCTAAGATGAACTATGGAGGTATCTGTGTGACCCAAATGGTGAGTCGTCTCGCCCTTATAATTTTAAATGGAAACCCTCTTTTTGACAAAAGTGCCAAATTCACTTCTGTATCTGGCCATGGTAGTAGTGTTGTGGATTTTGTGCTGATCTCACACTTATCTGCTTTCTGTGTAGATTACAGAATGGACAGTGACCATCTTCCTCTAATATTCTCTATCTCTTTATCAAATGTTATTCACCTGAATACAAAATCCTACTTCCAGGATAAATCTCTATGTCTAAAACATAAAAGGCTATATTGGACAGGAAAAAACAGCAATAAGGTAACATATTTTTGGGTTCCTCAGAGGGGGAGTTCTTTAAAAACTCAATCATGGCAGCTGCAAATGCTACCTCTGCTGTAAATAACTATTCAGCCATGATTACTGCCCTAAAAGCAGTATTAACCCCAAAACAACCCCCCACAGGAGTTATGCCAAGAGCAAGTAGCCCCAAGTGGTTTGATAAGGAGTGCTGTGCACTCAAAAAACAACTGAGAGGGATATATAACCATTATAGGAGTGAAAATCTAAACACATTACCACAAAAATACTATAAAATTAAAAAGAATATAAACAACTGATAGCTGTTAAAAAGAGACAAGTAATTCAGGAAAGATGGAATGCATTGATAGAATCCTCATTAAATAAAAACTCCAAACTTCTTTGGGCGGTTGTGACAGATGCCCTAGGTCCGTCTCCTAATCCTCCATGCTGTAACATCTCAGCAGACACTTGGGAACAGCAATTCTCCGCTTTATTCTTAGATATCACAGCCCAAAAGATAGCTCCTACACCATAGATATTTCTAATACTTCACCTTGGAATCCAGTTACCCAATCTGAAATAAAATATCTGATCAGTTGTATTAAATCAGGCAAAGCTCCAGGGATTGACACCATTCTTCCAGAAATATTAAAAACCAACACAGGCTGGTGGGCCCCTTTGCTAGCCCATCTGTTTACACATATTAACAACTCAGGTAAATTCCCTGTTGATTGGTTAGAGGCTATTGTCATACCAGTTTTCAAGAAAGGTGATACAGGAGATCCATCAAATTACAGGCCTGTCAGCTTACTGTTGGTTGTGGGCAAACTGTATGCTAGTTACCTAAATAAAAACTAACAACTTGGATAGAATATCAAAATATTCTGGGAAATGAACAGGCAGGATTCAGAAAGGGCAGATCAACAATAGATCACTGTATCCTCCTAAATCACCTTGCTGAGAAATATATGACCTTTTATGGTAATGGTCTGTTCAATGCATTCATAGATTTAAAATCTGCCTTCGACTCTATACCAAGAGAGAAACTATGGATCAAGTTGTGTGATACTTCCATTGATAAGAGACTTCTGTATCTGATCAAATGCCTCTATCAGGGAACCATACTTCGTATTAGATGTGGGATAGAAGGGGAATTGACAAAATGTATCCCCGCCACTAGGGGGGTCCACCAAGGATGTATACTGGCACCTATGTTATTTAATCTCTATCTAAACGATGATTCAGAGATGCTTTGCACCAGACTTCCATCCACCAAGCTTGGCTAAAACCAAATGACCTTTACTTTTGTATGCAGATGATGCTGTAGAATCATAGAATCATAGAATCATAGAGTTGGAAGAGACCTCAAGGGTCATCTAGTCCAACCCCCTGCCAGGCAGGAACCCCATCACAATATTTCTGACAGATGATCATCCAGCCTCCGCTTAAAAACCTCTAAGGAAGGAGACTGCACCACCCTTTGTGGCAGCATATTCCACTGCCGAACAGCTCTAACTGTCATGAAGTCTGACCAGAGCAGAATAGAGTGGTACTATCACTTCCCTTGATCTAGACACTATGGTTCTGTTGATGCAACCAAGAATTGCATTGGCTTTCCTGGCTGCCGCATCACACTGCTGACTCATGTTCAATTTGTGGTCCACTAAGACTCCCAAATCCCTTTCACAGGTACTATTCTCCAGCCATGTATCCCCCATCCTATATCTGTGCAATTCATTCTTTTTACCTAGATGTAGCACCCTACATTTCCCTATGTTGAAATCCATTCTGTTGGCTTTGGCTCAGCACTCTAACCTGTCAAGGTCTTTTTGAATTTTCATCCTATTCTCTAAGGAGTTAGCAACCCGTCCCAATTTGGTATCATCTGCAAATTTAATTAGCATACTCTCTATTCCTTCCTCCAAGTCATTAATAAAGATATTGAACAGCACTGGACCCAGAACAGAACCCTGGGGCACCCCACTGGTCACGTCTCTCCAAGCTGAAGAGAGGCCATTTATGATCACCCTTTGGGTGCGATCAGTCAACCAATTACAAATAGACCTAACAGTTGCACTATCTATCCCACTTTCTACTAACTTCTTAGCAAGAAAGCCATGGGGAACCTTATCAAAGGCCTTACTAAAGTCCAGATAAGCAATATCCACAGCATTCCCCTCATCCACCAAGCCTGTAATTCTATTAAAGAAAGAGATCAAATTAGTCTGGCATGACTTGTTTTTAAGAAACCCGTGTTGACTTCTTGTAATGACAGCATTGTTAATAATTGCAGACTGCCTGTTTAATAATCTGCTCTAGGATCTTTCCAGGAATTGAAGTCAAGCTGACTGGGCACTAATTATTTGGGTCCTCTTTTTCCCCCTTTTTGAAGATGGGGACAACATTAGCCCTCCTCCAATTGATGGGGACTTCCCCTGTTCTCCAGGACTTCTCAAAGATTATTGCCAATGGTTCTGAAATTACTTCCACCAGTTCTTTTAATATCCTTGGGTGTAGTTCAACTGGCCCAGGAGACTTAAATTCATTTAATATTTCCAGGTGTTCCTGTACTAGCTTTCTACTTATTCTATGTTGCAATTCCCATCCTACCTCATCTAGTCTTTGTCCCAGTGGATCTCTTCCTTCCTTTTTGGAGAAAACAGAGGCAAAGAAGGTGTTGAGTAGTTCTGCCTTTTCCTTGTCTCCTGTTAGTAACTGGTTGTTATCGCCACACAGAGAGCCTATCATTTCCTTATTTTTCCTTTTGCTGTGGACATAACTGAAGAAAACCTTTTTATTATCTTTAATGTCTCTGGCAAGTCTAAGTTCGTTTTGCGCTTTAGCTTTTTTTTTTACCATCCCCCTGCATATATTAGCTGTTTGCTTATATTCCTCTTTGGTGCATTTCCCATTTTTCCATTCCTTGTACTTGTTTTTCTTTATAGTTAGCTGAGCTGAAAGTTCTTTAGTAAACCATTGCAGTTTCTTTAGACCTCTCCCATTTTTTCTTCTTGTTGGGACAGTTTTAAATTGTGCCTTTAATATCTCGCTTTTAAGGAACTCCCATCCATCTTGGACTCCCTTCTCTTTCAGTGTGTCGGTCCATGGAACCACAGCCAATAATTCCCTAAGTTTACAAAAAATGGCTTTCTTAAAGTCCAGGATTCTTGTCTGACTATGCTTAGCTTCACCTTCCAACTGTACAACAAATTCCAAGAGGGCATTGTCACTTTTACCTAATGATCCCACCACTTCGACCACATTTATAAGGTCCTCCTTATTGGTTAAGAGCAGATCTAAAATGGTTGTGCCTCTTGTTGCCTCCTCTACCTTCTGGGCCATGAAATTGTCTGCAAGGGCAGTAAGGAATTTGTTAGACCTTGCGTTCTTAGTTGAGTTGGACTGCCAGCATGTATCAGGATAGTTAAAATCTTCCATTAGTACTACATCTCTCCCTTTTGACTGTGCAGCCATCTGCTCACAGAAGGCATCATCACACTCTTCCAGCTGGCTTGTGTTGCTTTCATTTTCAGAAATTGGCCTTAAACGCCTAATGCGTGTATGTATGTTATACTGTAAGCTCAATAAATTGAATATAAACATTAGTAAAACAAAAATTATGGTTTTTAAGAAGCATGCAGCACTAAAAAAGTGGAAAATTAATGGGAAATACATTGATCAGGTTAAACAATTCAGATACCTGGGCATCTGGTTTCACCAGAATCTTTCTTGGGCTCCCCATAGAAGGTCTGTTATACAGGCAGCTCAGAATACCAACAAGGCCATTAGCCGTTTTTTCTTTATGAATTTATACCAGCTGCTATCCAGATATTCAGATCCAAGGTCCTACCTCAGCTGTTATATGGAATCCCGGTATGGATCCTGGGCTTGCATACAAACATTGAGAGTATCCTTGCAAGGTTTTTAAGATCTATTCTTGGATTGCCAAAATGTGTTTCTATAGCAGGTCTACAACTTGAGGTAGGTGTCTCTTCGATTGAATGCACTGCCTGGTTACATGCGTTCAGATATTGGATGAAAGTGTTATATGCTGACACTTCCTCTGGATATCTACATCTTCTGATGAAATATGTTTACACTTGCTCCTGGTTAAAAAATCTTCCCAACCAAATTGCATTTCTTAGGCCTATCTATGGATTTTTTTCACATTTATGAATTGAAGACAGTTAAGTCCCTCATTGAAAAGCGAATTAAAGATATTGATTTCCAGTGTTCTACAGAGAATGCTCAGAAAATTTGTTCACCCATGCATTTTGGTTTAAATCTTGAATTTCATCAAAGTGCTAAATATTTGGAAAAACTGGCAATCCCAAAATATCGACAGATGTTTTTCAAGAGCCAGATTTAACTGTCTTCCATCTGCAGTTTTAGAGGGTCGCTATAGTGGCATACCATATGAAAATTGATTATGCCCCTGCAATGATAAAGAAATTGAAACTTTGCAGCATGTTCTTTTTATATGTAGTTATTACAGGGATGAGCGTATCAGGCTTCTTTACCCTATAATGAGAGGTCTACGAGGCAGATTCTTGGACTGATATACAAGATATCTTCTAGAAGACAGAAAAAAGTCCATTACAGAACTTGCAGCCAAATTCCTTCTCTCAGCCCAAAAAAACCAAAAGAGAATTCTGGTGCTTAACTAATTTTGTTTTTTTTAATTATTGGAATGTGTACCTGTTGGAATGTATACTGTAATTTATCGGGCCTTTGCCTGTAAAATAAAATTGATTGATTGAAAAACCAGAGAAGATTGTGAAGAGCTCCAGAAGGATCTCTCCAAACTGGGGGAATGGGCTGCAAAATGGCAAGTGTAAAGTAATGCATATTGGGGTGAATAATCCAAACTTTATCTATCACCTCATGGGCTCTGAGCTATCCGTGATGGATCAGGAAAGAGATCTTAGTGTGCTGGTGGACAGCTCAATGAAGGTGGAACTACTGGCTGGAAAATAGTACCTGTGAAAGGGATCTGGGAGTCTTGATGGACCACAAATTGAACATGAGTCAGCAGTGTGATGCAGCAGCCAGGAAAGCCAATGCGATTCTTGATTGCATCAACAGAACTATAGTGCCTATATCAAGGGAAGCGATAGTACCACTCTATTCTGCTCTTGTCAGACCCCACCTGGAGTACTATATCCAGTTCTGTGCACCTCAATTTAAAAAGGATGTTGACAACCTCGACCGGGTGCAGAGGAGGGCGATCAGGATGGTTGAGGGTCTGGAGGAAATGTCTTATGAGGAACGGCTTAGGGAACTGGAAATGTTTAGCCTTTCAAAAAGAAGGCTGAAGGGGGATATGATAGCTATGTTTAAATATTTGAAAGGATGTCATATTGAAGGGAGAACAGGTTTGTTTTCCCTGGCTTCAGAAACGAGGACTCAATGATTCTATGATTCTGTGTTTCTAAGGTGTCTACTCAGTGTGTGGCAGCAATGAAGAAGGCCAATTCCATGCTAGGGATTATTAAAAAAGGGATTGAAAATAAAACAACCAGCATTATAATGCCATGGTACAAGACAATAGTAATGCCGCATCTGGAGTATTGTGTACAATTCTGGTCACCACATCTTGAAAAAGACATAGTGGAACTGTAAAAGGTGCAGAAGAGAGCGACTAAAATGATTACTGCACTGGGGGACCTCCCTTATGAGGAAAGGCTAAAACATTTGGGGCTCTTTAGTCTGGAAAAAAGGCGCCTGAGGGGGGATATCATTGAGATGTACAAAATTATGCAGGACATGAGTAAAGTGGATAGAGGGACACTCTTCTCCCTCTCACAAAATACCAGAACTAGGAGACATCCTCTCAAACTAAGGGTTTGGAGAGTGAGAACAGACAAAAGAAAATATGTTTTTACCCAGTGTATGTATTCATATATCCTGTCTAATACATAGTTTTCTCTATCGAATATCTGACAGTAGGTCTGAAAGCTCATGCCTCATGGCTTCTCAAGAAACAGACATCTGAGCTCTTTCATGTTGTAGTGGAAGGCTTCCAAATATACAGCTGAGAGCTCTGGACCTCTCTTTACATGAATATTTTTTCTTCTCTGTTGTAGATTCTGTGCCGATACCGACCCATTTGGAACATGGAATTGTGTCTGCGGCCTGTTTTCCTCGCAGGCATAATGAAGGAGTCTGGTAGGTGTTGAATAGTGCAATGGTGTTCACTTTAGGCATAGTCCTAGAAAAGGGTGCAGGAACAACTGTTTACTGAAAACAATTGCTTCAGAATAATCTTCAGTGTCTGTATATAGAAATTTAATTTACACCATAGAAGATGCACATACCATTCCGTATATTTTTCATTATTTTAAGGTATTTCCTTGGATGTGCTCTTACTGAAATAAATACTTCCGTTCTCTAAGTTCTGAGCTCCAGAAATCCATTTTATTTTTCAGTCTTTGCTTTGCTTTCTTTCTTGTACAATGTTGTTTATTTAGCAATTAACAACCATCTTTCTTGACTGTACTATAAAGACTTATCTTGATGAACTTTGTTAAATTGAAATAATCAAAGTTCTATGATAATCAGGAGGTTGGTTGGTAATGAAGATGCTGCTATAATTTTGTGTTATCTATAAAAAGGACTTTAGTGCACTATCCTTGAGTTTCTCAGTTTAAATTTATGGATGTTAAGCTCCCCTGTTGCCATGAACAAGTGAAATTGCAGATCTCTTAACAGTAATATGCAACTTGTCTCTTAAAATGGCCACAGTGCCGGGGGACTGGAGGATAGCAGATGTCACACCAATTTTTAAAAAAGGAAGGAGGGGGGACCCAGGAAACTACAGGCCAGTTAGCCTTACATCTGTCCCAGGGAAGATGGTGGAAAGCCTCATCCAAGAGAAAATCTTAAAACACATAGAAGAACAAACCTTGTTGAGAGAAAATCAGCATGGCTTCTGCAAGGGTACGTCTTGTCTGACAAATCTTTTAGAATTTTTTGAAAAGGTCAACAGGCATGTAGATTTGGGTGAACCGGTGGATATAGTCTATCTGGATTTTCAAAAGGCTTTTGACACAGTCCCTCACCAAAGGCTGCTGAGAAAATTGCATAGTCAGGGGATAAGAGGGCAGGTCCTCTTATGGATTGAGAACCGGTTGAGATCCAGGAAACAAAGAGTAGGTGTCAATGGGAAATTTTCACAATGGAGAGAGGTGAAAAGCGGTGTACCCCAGGGATCTGTCCTGGGACCGGTGCTTTTCAATCTGTTCATAAATGACCTGGAGACAGGGATAAGCAGTGAGGTGGCCAAGTTTGCAGATGACAGAAAACTTTTCCATGTGATAAAAACCAGAAAAGATTGAGAAGAGCTCCAGAAGGATCTCTCCAAACTGCGGGAATGGGCTACAAAATGGCAAATGCGTTTTAATGTAGCCAAATGTAATGTACTGCATATTGGGGCAAAACATCAAAACTTTATCTATCAACTCATGGGCTCTGAGTTATCCGTGACAGATCGGGAAAGAGATCTTGGTGTGTTGCTGGACAGCTCCATGAAGGTGTCTCCCCAATGGCAGCAGTGAAGAAGGCCAATTCCATGCTAGGGATTATCAAAAAGGGTGTTGAAAATAAAACAGCCAACATTATAATGCCATTATACAAAACAATAGTAAGGCCGCACCTGGAGTATTGTGTACAATTCTGGTCACCGCATCTCAAGAAAGACATAATGGAACTGGAAAAGGTGCAGAAGAGAGCGACTAAAATGATTACTGGGCTGGGGCACCTCCCTTACGAGGAAAGGCTAAAACATTTGGGGCTCTTTAGTCTGGAAAAAAAGGACCTGAGGGGGGATATGATTGAGACGTACAAAATAATGCAGGGCATGAGTAAAGTGGATAGAGGGAAGCTCTTCTCCCTCTCCCAAAATACCAGAACTAGGGGACATACACTCAAATTGAGGGCTGGGAGAGTAAGAACAGACAAAAGAAAATATTTTTTCACCCAGTGCGTTATTAGTCTATGGAACTCCCTACCACAGGATGTGGTGATGGCATCTGGCCTGGATGCCTTCAAAAGAGGATTGGACAGATTCCTGGAGGAAAAGTCCATCACAGGTTACAAATAATGATGGAGATGTGTAATCTCCAGGCTTAAAACCAGGGTACTTCAAGGACCAGATGCAGGGGAGTGGTATCAGGAGACAGATATCTAGTCTCGTGCGCTCCCAAACGCATCTGGTGGGGCCACTGTGAGATACAGGAAGCTGGAATAGATGGGCCTTTGGCCTGATCCAGCATGGGTCTTCTTATGTTCTTTTGTTCTTATGAGATAATACACTTTATCTGAAATTGTCTTCCCCTTTACAACAGGTAACCAACCCCCAGCAATGTTGCCTAAAAGAGGAGAATATATGTTTAAGGATATCAAGCGGCTTGCAAAGTTCTACCAAGTGCCTGTGCAAATGCCGAGGGATTTTATGGGGACAGTTATTAAGAAAGGTAAGAAAATAAGCCATTTTCTTCTTAGAGAACTGGTCACCATGTTGCTAGAAAATAATGGTGTTTTCAGTCATTTTTTTCATTATGTAAGGACAGGTTGTTTATCTGTAACTACAGTTTTTCAGTGGTCATCTGTGAATTCACACATGTGGGTATTGCCCCTTATGTGGGTATTGCCCCTGTGCAGAAGCCAGCCTCAGAATCTTCCAGAGCCTGAGAAGAATGACTCCCTTCCTCCAGTGTGCCTATGTGTGACCAGCGACACCCTAACTGGTCTCCATCTGCCTTCCACAGAAGAGGTTGAGTACGAAAGACAGCTTAGCAAGAGTCTTGTGGCTCAGTGGTTAAGCTGTACTGTAGCTATAACCGCTCATGACCTTGGATTCAATTTCAGGTAGCCAGCTCAAGGTTCACTCAGGCTTCTATCCTTCTGAGGTGGGTAAAACAAGTACCCAGCATGTTGGGGGAGAGGGCAAAATTTGTAGCCTGCCTAATTACCTGTAGACCACACAGACAAGTGCTATGGGCTGGTATATCCCACACCCTCCTGGTAATTGGCAAACCTAATACCAAGGGATTTGGTAAAATAGATCTTATGTCTCAAGAGGTCTAATCTATGCACTTCCTTATTGAGGTGGGGTGGAAACAGTGAAATCTGGCTCTCAGTTGAGTATCTTCCACAATTATTAAGTTTGGGTGGTGGTGCTTAAAAAGGAAATTTGCCCCATCCTCTTAACACCCTGTACACATTTTTGATATGCCTGGGATGGAATGGAGGGTGATTTCTCTCATGATTGCTTTTATGAGCTCAATCAGTGAAGGCAGGTCAGACAGCTGTACTGGAATAGCTGTGATTTTATTAACTGTCAAAGCCTGCATCTGGAATTGGATGTGAAGCTTAAACCACTATACTGGTACCTCAATTTATGACATTAATCTGTTTTGAAGGCATCTTCGGAAGTCGATCAAGTTGTAAATCGAACAGTGGTTTCCCATAGGAATGCACTGAAAATCAATTAATCCATTCTGGGGAGTATGCATTAAAAGGTTGGTAGGAATCTTTTTGCCAAGAGACTTGCAGATTTAATAAGGAGAGGATTAAACTTAATTTGCAGGGGGAGGGAGAAAATTTTCTTAATGGTAGAGATCCAGAAGGGGTTGGGGAGATTAGCCCAAATGTTGCAATAGGAGCAGGACAAGGAGTAGTGCAGACCATCAGTGCGAGGAAAAACAGGTTAAGCAAAGGACATGTAAGAAGCACACACAGCCTCAAATGTCTCTACACCAATGCACAGAGCATGGGGAACAAACAAGAGGAACTGGACCTCCTAATACAGCAAAATAAATATGACAAAATTGGCATCACTGAAACCTGGTGGGATGAGACTTATGATTGGAATGTAGTTATTGGAGGGTATAACCTGTTTCAAAGGAACAGACATAGTAAGAAAGGAGGAGGTGTAGCTTTATATATTAAGAACATTTATACTGCTGAAGAAATACAAGATAAACAGCAGAGGAAGGATGTTGAGAGTATTTGGGTGAAAATCAGGGATGACAAAACTGGGAGGGATGTCACTGTGGGTGTATATTATAGACCCCCAAGCCAGCCAGAGTAGTAGGATGATGCCTTCTGTGAGCAGATAGCCACACAGTCAAAAGGGAGAGATGTACGTAGTACTAATGGAAGATTTTAACTATCCTGATATATGCTGGCAGTCTAACTCAGCTAAGAATGAAAGGTCTAGCAAATTCCTTACTGCCCTTGCAGACAATTTCATAGTCCAGAAAGTGGAGGAGGCAACAAGAGGCACTACCATTTTAGATCTGGTCTTAACCAAAATGGAGGGCATAAGAACATAAGAAGAGCCATGCAGGATCAGGCCAAAGGCTCATCTAGTCCAGCTTCCCGTATCTCACAGTGCCCCCACCAAATGCCCCCAGGAATGCATGAGACTATATATCTGTCTTCTGCTACCAATCCCCTGCATCTGGCCCTTGAAGTACCCTGCTTTAAAGCCTGGAGATTACAAATCTCCATCATGGTTTGTAACCCATGATGGACTTCTCCAGATAATCAGTCCAATCCCCTTTTGAAGGCATCCAGGCTAGATGCCGTCACCCCCTCTTGTGGCAGTGAGTTCCACAGACTAACAACATGCTAGGTAAAAAATATCTTCTTTTGTCTGTTCTCACTCTCCTAACCCACAGTTTGTGTGGATGTCCCCTATTTCTTGTATTTTGTGAAAGGGCGAAGAGTGTTCCTCTATCCACTTTACTGATGCCCTGCATTATTTTGTACGTCTCAATGGTATCCCCACTCAGGCGCCTTTTTTAACCTTTCCTCATAAGGGAGGTCCCCCAGCACAGTAATCATTTTAGTCACTGTCTTCTGCAACTTTCCCAGTTCCACTATGTCTTTTTTAAGATGCGGTGACCAGAATTGTACACAATACTCCAGGTATGGCCTTAACGTTTTGTACAATGGCATTATAATGTTGGCTGTTTTATTTTCAATCCCCTTTTTTATAATCTCTAGCATGGAATTGGCCTTAAGAACATAAGAAGAGCCATGCTGGATCAGGCCAACAGCCCATCTAGTCCAGCTTCCTGTATCTCACAGCGGCCCCACCAGATGTGTTTGGGAGCACATGAGGCTAGATATCTGTCTCCTGATACTATTCCCCTGCATCTGGCCATTGAAGTACCCTGGTTTTAAGCCTGGAGATTACACCTCTCCATCATGGTTTGTAACCTGTTATGGAGTTTTCCACCAGGAATCTGTCCAATCCCCTTTTGAAGGCATCTAGGCCAGATGCCATCACCACATCCTGTGGCAGGGAGTTCCATAGACTAACCGCGCTGGGGAAAAAATATTTTCTTTTGTCTGTTCTTACTCTCCCAGCCCTCAATTTGAGTGTATGTCCCCTAGTTCTGGTGTTTTGGGAGAGGGAGAAGAGCTTCCCTCTATCCACTTTACTCATGCCCTGCATTATTTTGTATGTCTCAATCATATTCCCCTTCAGGTGCCTTTTTTCCAGACTAAAGAGGCCCAAATGTTTTAGCCTTTCCTCATAAGGGAGATGCCCCAGCCCAGTAATCATTTTAGTCGCTCTCTTCTGCACCTTTTCCAGTTCCACCATGTCTTTCTTGAGATGCGGTGACCAGAATTGTACACAATACTCCAGGTGGGGCCTTACTATTGTTTTGTATAATGGCATTATAATGTTGGCTGTTTTATTTTCAACACCCTTTTTGATAATCCCTAGCATGGAATTGGCCTTCTTCACTGCTGCCATTGGGGAGACACCTTCATGGAGCTGTCCACCAACACACCAAGATCTCTTTCCTGATCCGTCACGGATAACTCAGAGCCCATGAGTTCATAGATAAAGTTTGGATTTTTTGCCCCAATATGCATTACTTTACATTTGGCTACATTAAAACGCATTTGCCATTTCTCAGCCATTCCCCCAGTTTGGAGAGATCCTTCTGGAGCTCTTCACAATCTTTTCTGGTTTTTATCACACGGAAGAGTTTTGTGTCATCTGCAAACTTGGCCACCTCACTGTTTATCCCTGTCTCCAGGTCATTTATGAACAGATTGAAAAGCACCGGTCCCTGGGGCACACCGCTTTTCACTTCTCTCCATTCTGAAAATTTCCCATTGACACCTAATCTTTATTTCCTGGATCTCAACCAGTTTTCAATTCATAAGAGGACCTGCCCTCTTATCCCCTGACTGTGCAATTTTCTCAGCAGCGTTTGGTGAGGGACTGTGTCAAAAGCCTTTTGAAAATCCAGATAGACTAATTCCACTGGTTCACCCAAATCCAGATGCCTGTTGACCTTTTCAAAAAATTCTAAAAGATTTATCAGACAAGATTTACCCTTAGAGAAGCCATGCTGATTTTCTCTCAGGAAGGTTTGTTCTTTTATGTGTTTTAAGATTTTCTCTTTGATGAGGCTTTCCACCATCTTCCCTGGGACAGATGTAAGGCTAACTGGCCTGTAGTTTCCTGGGTCCCCCCTCCTTCCTTTTTTAAAAAAATGGTGTGACATCTGCTATCCTCCAGTCCTCTGGCACTGTGGCCGTTTTAAGAGACAAGTTGCATATAACCGTTTAGAGATCTGCAGTTTCATTTCTCTGTTCCCTAATAACCCTTGGGTGGATGCCATCTGGGCCCGGTGACTTGTTAATCTTCAATTTATTAATTAGTCCTAAAACATCCTCTCTTTTAACCTGTATTTGATTTAATTCTTTAGTCAAGAGGGGCAGTTCAGGCAGCGGAATCCGCTCGAGATCTTCTGTCGTGAAGACTGATGCCACACATTGGGTAGACACCTTCATTAAGCTATCCACCAACACACCTAGATCTCTTTCCTGATCCGTCATGGATAGCTGAGAGCCCACGAGGTGATAGATAAAGTTTGGATTTTTTGTCCCAATATGCATTACTTTACATTTTGCTACATTAAATACATTTGCCATTCAGGAGCTCTTCACAATCTTCTCTGTTTTTACCACACGGAAATGTTTCATGTCTTCCGCAAATTTGGGCACCTCACTGCTTATCCTGGTCTCCAGGTCATTTATGAACAGATGGAAAAGCATCAGACCCAGGACAGATCCCTGGGGCACACCGCTTTTCACCTCTCGCCATTGTGAAAATTTCCTGTTGACACCTACTCTTTGTTTCCTGGATCTCAACCAGTTCTATCCCCTGACTCTGCAATTTTCTCAGCAGCCTTTGGTGAGGGACTGTGTCAAAAGCCCACCAGTTCACCCAAATCCACATGCCTGTTGACCTTTTCAAAATATTCTAAAAGATTTGTGAGGCAAGACCCTTAAAGAAACCATGCTGATTTTCTCTCAGCAAGGTTTGTTCTTCTTAAAAATTTCTCTTCGATTAGGCTTTCCACCATCTTTCCTGGGACAGACGTAAGGCTAACCGGCTTGTGCTTTCCTGGATCCCCCCTCCTTCCTTTTTAAAAAAACGGTGTGACATCCGCTATCTTCCAGTCCTCTGGCACTGTGGCCATTTTAAGAGACAAGTTGCATATTATTGTTAAGAGATCTGCAATTTAATTTCTCAGTTTCTTAATAACTCTTGGGTGGATGCCATCTGGGCCCGGTGATGTACTGATCTTCAATTTATCAATTAAACCTAAAACATCCTCTCTTTTAACCTGTATTTGATTTAATTCTTTAGTCAAGAGGGGCCGTTCGGGCGGCAGAATCTGCCAAAGGTCTGTCATGAAGACACATGCAATGAACTCATTTAAATTTTTGGCAATTTCCAAGTCCTCCTTTATCTCCCATTTTCCTCCCTCACCATCCAGAGGGCCAGCCGGTTCTCTGGGAGGTTTTTTTTAACATCTAACATATTTAAAGAAGCTTTTATTATTTCCCTTTATATTGCTAGCCATGCTTTCTTTCTTTGCCTTTCTTATCATCTTCTTATATTTCTTTTGCAAGAGTTTGTGTTCCTTTTTATTTTCCTCATTTGGGGTGGATTTCCATTTATGGAAAGACTTCTCCTTTAGAGCCTCTCTAACTCCACTCGTTAACCATGCCAACACTTCTTTCTTTGTGGTATGCACTAGTGCTGGACCTCTACTACCGTTGTTTTAAACAGGCTCCATGCACTCTGAAGAGATTGGAATCTTTTTACCTTCCCTTTCAGTGTCTTTCTAACTATTTTCCTCATCTGAGGGAAATCTGTCCTTCGGAAATGAAGGGTTTTTGTGTTTGATTTGCTTGACACTCTTCTCCCAAAATGCATGGCAGATGGAAGCATGGTCACTATTCCCAAGAAGCTCAGTGACATTCAAATCCCTGACCAGTCCTGAGTATCACACAGTAATAGATCCAGAGTTGCCTGTTCTTGGGTGGGCTCCATGACAAGTTTCTCTAAGGCACAATCTCTTTCTCTTTCTTGCCCCAAGCTCACATTGACCGAGTCAATGAAGGGATAATTGAAGTACCCCCATGATTAGTATCCTGTACCTCTTAGACACCTCCATGATTTGTCTCCTCATTTCAAGTTTCCCCTCAAGTTTTTGATCTGGTGGACAATGGCACACCTCCACTATCACATTGCTCCTTGGACTTGGTAGTTTATGCCACAGTGATTCTATAGGGGTGTCAGACCCACTATCAATCTCCATTCTGATGGATTTTTACCCCTTCCTTGACACAGATGGCCACTCCCCCTCCAACCCGTCCCTCTCTATCCCTTCTATAGAGTTTATAGCCTGGGATTGCTGTATCCCACTGGTTCTCTGCATTCCACCAGGTTTCTGTTATCGCTGTTATATCAATGTTATCCCTAGCTGCCAAATGTTCATGTTCTGCCATCTTTGCTCGGAGCCTTTGAGCATTTGTGTAGAAGCACCTGTACAGTGGGTCCCCCAAGAACGGCTGCTTCTTTGTTCTCACTCCCCCCCCCCACAGGCTTTAATTCCAGTAGACAGACTACCACGTTCCATTATTGTCCCAGTGCTAATATGTACTTTGTCATCACTTTGTGGTCTCTATGCTCTCCAACCTCGTTCCACGGGGATGAGGTGTTCCGAACTGGATGCCACTCAGCCCCTGTCAGCTTTCCCCCCAGATCTGGTTGTATCATGGTTCAAGTGTAACCCTTCCCTCCTGTACAGGTTTGGCATGTCCCAAAATCTTCTCTAGTTCCTGACAAATCTGAAGCCCTCCTCTCGGCACCATCACGTCATCCACACATTGAGGCCTCTGAGCTCTGCCTGCCTGGTGGGTCCTGCACGAGAAACAGGCCACATTTCTGAAAATGCTACATTGGAAGTCCTGGACTTCAATATTCTTCCTAACAACCTGAAGTTGGCTTCCAGGACTGACAGCTTTGCCTTCCCGACATCATTGGTACCAACGTGTACCATGACCACTGGCTCCTTCCCAGCTCTCTCTAACAAACTATCTAGATGTCTGGTTATGTATCTAAGCTTTGCACCTGGAGGAAAGTCAGCATACAGTTATCATGTGCATCACATATCCATCCCTCTGTATTTCTAATAATTGAATCCCCTAGTTTAAGGCTGCTCTCTCCTGCATCCTGTTAATCTACATGCACCTTATCAACTATATTAAGAGAGAGGTCTCCAGTCTGTTCCTGTTGTGTGTCTTCCTGTATCTCATCAAGTGTGATGAGGGAGAGATCCTCAGGTGGAACCAGCTGTTCTTCTGTTCATTTGTCCTGAGGTGTGATGAGGGAAAGAGCCTCAAATTGATTGTGCAATTTGAGACTCTCTGAGTGATCCCTTGGCTTTCTATGCCTTTGAGTCACATTCCTCCACAAATCTACCTCCTGAATTAATGAAGTGACTTCTTCCTCAGAAGTGTGCCCTATCTCTTCTTTTCCAGGAGAATCTGCTCTGCTCTGTCCAAGAACAGCTCAAACCCCTTGATTTGTTTCTGGTTAGATATGCGGGCCTCTAGCTGCTGGACCTTTTCTTCTAGTAGTGCAACCAGTTTGCACTTGCAACAAGAGTAGTTCTCCACACACTTTGTCAAGATGGAAAATATGACACATATGTTGCAGGTAACTACAGCTGCTCCCTCGGACTCCATTTTAACGAGTGTAATATGATGGTTCTCAAAAGTGGACACTTCTAATACCTTTGTATCTAGTAAAACTGTTTTCTCCCTTTGTTTTTTATTCAAAATCTAACTCTGTGAGGGCTTCTAAAGCACCTCTACTATAACTGCAAGCACCTCAGAAACTTACCAGTGAAAACTTGCTTCTGTTTCTTAGGAATTCCTCAGCAGTAGCTCTGCTTGGGAACACACCCAGAAGAAATTAGTATGGTAGAAGGAAGTAGTCAGAAACTCCAACTCCACGGCCTTGTGCTCGCTGTGTGTTTTCTCTGTTGTTCTCAAAGCCTCCTTTCTCTCTGCTGCTCTGCAAGAAAAGAACTTGGAAGCTGCTGGGAGGAGGTACCTAAAGGTAAAACTCCACCCCCTCAATTACTGTAAGTACAGGAAGTAGTCAGAAGCTCCACCACCTTTGGCCGTGTGCTTGCTCTATTGTTCTCAAGGCCTCCTTTCTCTGCTGCTCTGCAAGAAAAGAACTTTGAAGGTGCTGGGAGCAGGTACTTAAAGGTAAACCTCCACCCCCTCAATTACTGTAAGCACAGGAAGTAGTCAGAAGCTCCACCCCCTTCGGTTTTGTGCTCGCTGTGTGCTTTCTCTATTCTTCTCAAAGCCTCCTTGCTCTCTGCTGCTCTGCAAGAATTTTTTTTAAAACATTGGGTCGAAGTGGTGGGATCTTTAGGTAAAAGTGACCATGCCCTCTTGAAATTTGTTATAAAGTTGGAAGGAGAAGCTAAGCATAGTCATACAAGAATCCTGGACTTTAAGAAAGCCAATTTTTGTGAACTTAGGGAATTATTGACTGTGATTCTATGGACAGAAACACTGAAAGAGAAGGGGGTCCAAGACGGATGGGAGTTCCTTAGAAACAAGTTATTAAAGGCACAATCTAAAACTGTTTCAACAAGAAGCAAAAATGGGAGAGGTCTAAAGAAACCTCAGTGGTTTACTATCCTGATAAAAATACAAGCAAGGAAGGGAGCTGCTGATTCAAAACCTCAATATTGACAGCCACATACTTTGCACCAGAGAGAATTAGGCACCAGAGAGAATTAGTCTTCCACCAAGCAAGACTACCCCAGATAATATTTTCAATGATGGGACCCCTATCTAAAAATTAGTAACAACTGATCCACATATCTAGTCACAAACAAAATATTTGGATGCAGGAGAAATAGGCACCTCTGGAAGGAACCTAGCACTTTAGAACAGGAAGGTGCCTACTGCACAACCCCCAGATCTCAGTGGAAATAAATCCCTTACTGAATAAGCTTGCTCTAAATGGAGATTCTTGTGATTTGACCCCTACCCCAAAACCAGAAATTGTGACTTCATCTACCTGGACCCAGATGAGAGAACTGGGGGAGGAGGAAACCGGTTCCCCATAGAAAGTCACTAAGAAGGCAGGGTGCCTAATTTACCCTGCCTTTTCTGTGGTACCCAATGTAAGTGCATGGAACCCATCAGTGGAGCTGATTGAACCTGCTGAGAAAGATATACTCTCTGGTGAGCCACCTAGGGGGGAAGAGTGGATCCCAGAAAGAAACAGAGTCCCATCCAGTGAAAGGACAGTAGCTCATTTGTTCAGATACTGCTATTCAAGTGGACAAATTTCCAACTTTCCAGCATGTCTGCCCTACACTTATAAACCAAGCAGCTTTCTCAGGAAGTGATACCCCCCTCAATTCTGCTGCAGGAAAGAAAATATTGATCTCAGATCCATCTACCTCTGGATGACCCTGCATGGACACTTCTTTCTTGGAACATAGCAGGTTGGCGAGGGAAGGTAGCACATCCTTCCTTTCAAAAGTTTATCAAGGATTATGATATAGTACTTTTTCAGGAAACCCCCGGAGAAGGAAGAACTGCAGCTAGATAGCTTTGTAAGCTATTTACTAAAAGCTGACCCTAGCTCCAGAGGTGGCTGCCCTAAGGGAGGCCTTGGGATCCTGGTTTTCACAAAGCTTCAAGCCAACCATATCAGTTTAGTCCCATCATCTAATACTATACTTTGTCTGGTGACTCCCTCTAGGTTATATGTAATTGCTTGCCATAATATGTTCTCTGAATTCTCTCTGCTGATAGTCAGTGTATACATATGACCATTCTCTAAAAATTATTATTAATAATATATGGGGTACAATTGATAATTATGTAGAACAGCTTGAATTCTTATACCCTAAGGCAATATTTATCTTAGCAGGAGATCTCAATGCACGATTAGGTGCTAATGATGAAAATTTATATACCCACTTTCATCAGGTATTGGATACAGATGACTATGCATAGAGGGGGAAATGTCGAACCTCTAAAGATAAAATATGCAATTATGCAGGTTATTGTTTTACTCAGTTTATAAGAAGGAGGAATCTGTTAATACTAAATGGTTCAGTGAATGGTGATCCATCAGGAGAATATAATTTCACTAGGAGGGGTGGTAGTGTAATCAATTATATAGCAATCTCACATCCTGCATATGTTGCTCAATTTGAAATTGGTAATAATACAGAAAGTGACCATCTACCCTTGTCAATGATGCCAATGTATCCAATACATAGTAGCCCTCGATTAGATTTACATATGTACCCCAACAAAGATTTAGAAGTGATTAGTAGCAAGAGAATTAAATGGTCACCAGCAGTGGATATTGCTCTGACTCCGCTTCTGAAAACTGAGGAATATATGAATGACCAAAATGCCATTCTTACTGCCAGCAGTGACACTGAGGCAGTAAAACTTTTTCAAGCTCTGACCGAGAAACTAGGAGCAAATCTAAAAACAATGGTAACCAATGTAGACTATGGAAGAGCTTTAAAAACTGCCGACTGGTTTGATAATGAATGCATGCAGGCCAAGAGCCAAATGAGGAAAATATATCACAAGTATAAAAACTCATTTAAAAACTAGTAAATGAGTTTGTAGCCAGTAGACAAGCATATAAATCCTTGATCAAGGAGAAAAAACAGCTAGTAGTCCCAAGGGCATGGCAGATTTTGCTAAAAGCCTCTAATGACAAAGATACTAGTCTCTTCTGGCGCACAATAACAGGCTTAATGAATAATGGTTGGTCAGCTCCAATGTGTGTTATAGGTCGCAAAGAATGCATGCAGCACTATAAGGCATTATTCTCAGACTCCACTTCTCAGGACACCCAAACAACAATAGCAATTGAAAATCTCCCTAACTGGCCACCAGTATCAGTAAATGAGGTTGAAAGTCTTATCCAGCAACTTAAAAACAACAAAGCCCCTGGAATTGACTTTTTGCCCCCAGAACTTATAAAATCCAACATAACCTGGTGGGCCCCCTGTTGGCAGTTTTATTCTCATTTATTGATCAAACAGGATTGCTACCCATGGGTTGGAATTAGAGATGGGCACGAATCAGAAAAATGGCATTTCGTTTGTCATTTGGAGGGTCCGTTTCGGTTCGTTTCCATTTTTCGCGAATTTTTGCAAAAAAATTGTTTTCGTTTTCGTTCGTTTCGTTACCATTTCGTTACCATTTATTTCAATTTTTGTGATTTTTTTAGGATTTTACGCAATTCACTCATATTGCAGTAACGGAAACGAAACGCACGACAAAAATTCCGGTGTTTCTGTTCGTTTTGTTTCATTTTAGAGACAAAATTTGTTTGTCATTTCGTTACGTAACGAAACAAAAAAACAAAAACGGAAATGAAAAATTGTTCGTTTCGTGCCCATCTCTAGTTGGAATACTTCTGTAATAATTCCCATACATAAAAAGGAGCTAAATTTGATCCTGTCAATTATCGGCCAATCAGCCTATTATGTGTAATAAGTAAGCTATATGCTAAACATCTTTGCAAAAGCTAACATTGTATCCAAGATGAAAATATGGCAGTAGAGCAAGCAGGATTCAGTCAGGGGCAATCCACTATAGACCATTGTTTTTTACTAGACCATCTCATTGATAAATATGCAAAAAAGAAAAGGGGCAGGCTGTATGCAGCATTTATTGACCTCAAAGCAGCAATTGAGTCCATACCTCGAGTACGACTATCAGAAAAATTAGCCTCTACAACTTTAGATAAAAGACTTCTTTTTGTAATCAAATGCCTTTATAATAATACCTGGCTGAGGGTACGCTGCACCATGGATGGGCATCTAACAGCCAATGCTATCCAAAAAAGGGGTAAAAAGCAAGGGTGCATTTTAGCTCCAATCCTGTTTAATTTTATATGTGAATGATATTGTTGAGCATTTATCATCCCCAACACTCCATGCTCCTAAATTAGCAACTAAACCCATTTCAGTCCTACTATATGCAGACGATGCAGTACTGCTATCTCAGACTAATGTGGGTCTGAAAAAACAAAGGGCATTATCCAACTATTGTCAGAAGGAACATTTAGAGGTAAATAACAGTAAGACAAAAATAATGGTTTTCTCAAAACACTTCAGAATTTGTAAGTGGTCCTTGGACGGGCAACTAATTGAACAGGTTAGAGTATTTAAATACCTAGGCATAATTTTTCAGTCATCAGGAACCTGGACAGCTCAGCAAGAACATGTGGTAGAAAAAGCCTCACAAGCTATAAAAATCTTGAAAAAGTTTTTCTATACCAAAGGTCACAATTTCTTACTTGCAGCACTGGAAGTGTAGAGAGCCAAGCCGCTAGCGCACATGCTTTATGGGATTTCAATATGGGCCAATAGAAATCTAAAATCATTAGAAATTGTACAATATAAATTTCTTAGACAAATATTTGCTGTACCTGGCTGTATCTCAAATGCCTCATTAAGGTCATTAAAAGTGGCCTCCCCTCAGTGCATACACAGGCTTGGCTCAGGACACTAAATTACTGGCTAAGACTGAATGTAGCTCCCTCTGGTTTGCTGCCCTTTGTCATGAAGGAGTCTCATGAGAGTAGATGGATGAAAGATATCAAATCCAAATTATATGCTTTGGAACTGTCACCTGATCTTCTATTGACCACTGGGTATAGTAAGGCGAGATATTTATTAGAGCAGCGCATATATGATATTGAACATCAAAATAATTTGTCTGTCACCAATAAACTATGTCCCTGGTATGACTATCCACTGATAAGTCATCCAGAAACAATGACACAATATCTAAACGTGCTAACAGTTCCAAAGTACAGAAGGGCCTTTTCATGTGCACGATTCAATGTCATGCCGTAAGCGATACATGCCCATGTGGTGAAGGTGTTGAAACACTTGCCCATGTGCTACTGTTATGCTCCTTTTATAGAGAGGTGCGGCAAGAATTACTTTTCACCATGTCAGTAAAGAAGCCAGGTCGTTCATCTAATTTCTATATATCTTTACTCGTCAGAGATCAAGACAACTACAGACAGCTAAATTTTTAGCAACAGCAATTAAAATGAGGCCAACTATGATTTTAAAATAATAATCATTTATGGATTACTTGTACAAATCTGATATAGGAATATTGCATGTATATGTATTCATTATCTTGATTTTAGTATGCTAATTTTATATCTATGTAGATTTTTTTTTGCTAATGAAAATAAATAAATGATTGATTGATTACTAAAGAACGTGCAATTCAGTTAATTATAAAAAACAAGTAGAAGAAATGGGAAAAGGTGGAATACACCAAACAAGAATAAAGTAGGACCCCCGTGTCCGTGGGGGATCAGTTCCGGGACTCCCCACAGATACCGAAATCCGTGGATAAGAGCTAATGCTCTTATCTGGGGTGGCCTTCCCCCCTCCCAGCCGGCAACCCCCGTCCATCCCAAGATTAAAATTTAAGAAAATAAAAATTACTCCCTGGAGAGGCCCTCCTCCTTGCTGCCACCATGGCCGTCTGGGTGCTTTCCGGGGGGGGGGGCATCCATGCGATGGCACTCGCCCGGGGTGGCGGAGTGGTGTCTGCACCACGCCACTCACCCGGGGCATTGGGGGTGGCAGCAGGGGGTGCTGCCTGTGTTGTGCCACTTGCTGGGGGCATCTGGGCGTCAGTGGAAGAGGCGCCCACGTGGACCTGCAGATGCCTGCAGAAAGTGCGGGCGCTTCTGCCGTGGCCGGGTGTTCCTGGTGGGGTGGTGCCCCCGCTGCCACCGTCCCAGGTGAGCGGTGTGGCGCAGCGCGGATGCTCCCCCGCCGCCAGCCTGACACCCTGGGTGAGCACCGCGTCATGGTGCAGATGCCCCCATGCCGCCACCCCCGAGAGCGCCCGGACAGCCTGCAGTGGTAGCGAGGAGGAGGGCCTCTCCAGGGAGTAAGGTTTTCTTTCTTCCTTGTTGCCGCTCCCCCGATCACTATCGGCGGATAACTGAATCAACGGATAGTGGATCAGCAGATACAGGGGTGCTACAGTATAAGTAAACAGCTAATATATGCAGGGGGATGGTTAAAAAACCTAAAGTGCAAAATGAACTTAGACTTGCCAGAGATATTAAAAATAGTAAAAAAAGTTTCTTTAGTTATGTTCGCAGCAAAAGGAAAAAATAAGGAAATGATAGGCTCTCTGTATGGCGATGATAACCAGTTACTAACAGGAGACAAGGAAAAGACAGAACTACTCAACACCTTCTTTGCCTCCGTTTTTTCTAAAAAGGAAGAAAGAGACACAGAATAGAGGCGGTAGGATGGGAATTTCAACATAGACTAGGTAGAGAGGTAAAGTGTTCTGCTTATATACCGCCCCATACCACTACAAGTGGTCTCTGGGCGGTTTACAATTTTTAATTACAGTGTGCAGGCTACACATTGCCCCCCCAGCAGGCTGGGTACTCATTTTACCGACCTCGGAAGGATGGAAGGCTGAGTGAACCTTGAGCCTGCTACCGGGGATTGAACCCAGGTCGTGAGCACAGTTTTACCTGCAGTACAGGCATTTAACCACTGCGCCACGAGGTAGAACAGAAACACCTGGAAACATTAAATGAATTTAAGTCTCCTGGGCCAGATGAATTAGATCCAAGGATATTAAAAGAACCGTCAGAAGTAATTTCAGAACCATTGGCAATAATCTTTGAGAAGTCCTGGAGAACAGGGGAAGTCCCCATTGATTGGAAGAGGGCTAAAGTCCCCATCTTCAGAAAGGGGGGGGGAGAGGACCCAAATAATTACCACCCAGTAAGCTTGACTTCAATTCCTGGAAAGATCCTAGAGCAGATTATTAAACAGTCAGTCTTTAATTATTTAACAAACAATGCTATCATTACAAGAAGAAAACATGGGTTTCTTAAAAACAAGTCATGCCAGACTAATTTGATCTCTTTCTTTGATAAAATTACAGGCCTAGTGAATCAGGGGAATGCTGTGGATATTGCTTATCTGGACTTCAGTAAGGCTTTCCTTAAGGTTCCTCATGGTATTCTTGCCAAGAAGTTAGTAGAAAGTGGGATAGATAGTGCTAATGTTAGGTGGATTTGTAATTGGTTGACTGATCGCACCCAAGGGGTGATCATAAATGGCTTCTCTTCAGTGGGGTGCCCCAGGGTTCTGTTCTGGGTCCAGTGCTATTCAATATTGTTATTAATGACTTGGAGGAAGGAGTTGAGAGTATGCTAATTAAATTTGCAGATGATACCAAATTGGGAGAGGTTGCTAATTCCCTAGAGCAGGGGTCCTCAACCTAAGGCCCCGGGGCTGGATGCGGCCCCCCAAGGTCTTGAATCCGGCCCCTGAATCCGGCCCCTGGGACCAATTGCAACCCCCACCTACCCCGTTTTGTGAGCAAGCCAGCCTCCGCAGCTGCTTTTGGACTGGGATCCGGCCCCCAGTCGTGTCTGGGTGGTGGTGGACCGGCCCGCTGGTTGAAAACTTTGAGGACCCCTGCCCTATTGAATAGGATGAAAATCCAAAAGGACCTTGAAAGATTAGAGTGCTGGGCCAAAGCTAACGGAATTGATTTCAAGAGAGGGAAATGTAGGGTGGTGCATCTAGGTAAAAAGAATGAATTGCACTGATATAGGATGGGAGATACCTGGCTGGAAAAGAGATAATAGTACCTGGGAAAGGGATCTGGGAGTCTTGGTGGACTACAAATTGAACATGAGTTAGCATTGTGATGCAGTGGCTAGGAAACCAATGTGATTCTTAGGTGCATCAACAGAAGCATCAGGTCTAGTTCAAGGGAAGTAACAGTACCACTCTATTCTGCTCTGGTCAGATCCCAGCTGGAGTACTGTGTTCAGTTATGTGCACCTCAATTTAAAAAGGATGTTGACAACCTCGAGCACGTACAGAGGAAAGCAACCAGGATGGTTGAAGGTGTGGAAGAAATGTCTTATGAGGAATGGATTAGGGAACTGGGAATGTTTAGCCTTTCAAAAAGAAGGTCGAGGGGGGATATGATAGCTATGTTTAAATATTTGAAAGGAAGTCATATTGAAGAGGGAACAGGTTTGTTTTCCATGGCTTCAGAGACTAGGACTCGGGGCCATGGTTTCAAACTACAGGAAAAGAGATTCCATTTGAACATTCAGAAGAACTTCATGACGGTTAGAGCTGTTTGGCAGTGGAATATGCTGCCATGAAGGGTGGTGGTCTCCTTCTTTGGAGGTTTTTAAACAGAGTCTGGATGGCCATCTGTTGGAAATATTGTGATGGGGTTCCTGCATGACAGGGGGTTGGATTGCATGATCCTTGAGGTCCCTTCCAACTCTATGATTCTATGATCACACTTATTGAGATAGAGGAAGACAAACAACAGGAACAAATATAGTTGAGGAACAGGGAGATGAAAAAGCTGCAAGAGAGAGGCTCGTACTAGATGATTCAATTATTAGAAATACAGAGTGATGGATTTGTGATGCACATGATAACTATATAGTGACTTGTCTGTCAGGTGCAAAGGTTGCAGACATAACCAGACATCTAGATAGTTTGTTAGAAAGAACTGGGAAGGAGCTAGTCCTCATGTTTCACATTGGTAGCAATGATGTTGAGAAGGCAAAGTGGTCAGTCCTGGAAGCCAAATTCAGATTGTTAGGAAGAAGATTGAAGTCCCGGAATTCCAAGGCAGCATTTTCAGAGGTGTTGTCTGTTCCTCATGCAGGATCCACCAGGCAGGTATTGCTAAGAAGCCTCAATGTGTGGATTAGGCGATGGTTTCAAGAGGAGGGCTTCAGATTTGTTAGGAACTGGAGAACATTTTGGGACAATCCGAGCCTGTTCAGGAGGGACGGGATGCACTTGAACCAAGACAGCACCAGATTGTTAGCACACAATATCAAAAAGTGTGCAGAGCAGCTTTTAAACTGATAACTGGGGAAAAGCCGACAGGAGCTGAGTGGCATCTGGTTCGGAGCACCTCACTCCCATGGAATGGGTTGGAGAGGGTAGAGAACCACAAAGTGATGACATAGTAGGTATTAGCACTGGGAGAATAATGGGATGTGGTAGTTTGTCTACCGGAATTAAAAGATGTGGTGGTGGGGAGAACGAAGCAGCAGCTGTTTTTGGGGGACACTCTGAACAGATGGGAGAACTTGAATATTTTGTAGCTAGGGGTAACATTGATATAATAGCCATAACAGAAACCTAGTGGAATGTGCAGAACCAGTAGGATACCACAATCCCAGGTTATAAATTCTATAGAAGAGACTGAGAGGGGCGGGTTGGTGGGGGAGTGGCCATCTATGACAAAGAAGGGGTAAAATCCATCAGAACGGAGATTGACGGTGGGTCTAACTCCACCATAGAATCACTGAGCGATAAACTACCAGGTCCAAGCAGTGATGTGATAGTGGGGGTATGCTATCGTCCACCAGGTCAAAAACTTGAGGGGGACCTTGAAATGAGAAGACAAATAATGGAGGTGTCTCAGAAGCACAGGATAGTAATCGTGGGGGACTTCATTCCTCCCCACATTGCCTGGTCCAGTGTAAGCTCGGGGCAAGAAAGAGAAACCAGGTTTCTCGACATGCTGAATGACTGTGCCTTAGAGCAACTTGTCATGGAGCCCACCCGAGAACAGGCAACTCTGGATCTAATACTGTCTGATACTCAGGACCTGGTCAGGGATGTGATTGTCACTGAGCCTCTGGGGAACAGTGACCATGCTGCAATCTCCTTTGCCATGCATGTCAGGGGAAGAGTGTCAAGCAAATCAGACACATAAACCCTTGATTTCTGAAGGGTGGACTTCCCTCAGATGAGGAAACTAGTTAGAAGGAAACTGAAAGGGAAGGTAAAAAGAATCCAATCTCTCCAGAGTTCATCGAGCCTGTTTAAAACAATGGTAGCAGAGGTCCAGCACAAGTGCACACCACAAAGAAAAAAGAAAGCTCATCTAAGTCAAAGAGGGCGCCCACATGTAATGTAAGAAGATAAGAGAGGCAAATAAAGTCTTTGAGTCTTTGAGGCTAGCAATATAAAGTGAAATTAAAAAAGCTTCTTTAAATATGTTAGAAGTAGAAAACCTGCCAGAGAACCAGTTGGCCCTCTGGATAGTGAGGGAGGTAAAGGGGAAGTAAAGGAGGGCTTGGAAATTGCAGAGAAATTGAATGACTTATTGGCATCTGTCTTCACGACATAAGACCTTATTTTATTTATTTATTTATTTATTTTTACAACTTATATGCCGCCCACTACCCAAAGGTCTCTGGGCGGCTTATAATCAAGGAATTAAAACAGTTAAAAACATCAAACAACAATAAATAATTAAAACAACAATAAAAACCTTATACTAAAACATCACACTAAAATTGCCATCAGAAGACCCACAATCTAAATTCTGCAGATTCTGCTGCCTGAACGGCCCCTCTTGACTAAAGAATTAAATCAAATACAGGTTGAAAGAGAGGATGTGTTAGGTTTAATTGATAAATTGAATATCAACAAGTCACCGGGCCCAGATGGCATCCACCTAAGAGTTCTTAAGGAACTTAGAATTGAATCAGCAGATCTCTTAATGGTAATATGACAGCAACAGCAACAGCAACAGCAAAAGCAGCAGCAGCAGCAGCAACAACAACAACAACAACAAGTTTATTGATTAGCCATTCAGGCCATATCAAGTGCTAAAACTACATATGTCCAGAAAAATACGAGAAAAATTCAAGTTGTGCCTGAACAGTTTTCAAAGTTAGGGTGACCAGAATGAATGTTATCATTCAAGAGTCAACATCCCCCTACAGTAAATGCCAGTTTGATCAATATAGGAAGATCTTACTCTGGCTGCCTTACATATGAAATTGGCGACACTGCGGACAACCTGCACGTTTGAACTCTGAAGCAAAAAGGCAAGCTGAAAGTTCACATTCCAGTGGGAATTTTGGCCATCATTTTTGATAAATAGGACTGACTGAGGGCTGTATATAGTTCGCAATCAAATAAAATGTGGGCAATATCCTCTATAGCGGGGGCGCTGCAGATACATGTTCTCTCGTGGTAAGGTAGATTATGAAAACGGCCAAATTTATTCATAGACTCCAGTAATTTGAATCTTAATCTTGTATAGGCTCTCCTCAAAGAATACGGTAAACTAATTGCTAGATACTTTTCACACTTGAATACCGATTTGTTTTTAGATAGCCATTTTAGGGCTCTGTTTTTAGAGAGGAGCTCCATATTCCGTTGTGCACTAAGATCCAGCGCTCTTTTTTTAATAGTAATTTTGGCCTGTTGACCACTGGCAAGTAGGCTCTGGGTTGAGAGCTCAAAATGTGCAATAATGATTGCAATTTGTCTGGCCCAGGAACTGGGGTTAGCGGAGTTAGCTTGTTCAATTAAACATAGCTTGGGAAGTCTGTCAGGGCCCATTGACTGAACCTTCAGCCAGAAGGAAAAAGCTGTAGATACTGTGAGACTGGAAATAGAAGAAATTCCTCTTTCGGCCCTGACGGCATAAGCAGCCATGGTTTTATCTGTCCCAAGTACAATTCTTAAAAAGCTGGTCTGAACTGATTCGAGCAAGAGTGTGTTGTTTAGATTCTAGATTTCTGCCTCATAAACCAGCATTGGCACAATTTTGGCCCTAAAAACTTTCAATATTGGAGTAAGAGAACTTGGGCAATTATAACTAATTAATTTGAGAATCTGATTTGCACTTTGCTCTGCCTTTAGAGCAGTTCTCTTAAAATGATTTAGCCAGGTCCCTGTATGGTTAAAAGTGATTCCTAGATAAGTAAGCGAATTGACCTGTTCAATGGGCTCACCATTGATGTACCAATTATATATTTTGTTGCGTTTACTGAATACCAGCACTTTTGATTTAGATTTATTAATAACGAGGGAATTGTTGACACAATATTGGTGCAACATTCGTAACGACCTTCTTAGGCCAGTTTGCAAATGTGCTATCAAGAACATGTTGTCAACATACAGCAAGATAGTCATAAATTTGTTGTAAATTTTCAACATGTGTGAACTGACATCACTTAAATAGCTTGGCAGGTCATTGATATAGAGGTTGAAGAGCATAGGAGCTAGGATACAGCCCTGTCTGATGCCTTTATGCGTAGAAATTGCTTTTGATAAGGAACTGATAGAGATGAATATTTAATGAAGTTTATAACTGCCGTTTAAAATGGCAGCGCCTTGGCTCTTTTCTTTTTCTGCTATGTCCTTTAATTCACCCCTTTTCCCTCACTGAAATGTAACCCAAAGCACAACATTCCTCCCCAAACCTGTGTCCTGAGATACCAGGCCATAAACAAGTTGCTGAGTAAACGCTTATCTCTGTGGGGAGACCACTGTCCGAAGGGTCTGCGGGAAAGATAAGCAAAAACGCAAGATGAATGTTTTCCCCTCTCAATCTCCTTTAAAAACTCCTGTCAACTTGAATTGTTCTGTTGTTCTATGCCTGATATATGGCTCACAGATGCATCCCTATCAGTTTAGATAAGGGAGGGGTCTGTGAGTGAGCAGAATCTTATAAAAACTTTAGAGTTTCTTTGTACTTTGCCTCAGTTTTCCCGAGCTGACTCGGCTGGGGTCAGATGCAATAAAATCTTTTCTCTGTTTAAAGGAAATCCTGGCTTCAGGTTGATCTTTTGTTCTTCCCGAACTGCGTGCAAAAACCCGGTAGATCTAAGAATAGCTTACATATTTGGTGGAGATGCCGGGGAGTTGCCCTGATTCGGAAACAAAACGCCAGGTCAGGCAATCTCAAGCAACCAAGTGCAGGGTGAGGAGTCTGGCGCCACCTCCCGTTTGAGAGGAAGACTCATTTCATCCTGCGTCTGGAAGGTGTTATCGCCTGAAGAGAAAAGACAAGCCGGCTGGGGGGAAAGACTTCACTGGATATTTGGTAAGCATGGAACCTGTTTTGGTGGGAGGAGAGGATTTCGAGCCCAGCATCTCTGTGGAGAGGAGAGGGCCGTGCGAAATCCAGATTCCCAGGGGGTACGGGGAGGAGAAGGGCAACGCGACCCTAACATCCCAAGAACCGGGGGGAAATAAGGGCAACGAGACCCTGAAATCCCCAAGGAAGGAGAGGATTTTGCGAAATCCAACATCCCTAGGGTTCTCCCCCAGTGTTTGAAACAGGAGGAGAAGAGCGTTGCTCTAACATCCTGAGAGGTTTTATATGTATATGTGTATGTGTATATTGGGCTGGATCCCACATGGTAACCACAGAGAAATGGCCATTCTCTGTGTCTAAGCGGTGACAAAGACTTCCAACACCACCAACGGAAAATGACAACATCCGTTTGAAACTAGATAGTTAAAAAGATTTTTCCTTAGGCAGAGGGATCGCAGTTAAGTTGGGTGGCGGTAAATGTGGGCGATTTGTGTGGCCACTGACCCAGTGAATGAGTGAGAGTGTGGAAGGCTGGAGTTTAGAATTCCCTTTTGGCCGAGTGAGTGTGGGTTACGCATTTCCTGTCACGGGCGACCGTCCAGGTCGTAGCCAGAATCAAGTGGTGTGTGTATGAAAATTGTGTGAAGAGTTTAGGAGTGGGTCCAGTGGCTTTGTGTGGGAGAAATTGTAGGCACACAATTAGGACATTTAAAATGAGGGCAGATCAAAGCAAATCATACACCCATTTTTGACATGCTTCGTGGCAAATTGGAATTCAGCCACCAGGAACAGTGACTTTGGCATTAAAGTAAAACAAGAAAGTATGTAAACTTTAAGAAGAACCCCTCTTGGTTAAGAGAATGCAGGACATTACCACACCAAGTTAAGATCCTCGCCCTTAAAAGGGAAAAGCAATTTTAACCTGCCAGTAAGAGGAGTATGAAACTGCAAGAACACGATTAATTAATTAAAATAGAGACTGGGATTTCACCAAATCAAAGACCCTGCCAGCTATTAAAAAAAAAAAAACAGAGAAGTATTGACACTAAGAAGAGTATTTTTAGGCACTCAGAAGCAAGCAACATCCAATATGCTTTGTGCAAATTAAGCTAGCTTGCCACACAACGAAATTTACCACCTGAAGGGACATTTCAAGATAAAAACACCATAGGGCATCTGAGGCTGGAATCCCTTAAGAGATCAAGTCCCGTGAGTAGAACTTAGGAGGTGAAAAACATCCAGGAAACACCTCCTTCTTTCAAGCAAATTCTATACCCTAAAAGAGCAGCGAGCAGTTTAAAACATTGCCCAGCAAGCTGCATTCAAATAAAAACAAGGTGATTCAGTATCACTCTTTAAAACAAACTACACCCAAAACCCAGGCCTCCACCCCCGTATGCCCCAGAAGAGAACAGGAATCCCCTCTCCAACCCCCGAGTTTTTCAGCAGCCCGAACTTTTTTCTACCCGTTAAAAGGAGGGAGAATACAGCCCCAGACCAGAGGAAGGAACCCGAGAGATGATGGGAAAAGATGAGGAACAGACGAGGAAAACCAAGGAGAAATAGAAGGAAGGAGACGAGGAAAGGAGGTGAAGATGAGAGGGAGAGAAGAACAGGGGCATGAATGAATAGGAAGGAGATTAAGAAAAACATGAGGAGAGGAAGGAGAATTGAGAACACAAGCAACGATTAAAAGTAAGCAGGGTCAGCGATCCTAAGTGTTAACACAGACAAGACCCAGAAGTCCCATTCTGTAACATCTGTCTTCTTACAAGAAGTAATGTAATTAAAAAAACAGCCTGTGCCTTGTCCAGATGACATCCCAGATATAGGCACACGACATGATGAAAAGGCATTTTGCAGGAGGGAAGAGGGGACAGGCAGCACACGAGGAGATTGGCAGAGACATTATTTCTGAAATCCAGATAATCAAAAGCAGGGAATTTGAATCAGGAATTGCGCCAACCCTGGCTATTAACAGCACCCAAGAGATATACCAGGTAGATGGTTAGCGTATAGGTTAAAAAAGGTACAATCACAAAAATTCATATTTTCACTCAAAGACAAAACTGGGGAAAATCAGACAGAGCAACTATTAATCCAAAAAATCATAGAGGAATATTACCAAAGATTATTCAAGCCGGAGATGATTGACAAAGATGCTATCTTCCAATATCTTGAACAAGCCAACTTTCCAAAACTTACTGAAGAACAGAGAGCCCAGACGAATGCTCCTATCACAATGATGGAAATAACAGAGGCTATTAATCATCAAAAATTGAATAAAGCGCTGGGACCTGACCAAATACCAGCCATATTTTACAAAAAATTTTCGGAGACAATCTCTGGAAATATGAAAAATCTCTTTACATCTATATTTGAAGGTGAAGATATACCAGATTCCTGGAAATCATCACATACGACACTGATTCCCAAAGAAGGGAAATCCAAAGAATTGATACAGAATTACAGGCCAATTGCTCTCCTAAATGTGGATTACAAAATTTTTGCAACCATTCTGGCTAATAGATGGCGGATGATTTTACCTTCTCTGATATCACGCGACCAGACTGGCTTCCTTCCGAAAAGGAATCTCCAATCCAATATCAGAACTTTTCTCAATGTGTTGGAATATTATGAATCTCACCCCGAGAAGCAAGTAGCTTTTGCATTCATCGATGCTGAGATAGCCTTTGATAATGTATCCTGGTCTTTACTTAAAACTCAATTAGATTACCTTCAGTGTGGCCATAGAATGTTGCGAACTATTGAACAAATCTACTCTACTCAAAATACCAGGATTGTAGTCAACGGTCACCTTACAGACAAAGTTAATATACACAAAGGTACTAGGCAAGGATGTCCTCTTTCCCCTCTTTTGTTTATAACTACCCTGGAAGTTCTTCTTCATGTTATAAGGGAAAACCCTGACATTCAAGGCCTACAAAACAAGGGAGAAGTTTACAAGGTACAAGCCTTTGCAGATGACCTGATGGTTATCATGGAGAACCCTCAGACATCCTCCGTAGAACTCCTAAAGTCCATGGAGGCATATTCTAAAATCTCTGGATTAAAGGTGAATAGAGAAAAAACATTGGTTCTAACTAAAAATATGACTCCACTCATGATTGAAAAACTGGTAAATCAATCTGGTTTTCAACATTCAAATAGGGTAAAATACTTGGGCATTACTGTATCTAACCAATGTAACTCTTTACTCAAAGACAATTATGTCAATGTTATAAAAACAATCAAAGCCGACCTCGAAACTTGGTCAAGACTTCAGCTATCCCTAATGGGCAGAATCGCTGCAGTTAAAATGAATGTCTTACCTAAACTGCTTTTTTTATTTCAATCTCTGCCTATATTGCCAAACTTTAAGATCATTTCAGATCTGGAAAAAAGTATACGTATATTTATATGGCAAAAGAAAAAAGCAAGGATTAAAAATATTTATTTGCAGGATAGAACCAAATTTGGTGGCTTTGCCCTTCCTAATTTGGTACTATACTACAAGGCTGCCGCCATGACTTGGATCAAGGACTGGATCTTGATGACAAATAAAAGAATATTGCAGCTTGAGAGTTATGGTCTTGATAAGGGCTGGCATCACTATTTGTGGCATAGGGGAAATTTACCCACCCTCTTTAAAAAGCACTGGATAAGGAATGCCTTAGTTAAAATATGGCTAATGATCAAAAAACAATTTTATCTCAAAGCACCTATGTGGTTATCCCCACTGGGAGCAATTTACAACTCCCAGGCAAGTGAAATCTCAAATTTTATAACTTACAGACACCTTCTGAATGATGACTTCTCATTGAAACCACTTGGGAAATTAGTATCAGAAGGTTATAATCTGGATTGGTGGAAATATCAACAAATACATTCACACTTCAAAGAGCTTTCCAAAGAGGGTGGTTTTATGACTACTGATACCTCATTTGATAAAATACTCTCTTCTGGTGACTCCAAGCTTCTTAGTAAATTCTATAGCATATTGTTAAATGAAAAAATGATTGATACATTGGTTAAAGACTGTATGATAAGATGGGCAGAAAACTTAGGCTATACTATTCATTTAAATAAATGGGACTCCCTGTGGAACACAGTTAAAATCTTCAAATCTATTTCGTTCAAGGAAAATTGTTATAAAATGTTTTATAGATGGCATTTTGCGCCTCATCGGTTATCCAAGATGTATAATTGTTCACCTAAATGTTGGAAATGTAATTATGACTGTGGAACCTTTTATCATATGTAGTGGACTTGTAAAGAAGCTAAGGCGTATTGGAACATGGTAAAACTTTTCTTAGAAAGATCTTTGAAAATTAAAATAGAGTTTAGACCAGAACTATTCTTGTTAAATATAGTAGATATAAATATTTCCTATAATCAGAGATATGTACTTCATCATGTAATTGTTGCTGCAAGAATACTGTACGCGAAACTTTGGAAACAACCAATCACGCCAACAGAGAAGGATCTTCAGGGAAAGATAAGAGAATGTATCGAAATTGATAAACTTTCTGGTTATCTAAAGGGAGACTACGACGAGATTTTTCGGGAAAGATGGCAAGAAGTAACAAATTTATTAGTATTGTGATAACATCTGGCAATTTTAGCAATATGTTAAATTACTATTTCTATTTTGCTTGATATACTCAATGTAAATCTTAAAAACTGTATCCCCCCTTTCTTTTTTTCCTCTCACCCATACTCCTTCCCTTTGTTCCCCCCTTAAAAATCCAATAAAAATTGAAAAAAAAAAAAAACAACAACAGCACCCAAGAGATATCAAACAGAGAGTAGAGTAAATGCCTTTTCCCCTCCAAAAAGAAGCTATGGAAATTTGAGACAACAAGGAAGTTCAATTTAAAACACAGGGAGATTCTCAAGAACAAACAAAAAGATTCCAGGCCACCAAATATCCAAGTCAGAACTTTTTAAAACACTAACAGAAAAAGTGCCAAACTGTGCGAGTCTACCATTTTAAGGACAGAGGGAATATAGAGAAAAGATTCCAGTAAATATTTTTACCCTGGAGCAAACTGTTACTTTAAAGTAAGCAGAAATATCTTAAAAACTGATCATTCACGTAAATGTGTTATCCTGGAGCCAGATTGTTTAAAGGAATCAGTGAATTTGCCCCTAAGCAGATCATTTTTTTTTTGCCCTCGGGATCAAACTCAATTTTCATGTATTTATGCTAAAGAATAAGAACAAACATTTTATTGCCAAAAAGTTTCCCTTTTTGGCTTCAGAAAATGAAGAGTGGAAGAAAAAGACATTTTTAGGATGAACCAGCAACCCCCCTCCATTCAAAAGTTGTTCCTTTCGAACACTTTTTGTCTTTGAAGCAACGTACCCAAAAGGTTCAGCCTGAATATTCTGTGAAGGGACAGTATGATACTTAGACATGTTAAAGCAAAAGCGTTACATTCAAAGCAGGCCTAACGATGGAACTTAGAGAAGACTTGCTCAGGCATCTACTCGTGATTTAGCACAATACACACATTCCTTAATTATGCAGTTAATCTAAGTCAAAAGATCTGGGACTCTTTAAAGCTAATTCACCACAGGAGAACAAAGGAATTATCTTTTGCCCCAGGCGGTAAAAGGCAAGGCTTGCTCAACATTCGAATGCAAATAAACTCACACCTGGTTTTAGAGATTCTCTAGGGGAAAAGGGGGGGGCTTTTTAAAGTGGACTTAACAATTTTTTTCTTTTCTTCTTTCTGCCCACGGAACTCCATGGGAGGGGTGAAATTTTTGTCTTTCAAGAACAATTCTGTAGTGAACCTTTTTACTTTGTTGCGAGGGTGCAGGCTGCAGACTGGAAGCCCAGACGCACGCCAGTGACATATTGTTTCAAGTTGAACTTGTTAAGAACTAATGAAGGGATGACGTTTCGCCATGATTTAAAGTTCAACATGATGCGTAGTAACCATTTTGAGACTTTCAGGTAGACTGTGCTACATCGCCCATTGAGATCTGCACACAGCGTGCAGATTCCAGAATTATTACGCATAGAGAACAATGAAAATGGCTTCTGTGACCCATAATCTGCAGATTGCTTGGCCGTTTTTTTGTGTGTGTGTGTGTGTGTGTGTGTGTTTGTCTCTCTTTTGCACAGGTGGACCCTGAAAAAAAAAACTTCCAGTCATGCTGCAAGAGCCCATCCATTGTTTCCAGGTCGGACGGAGAGGTTGGGGCCAGCGCACGATGAGGCTACAGTGGAAGCCCTCCCCCTTGCCATCCTGATGCCCAACCACTATCGCTGCGACGACTTCACCCCGTGGGTTTAACCACCACACGCGTGTAAAAGTCAGCGACATCGGAGCCTTCAGCCGGAGTGGACCAGACCAGGGATGACCAGATCAGAGGGAACCAGCGCAGACCGCCAGTTCAACCCGTGATTTCCAGTTCCACCCGTGATTTTAGTTTAACTCAGGTTGACAGAATAAAATCCTGTCTTCCTGTTTTTTTTTTTTTTTTTTGTCTAAAGGGAGATAGAGGCACTTTGTGTGTGTGTGTGCACGAAACTTTGCCCAGACTCTACCTCGGCACTCTATGGGTCATTGACTTTATAAGTGCCCTTCTACACAATTTTCTTCACCGGAGATGCTGATGAACTGATTTGCCTCACACTTACATGCATTGGCTTGGACAGATTTTTGCAAACTGTTGGTTACAGAGCCAATTTTGAGGCTCTTAATAAGGACTATAGAGGACACTACCAATTAGCGATTATGCACCCCACTGTTTTATTATGGATTTTTGGGTTATTGTGTCATGAATGAATTGTCATTATTTGTTGTCATTGCAACATAGGGACAAAATGTGGTAAAAAGCTTTGTCAGGTGCTCCCAGCAGTTGTCAGCCACCAGAATGAAAGTATAGAAAAAAAGCTTGAGATCTGGGACAGGTATAATTTTAACTGGGATGGCACAAAGGCGGGTCTTCCTTGAGATAAAACTCCCAGAGAGTGGAAGGCCTTTCCACAATTGTCCTGAAACTAGGTTATTCTGTTAGCCTACAAAAATTTATAAACACCACACACTTGAAAAAGGTTTGGAATCACGTTGTGGGTCCTCATGAAACCAGTTGCAAATATTTGTGTATTCTTTATGAAAGATGACAGTATGGACAATCATGTTTCTGGTTTTATAATGGTTTTCAAACACTTATGTCAGCATAAGACACTAGCAAATTTCACACACATACCCCCCCCTCTTTGAAGTGTCTACACTTGGGATTAGTATGTGCCTTATGTGAACTGTTCAATACGCTGTTCACAAAATAATGGGGAGGAAAGCTATTTTGTCAGTCTGAAACGTGCATGGCCAAAAAAGGGTACATGACAGAACGTAAAAATGGCAAAGGGCAGTCCCTCCCACCTTTTTACTTGGACAAACACATATGGATTAGTTGGCCAAGAATGGCATTTATCCTTATAGGTATTTGATTTGCAATGTGAAACTGAAACATGGTGCTTTGTTTTATTTACTCTCTCTCTCTCTCTCTCTCTCTCTCTCTCTCTCTCTCTCTCTCTCTCTATCTATCTATCTATCTATCTATCTATCTATAGTACACTGAGTGGTCAATGGGCCAAACACTTTTCTCAGAATTCAAGGCTTCTCAGCCTGAGCAAAATGCATAGTACATTTGTCAAGTGTTTTTCTGTAAAACTCCAAAGCCTGGAGAGCAATCTTTTTCCTTTTTGTTTGATCCATTTCAGCTAAAATTCAGTGGACTTTTCTGGGTTCCCTAACATCCCTCCCTTTCGGGCAAGTCCCATTGAAGGAAGGAAAGAAAGGTCTTTTGTTTAGAATTCATAGGGCTGTAAAGAAGCCTTTTCCTCTCTGAGTGCAGCCCAGGAGAACATCAAAGGGACAAGGACCTGAAATACACACTGCCTGATTTTGCTGTAAGCAGACAGCTAGTAATCTATTTAGCAGCTAAAAGGGTGCTGCATGGTCATAGAAAGTAGAAAATGTATATTTGAGGTATTTACATAATCCTACACTATTGGGTCACTCAGTATACTACCCAGGAGACTTTAGCTCTCTTTTATGACTATGATAGGGTCCGCGCAGATGGAATGCAGGACGAATTAATTTGCATACAAATTAATTGTCCATAACAAAAGGAGGGAATGATAGAGATGAATATTTAATGAAGTTTATAACTGCCGTTTAAAATGGCATCGCCTTGGCTCTTTTCTTTTCCTGCTATGTCCTTTAATTCACCCCTTTTCCCCTCACTGAAATGTAACCCAAAGCACAACATTCCTCCCCAAACCTGTGTCCTGAGATACCAGGCCATAAACAAGTTGCTGAGTAAACACTTATCTCTGTGGGGAGACCACTGTCCGAAGGGTCTGCGGGAAAGATAAGCAAAAACGCAAGATGAATGTTTTCCCCTCTCAATCTCCTTTAAAAACTCCTGTCAACTTGAATTGTTCTGTTGTTCTATGCCTGATATATGGCTCACAGATGCATCCCTATCAGTTTAGATAAGGGAGGGGTCTGTGAGTGAGCAGAATCTTATAAAAACTTTAGAGTTTCTTTGTACTTTGCCTCAGTTTTCCTGAGCTGACTCGGCTGGGGTCAGATGCAATAAAATCTTTTCTCTGTTTAAAGGAAATCCTGGCTTCAGGTTGATCTTTTGTTCTTCCCGAACTGCGTGCAAAAACCCGGTAGATCTAAGAATAGCTTACAGAACCTTTATGCCTATGCAAACTTTCAGTTGCATATTTGCATATAGGGCTTTAATCAGAGCGAGGAGTCTGGGTTCCATATTTACCCTTGCCAATTTTCTCCACAATAAATCTGTTTAATGAATCATAGGCAGCACTAAGATCAATAAAGGCAGTATATAGCTGTTTACCTTTTGAGATTTGTCTGGCTGCAAGATGGTGAAGGACAAAACAATTATCTATTGTTGATCTTTCAGGTCTGAAACCAGCTTGCTCTTCAACTAAAATATTTTTTTCTAAAGACCAGTCTATCACTTTGTTCAATAAATGTTTTGCATACATCTTGGCCACTAGATTGGCCTGTAATTGCCTGGGTCGCTTTTATCACCATTCTTATGAAGGGGGATGACAATAGCTACTTCCCAACCCGCTTTAATATTACCTATAGAATTGATATATGAGACTAAACCCACTGGCAAGGGGGTCCACCATCCAATATGGGACTTAAAAAGTTCAGGGGGGAGACAATCTTCCCCCGGGGCCTTGTTAGATTGTAATGTTTGAATTATTGACACCATTTCTGCCATTGAGACTGGGGGGCCAGAAGGAGAGATCTTTGAAAGACACTGTTTCTTGTACAGGAATTTGAGTATGATGTTGGATTGGAGCAGCAAATAAATTTTCATAGAACTCCTCCCAGCAGAGATAGGAGAATCACATTGGACTCTATGTACCTTCAAAAGGCCTGAGACCATATTCCAAAATACCTTTAGCCTGAAGTTCCAAATCAGCCCCATATTTTGGCTTTATATGAAACTTTTTTCTTAAATAAGAGTTTTTGTATAAGTGTCTTAACTTTAACATTTCATTATGACTTTCTGCTGAAGGGTGTTTCAAGGCAAGATGTATTGCACCTCTTAAACATCTTCTACTCTTATAACAGTCCGAATCAAACCAATGCCACCTATGATTTGGGTGGTTCCTGTGCTGTAGATTATCTGTTAAAAATTGGGCTTTTAGAACATGACAAAGCTTACCATAAGAGGGTAATACTATATTGTAATTGTATGTGTTTGAGGCAATTACGGTTTTCCATGCCTTAGCCTGCTCAGTGTTTAAAAAATTGGATACGGCCTCTGTATTCACCTTAGCCCAACAAATTCTACTATTTTGTCTTATTTCTACATTATTAGCTATAGCTTATAGGTTTATTGTTATTGTTACGGCATCAAGCCAGACATAAGATAAAATAGAATAGAGCAGAATAAGATAAAATATGAAATACATTAAATAGAAAGTTTAAAAACTGGCAAACATTACAGTGATCAATATATAAAACAAAAAAGTTATTTTTAAAAGCCTATAAGACAAGAAATATAACAATATAAAACAAGGTTTAAGAGCTCAGCTATCTGTTGCTGTGACATGCTGCCCAGAATTTTGCCACCAGTTCGGTAGTAGTCCGACTTTGGTCAATTAGCAATTGATTACAATAGTTCGAGTCCGATTGGCCTGCCATATCTTTTAAGAGTGGTGTGATGTATTTTGCCCGGGTCTTTTTATGCCTACTGCATCTGAGCATCATATGCTCAATGGATTCTATCTCATTAGAGCCACAAGGGCAGAGTCTCTGTTCCCTCGGGATGCTCTTAAATCTGCCTTCCAGCACTGCAGAAGGGAAAGCCTCACACCTGGCCAGAGTAAAGGCTTTGCTAAACTTGTACGTCTCCAGCTGTAACAGATAGACCATGGGGAGTGAGCGATATTTATGTGTATCTGGGACTCTAAAATTGGGGCAACTACTGAGATCTGCCTGTCTCTCTATATCCATTATTCTCTGTTTAAGGGCTGATTTTGCTTCATCCCATTGCATGCTCAAGATTGCTTGGGAAGAAAGACCCATAGTTTGCAATTTATTTAGGACTGATTTTAACCACTTAGATTGGAAGTTGTCCACTAAAAGTAGATGGGTTAATCCCTGCGGTTGGAAGTTTATCTTAAGCCAATACTGTAGGGAAGTTAATGTAATTTTAGCTATCATAGCATACCTGTCTCTAAACGAATGTATGTGTTTGTTACACATCTTGGGACTTCAAGAATTGCTCTAAGGAATTTAGATTGGACCCACGCTATAGGGTCAAAACTACAAAATGCAGGCCCAATGAAGGTGCCATAGAGCATCTGGCTGACCACCTTTGCCTGAAAGAGTTTTAGGGCTGCTGGGATATAACAACCCCCTTTGGAGTGGTAGAACCTTAAGGTGGCATTTGCTGTTCTTTCACCCTGGTTAGCTGCATATTGGATATGGACATTTCTAGACCCAGTAGACTGAAGGGCCATACCTAGGTATTTAAAACAGGAAACCTGTTCCAGGGATTACCCATTAATGATCCAAGACCTTTTCTTTTGTCTTTTTATAAAGGCCATGATTTTGGTCTTTTGGTAGTTTATTACTAGTTCCTTCATTTTGCAGAAGCTTGCAAATTTCTTAAGGGCTCTCTTGAGGCCAACAGGTGTTCTCACTAAAAGCACGGCATCATCTGCATATAGAAGAATAGAAATATGTCTTTGCTGTAGCTTTGGAGGGTGAAGACTGGGAGAGCTGAAATGTTCTATTATGTCATTTATGTAAAAACTGAACAATGAGGGGGCCAGTAAGCAGCCCTGTCTCACTCCTCTATAGGTGTCAATCGGGTCTGTTAAGTTGCCTTTCCTATTTAGCCTAACTTTCCGATTGGTATTGTTATGTAGCACACGCAGCAATAGAAGTAACCGTTTATCTATTGAGGTGGCTTCTAAGTTGGCCCATAATTTCTGTCTCGAAATCAAGTCAAAGGCTCCTTTCAGATCAACAAATGCGGCATATAGTGAAGTTGGACCATTTGCAGCATATTTCTCTATAAGATGTTGGATGATAAGACAATGGTCAGAGTCGATCTACACTCTCTAAAGCCCGCTTGCTCTACTGCAATCCTATTTTCCTCATCCAACCAAGTCTCAAATTTGTCCTGGAGATGTCTAGCATATAATTTGCTGCATATGTTTAGAAGACTAATGGGGCGACACTTTGCAGGGTCATCTCTTTGTCCTTTTTTGAATAAAGGTACCATGATTGCTGTATTCCATTCTAAGGGAATGAGGCCTGTGGAGTCAATATAAGTAAATAATTCTGCAAGAAAAGGGGCCCACCAGTCAGCATTTTCTATAAAGAGTTGGGGGGGGGGGCAAACCATCTGACCCTGGTGCTTTACCTATTTTCAATCAGGCAATGTGGGATTTAATTTCCTCTGGTGAGACTGGAGGCCAGGCTGGCAGATCCTTAAACTCCCCAGCTGGAACTGGTGTAGGGGGAAGGTCTTTATAGAGTATATTAAAAAAGGTGAACCATTTATATTGAGAAATTGGGGGATCAATTTGGCAGGAGAGGTTTTGTTTTTTTATCAGAAACCAATCGCCAAAACTGGGAGGAATTTTTCTGCTTGGCAGCAAGAATTATTTCTGCCCACAGCTGATGAGTATAGTCTTTTTTCTTTTGGGCAATTAGATGTTTATAGGCCGCTTTTTGAAACCCAAGCTTCTGTTGGATTTCCTGTCTTTGTTATTAGCTATAGCTTTATCAGGTGGAGTGGCAGATCTAGTGTCTGAGTTGTCCCAAAACTGTACCATAATTGGTTGGTGGTCACTGTCTTCCTTTGCTAATATTTGAAAGTCTGAGAATAGGTTTGTTTTATCATAGGAAACACAGATATAGTCCACCACACTGCCGTGGTGTTTCCCTCCAGCTGGCGGACAGGGTTCGGAACTTGGGCGTAGTTCTGGATCCGGCCCTTTCAATGGAGGCCCAGGTGGCTGCCGTGACCAGAACCACTTTTTACCATCTTCGTCAAATTGCCCAGATCCGCCCATATCTAGATGGTGGCTCCCTGAGAACTGTGGTGCAAGCGCTGGTGATCTCGAGGCTGGAGTACTGCAACACGCTCTACATGGGGTTGCCCTTGACTCTCCTCCGGCGTCTGCAGCGGGTGCAAAATGCGGCAGCCAGGCTGGTGGTGGGTGTGCGCCGTCACGACCACATCACCCCAGTCCTGGCTCGTTTGCATTGGCTACCCGTTGCCTCCCAGATCAGATTCAAGGTCCTGGTTTTAGTTTATAAAACCCTCCATGGCTTGGGACCAGACTACCTGTCAGAGCGGATCGCCCACCGATCAACCTCGGCCCGTCCAATCCGGCAGTCACAGGCGCACTCGCTTTGGGTGGCCACCCCCAGAGAGGCCCGTAAGACTTCCACCCGAAACCGGGCCTTCTTGGTGGCCGGCCCATCTCTGGAACCATCAACCTAGTGAAGTGCGCTCTGCAGAGTTAGTTATCGGCTTGGGAAAGATGTCAAAAGTGGTTGTTATGTGGCCATATTGTGGTCCGAAAGTAGCTCTTCTGAGCTCTGGTGGTGCATGTGTTTGCATTCATGAGCATGCAGAGGTGCACACACACATACTTGCTGTGGTGTTTCACAACCATAGGGCTCTTTTTCCATAGACCTCTTTGGAGACTCTGGTGTTCTTTGTTGTGTTCATCTTTACCCCATACAGGTTCTCTAGCTGCGATGCGTTTTGTCACTGCTGTGGATTTAACAGAGCCTCAGTTTGTGGAGTCTGTCTCTCGAGAATTTTGGCTGCGCATTTGGTCTCGGGTGAGTATCCAAGCACTTGTGACCTTTTTGTTCTTGTGCTCCTCATAAGAAGGTTGAAATGGCTCAGTTGTTTCATGATCTCCACTCAGCCAAGGGTACCACTGCAGTGCTCCAGGGGAGTGCTAAAAGTGCTCTTACTGCCTCCAAGAACTGCAAAAGCAGATGGTTACAGTGTGATGAGGTTAGGAAAGCCAGCCAGATGGGGGCTGCTACTGTGCCTCCTCCCACCTCAACAGATATGTCAAGCAGCCAGTGGCACAGTATGTGAAGGAGAGTAAGACGGGGTAGTGACACCCTGCACAGAGGACACGGGAAGAAAGGACCCTGCATCAGCAAGGTCAGCTGAAGCATACTAGGAGCACATGTTTAGGGTTGCAAGGATGATTCATAGGATGGCAGCCAGAGAGAAGGAGACTCTGCTGAACATGTCAAAGCTTCAAGAAGGGACCACTGAAGAAGCTGACTCTATTGGGAGGAGGAGCACAGCAAACATGCAGAGAACACACAGCTGGTCCTTTTGAGAAAACTGAAGCTGAGGCTTCAAGAAATGGGGGTACCAAGAGGGCACCAAGTTGGAACTGGCTGGACCACCCTGGGGTCCCACACCAGGAGACTCAAGGGTGCTGTGGATACAAACAAAAGCCTATTGTGGAACCAGCAGAGCAGAATGTCTCCAAGCCACCTGTGTTTCTGTACCAACAGGTTTGTATGACGTTCCCCTGACCATGGAGGGACCAGGGGATGTCACATAGGGACCTGTGGCAGACTGCAACAAAAACTTTGTTGATCAAAAGTTGTACTAGGTAACATTAGCACAACTTGTACTTGCGATGTTGACCTCCATTGCAGCCAAACAAACCCTTCCCCCACATTTGTTTACTGTTGGAATAATTCCATTAATACTTTTACAGTCATTCTCTTGCCTCTGAACATTTGTACTCATGTGCTTTTCCCTCCTTCTCTCTGCAGGATGAAGACATCACCCAGCCAGACAGTATTTTGGCAGTAAGTTTCTGTATTCCATCACCTTCTTTTCAGCTTCAGTATCCCTGCTGTCGGGTTTGGATGGTACTGCAAGTATTTTTCTTCTGTTGGAACATATCAAAGGATCTTGAAATTCCTTCCTACTGATAGCTGTTGTGAGCTTTTCGGGCTGTTTGGTTGTGTTCTGAAAGTTTTTCTTCCGGATGTTTTGCCAGACTCTGTGGCCGGCATCTTCAGAGGGCAAGGAGCTCAGGGATCTAGGAGTTCTTTCTGTGCTCTCCTTCCTACTGACTTCATGACTGTTAAAGCCTGGGCCAGGGATGCTTCCTTTCACCAGCATGGCTGTCAGGATTGACTGACTTTGCAGATCAGCTTAGACAAGGAGACAGAAAAGTGCTTAATTTGATTACTTGTTTTGGATCCTTTAGACCTAGACATTTTTTGAGATTTATTTATTTATGTCACCTTGTGAAAGTGAAGAAAAAATGATTATACCAGTGTTGTGTACTTTTTACAGAAACTCATCTGACTTTTCTATGTTTAGTCATTCAGAAGGACTTGCCTGCATTATGCTAATTTTTATGCCAATCTGTCTTTCCCATTTACACATGCGAAGCATGAGTTATATGTTGGGCCGTGTTGTTTGTCTTACAGAAAATCCCAGGTTCATTTCCTGGTGTCTCCTGTGAGCAGGCGTGGTGAAGGAAAAAGAGGCCTAGAATGGAAGGCCCGAGTTGGAGCAAATTGTCTGAGCAAAGTTGTGAAGAACAAATGCACTGCATATAATCTTAAGGAAATTAAACTATATGGAGTGTTGGTATCACATGCACCTCTTGTCTTTCTATTGCAAAAAGCGGTAAAAAGCAAAGTGTGCTGCTTATACCATCCCTATAATGCTTAAAACACTCTCTGTGCATGCTGAGAAAGGTGGAGAAAACCTTGATTCAGCTACCTAAGCCCAGAATCAAACCCAGGTTGAGAATATTGGAATATAGCAAGATCTACATTCCAGACATTATGGAGTGAGTGTGAATTGGCCCTCACCTGGAACTATTGAACCAATGAGTCCTGTCTCTTTCACCAGTTAGGCTCTACAAAAGGAGTTGTCTTTGCCTGCTTTCAAATCCTCTCTCAAGTCTGTACTTAATTCATGCTGATTAACCGAGCAAGGCAGAGACTGTGAGCACTTGCCTGAGTTTATGGGCATTGTCCTAGCTGCCAGCATCCTACTTCCTTTTACAGTGGTACCTTGTGTAAAGGAATTCATTTGTTCCAAATAAAATTCAGTTAATCAAATTTTCCTTTATACAAATTTCCCATATGAATGCATGGAAAACAGAGTAATCCCTAATCGCAATCATTTTTATGTTGTACGGATTCGCCCCATAGGCAATTCTGTTAAGCAAATTTTTCCTATCTCTGGAATTTATGTTGTACAGATTTTATGTTATACAAACTGTTTGTTATACGAGGGTCCACTGTACTTCATTTTGGTATGTTTTATTATGTAGTGTTAGTAGTTTGTCATTTTATTAGGAATGTCCTGTTTACCTTTTCCTAAGATATTTATATACATTGTATTATTTAGCACTTTACTTTCATCTCGATGTCTACAATTTTTCCATCAGAGAACAGAGTCTTCAATGCAATACTTCAGTTGTGCCACAAAGTTCATTCAACTTGTGCTTTGGAAGAAGGAAATACCTACTCTCAGATGTGAGAACAAGTAGAGTGCAGGTTTTGTTATTACTGACAATGCAGGAGTAATATTCTTAAGTGTTCACATAGCCTGGCTCAGTTGCAAGCAAAACCTTTTCTTCCAGGCTCTTGCACCTATGTTCTGGATTTCTTTCAGCTTCTCTGTATTTTGGCACATGTTCAGCACATGCATATTTACATGGTGTGGCGTTTACCTGTGGTAATGAATAATTCATGAGAGGTGTCTGTACTGAATGGTGGGTTTATAGATCAAGGAGAGAGTCTGGGGAGTGGCCTGAGGGCATTTAAGGCTCTGCTCAGCATTGTTTTCGTTAGGGACCTACACTTCCTAGAGAAAAGACAGAGAAGAGATACGATTTTTAGAGTGTCTGTGAGGAAAACTGAGTGTTTAGTGTTTGTAATCATAGGAGCTGGGTGTGCATATATTCAGCTTTATTAGTAATTAAGCTTAAGTGGGTTTGAGCTATATTATTCTTTTTGTTTGTACTTTAACACGTAATATTAATGATTTTGACTCTACTTTGTAATCAATAAACAGCTTTTATTTTTATTCAACTTAAAAAGTCTGAAGGCTTTAATTTACTAGTGAAGCTACTTGGTGGTGGCAAAATATAAAAATTAGAAGCAGTATTTGTCAATACCCGTGAAAGGGCTGGGGCAAGCATGTTAATGCTACACTTGGCTCTAACTCTCCCAAGGTGGCTGTTTCTGACTGCACTGAAGCTTTCCAGAAGCCTTCCTTCAGTAATTATCACTGTGTTTACTGTTTCTTTTGACCTCAGGCTGCAGCGAAAGCAGGATTATCTGCAGGCCAAGCCCAAAAGCTTCTGGAAATGAGTACCTCCTCTGAAGTGAAGGATCGCCTGAAAACAACAACAGATGAAGTTCTAAAATACGGGGTGAGGCAGCAATGAGAGTGAACAGAGCTCTTTCCTAAAAGGTTACTGTGGGGAATTCAGAGGCTCAGCTGTAAGAAACTGTTAAAGTGCTGGTTAAGAATTAGACTGACTAGTGAGGTCAACCTGGAACCTGTACAATAGACATGGGCATGACTCGGCGAAATTGTCGTTTCCGTTTTCGGTTATCGTTTCCGTTACGTAACGGAAACGGTAACGATAATTAAGCCGTCAGAACCCGAACTCGAACCAAAAAAGGAAAAATTTGGTTGGGTTTTCCGTTTCTGTTTGTGGCATCACGGCGATTGCACAATGCGAAGCACAGAAAAAGTTTTTTAAAGTTTTTTTTTAAAAAACCCGACTCCCGGCCAAAAAAGCAGGCGAAAATATGCCTGCCTGAGGCTTTGCCACCTACCAGAGGGGTGGTTTCTGGGGGGTCCCCGGCCTTCCCCCCCTCTTCTCATGTCCTGGGCTGCTTGCACCAGGCTGGGGGGGGGGTCATCCTCGTCGTCTCGCCATGCCATGCGGTGGGGGGGGGACCCAAAATGGCGACCACAATTTTTCTTTTGAAATCATGGTCAAAAAACACACCAAATCACCACAGAAACATGTGAAATTTATTTATTTTAAATGCCTGAATTTTAATAGTAGCAGCAGTGGGTTTTTTATAGCAATAAAACGTCGCATTGATTTTATTTTATTTTATTTTATTTTTTTATTTTTTTAGACCTGCCCATTTGGGCTGGGCATGGGATGGGACCATGCAATTTTTTTGAACCATTCCACCAATGGCATCGCCAGGTTTTTGACTGACACTTCTGGATGTCTCGGAGGGCATAAAAAGCTGAGGCACCTTCCAGAAATCGCAGTCGGGTGTATGGATGTGGTTGAGGGAGGAGGGCGGGCTGCTGGTGCTGGTGTGATCCGATCGAGATTGAGGAGGGAGGCTGGAGGCTTTAGGATTTAAGTTAGGCAGGCAGGGAGGGAATTGAATTTAGAAAATAATTTCTTTGATTCCCTGCAGCTTTGTCTGCTGAAGGGAATAGCAGTTTATTCTTTATTTCTTCTCTGGCAGTTTGTGAGGATTTTTGTCTGATATTGGATAAAGGTGGAGGTTTGACTGGGAGTGGGAGGTGTGGATTTATTTTAAAAATATATTATATACTACCATTTATTTTCTCTTTCCCCAACTTCAATTTGCTTGCACACACACACATTTGGGGTGCAAGCCAAGAACAGAACCTCTATCCTAAGTGATATCCTAACTGCCCACTCGCCCGCCCGCCCGCGCTGCCACCCACCTGCGGCCCATGCTGCCGCCCGCCCGCGGCCGCCACCCGCCCATGGCCCCCCCGCCACCGCCGCCCGCCTGCACCTCCCCCCCACCCCGCCCCCCCTCCGCCGCCTAGGGCGCAAAAACACCTAGCGCCGGCCCTGATTGCGGGATGCCCCTATGCTCTGGGAAGTCAAATCATGCTAAATTGCAGTGGGAATGACAAACGTCAAACGGAAATGACAAATTTTTGAAAAATTTCGCGACAAACGGAAATGACCCGAAACGGACCTGTTCCGACAAGCGAAAACTTGAAATGTCATTTTTTTCTGGTTGTGCCCATGTCTACTGTACAAAGCTGTCCTCCCGGGTGATCTGGGCCATCTATTTTGTGCTTGGATCTTCGGGTAATGACTGCTTGCATTGCTGTTGATACGTTACTGCCGGTTTCCTCACTGCCTACACAAAGATTATTTCAAGATGAGGAAGAAAGATGTTTAGGATACAAGCAAGCAAATCACTAGTAAATCTCCTCTTTTGTTTCCTTTCATATTATAGTGCTTCTCCTTGTGTCTGTATGGTGTAAAAGATGGAGATCATTCAGCACTCAATGGCTTTTTCATGAACAATCCCTACTGAAAATTATTCTGCTTGATCTAATATGGGGTCACATGCTAAATATCTGCAGTGGCTTATTTGTATACACGGAATACTTGGTTGCTACATTCCATGGTACCAGCCCATAGTTATGAGCCTGTGTTTGTTGGCCCATAAGGTAGAACTATAGAAAGTAGGTGAACGTTTATTGGCATTACTCACTGTAATGGAATTAGGGTGATGGGACGTAGTGTGATTTATAAGGCTCAATATTAACTGCACATTTACAGCTTTTCGCCAAACACTTATCTAAGGAATGCAACAGTCAAGACATGATAAGCCAAGTTAGAGAAAATTGGACAGCTACCATTGGGCAGTTGTTTCACGTGACCTCTGGAAACTGCTTGGAGCTGGGAAAAGAGAAGTTTATACTTAAGTCTAGGAGAGAGATGCTTGCTTGGAATCCGGCTTCAAGATGTAGTCAGCTAGATTTAGACGTAGACTGCATAGACTTGTAATTTTTCATAGTACAGTGGTACCTTGTATAAAGAAATTAATTCATTCCAAATGAAATTATGTTAAGCAAATTTCCCCTATCTCCGGAATTTTTTATGTTGTACAAATTTTATGTTATACAAACTGTTTGTTATACAAGGGTCCACTGTATTAAGATAGTGAGAATAACTCACTAGGAAACTCGGGGGTAGGAGTGTCTCTGAACAAGAATTACCTGACTTCCTGTGGCTTCTTTTAAAGAAAACAAATGGCCTGAGAGCATCAATTTAATGAAATCCCTTTATTCACTATTCTAAGTTACAAAAATGAAAAAAACAACATAAAAATCAATGGAAATCAATGGAAAATATAAAAATGCTTATCAGATACAATCGTATACAGTGGACCCTTGTATAACAAACAGTTTGTATAACATAAAATTTGTACAACATAAAAAATTCCGGAGATAGGGGAGATTTGCTTAACACAGTGTTTTTCAACCTTTTTTGGGCAAAGGCACACTTGTTTCATGAAAAAAATCATGAGGCACACCACCATTAGAAAATGTTAAAAATTTAACTCTGTGCCTATATCAGTCTCTTAAAGGGTTCACCATTGCTGGTGTAGGGAGAAGCAGGACAGAGGGGCCACAGATTGAGGCAGCCTGCTCTCTAGCACCCAGTTCCCACTTACCTGTGTTGTTTTTTTAAAGACATTTTGCCCTGCATGGACTTCTGTGTCCAGTGGAGACCTGAGAAGGGGCACTGACTCTCCAGGAACACAAATAAGACCCAAAAGCCCATCTTGCTCTCCACACAGTGGCCAAGGCAGATGACTTCAGCAAGTCCAGCGACAGGAGGGGAGGAGAATGAAGGAAGGCAGGAAGGAAAGAAGGCAGAAAGTGTTCTGCTTGTATACCGCCCCAAACTACTTCAAGGAGTCTCTGGGCGGTTTACAGTTTTAATTACAGTAGGCAGGCTGCTAGACATACACATATGCAGGCTAGAAATGAGCACGTTTCTATGAAGAGGGGAAAGGGTACGAATGGAAAGAGAGAGGTGGGGGGAAAAGAAAGAAATGACACAGAGAGAGAAGAGGGTGACCCAAGACAGAAAGAAAGGGGCAAGACTTCAAGGAACCCATCGCGGGGCCCCTAGGAGACGGCTCTTCCCCTCCCGGACCCTAAAGGCCGGCCGTCCGGCCGTCCAGCCATGCCAGTAGCCCCCCGCCCGCCCGCCTCCTCAGCCCAGGCCCGGCGGAGGCCTCCTCCATCCCCTCCTCCTCGCAGCCCTGCCGCGGTGCTCGTGGGGCAGCCGGGCGCCCCTCCTCCCCTTCCCCTCACCTGGTGGTTTGTTCTGGGCTGGGGCTCCCAGGCCGGCTCGTGTTGGCGGGCGGGCTGTCGGGCGGCTCAGTCCATTGGTAGCTCCCAGGAAAGGGGTGGTGGTGGTCCAGGGTAAAAAAAAGGAGGGGGGAGAGGGAAGCGAGCGAGTCGCGGCGGTGGCGGCAGGCACAGGCAAACACTAAGAGAATGAGCGGGGCCAGGTCCGGCCAGGGAGGAAGTGATGCCAGCGCCGTGGGCCTCGAGGGGGAGGAGCCAAGCTGGCCCTTGGACACTATTTATAGTGCCTCCCAGCTGTGGGCCGCCCGCCGGCCCTGGGTTGAATTTCTTTAGAATTTTTCAATTTTTCCCACGGCACACCAGGCAACATCTCGCGGCACACTAGTGTGCCGCGGAACAGTGGTTGAAAAACGCTGGCCTATGGGGCAAATCTGTACAGCATAAAAATGGGATCGCTCTGTTTTCAATGCATTCCTATGGGAAATTTGTATAAAGGAAAATTTGCTTAACATAATTTCATTTGGAACAAATTAATTCCTTTATACAAGGTACCACTTTAATATTGCCTGAAAATAATAAAGCCTATGTTATTCTCACTATCCTAATACTATGAAAAGTTACAAGCCTATGCTGTCTACGACTAAGTCTAGCTGACTACATCTTGAAGCCGGATTCCAAGCAAGCAGTGCTCTCCTAGACTTAAGTATAAACTTCTCTTTTCCCAGCTCCAAGCAGTTTCCAGAGGTCACATGAAACAATTGTCCAATGATAGCTGTCCAATTTTCTCTAACTTGGCTTATTATGTCTTGACTGTTGCATTCCTTAGACAAACATTTGGCAAAAAGCTGTAAATGTGCAGTTAATATTGAGCCTGATAAATCACACTATGTCCCATCACCCTAATGCTGTTACACTCACCTTCTCTGTACTACCCACTGTTGTTGTAGACAGCTAACAACCTGCTATCAGTTTTCTTTGGGGTGAGTGGATAGGTGTGTGCAAAGAAATGTTGCTGCCAAACCTGGCTGTGTTTGTTCTTTTCCTCTTCCTAGGCAAAAAAGACATCAAGAGGGTGCTTTAAAATATCCTAACAGAGGTGGGATGAAAGAGCAAGATAATTATTTTCACACCCACACCCACACTCTTTTTATGGGGGTGTTCAGGGACTGTGTGCCAAAATATATGCCAAATTTAACCTACACCACACATGTTCAGAATAGATTAGTGCAGGTTAAATGTGCAGCTCCCAAAGCAGGGAGCAAGTTGGCACATTTGAACCCAGCAGATTCCTATCTGCTGCACCAAACTGGACACATGAGGCACTCTTCCCTTGTTGTCTCCTCCCACTCAGGCATTTGGAGTGCCATGTTCTGTTATCTATGTTGACGACAAGCCCCAGCTTCTCTTTGGTTCGGATCGTTTAGAACTACTGGGACACCTCTTGGGTGAGTGTTTTTTATGCTACTGTTATCAACAGTCTTTCCAAGTTTATGATTGGGCTAATCATGTCTCAAGGAAAGTTTTAACCACTTGCACACTGTGTTAAAGATCTCTGGCTTTGTTTAAAAGAGTACTAGCTTCCCCACTGTTTATTCCCAGTCTCAGTAGGATGGATATGCCAGACATTTGTATGAGTATATCTTACATTGATTTTCAAGTCCTTTCATCCAGGTATTTGTTTAGGTAATGTTGAATTTGACTACATTATCCATTTATTTTACCACCAGTTAATTAAGAAGCTACATTTGTTGTAGAGTCACCTGCTGTTGAATACTTTAGAGAAAATCTCCCAGAAGCTGGAAGAGTTGTAATTGTTAGGGTTTGATAAGTTCAGCAGAGTTTGAAGCTGGTATCCCCTCCTTTGTAGTAAGCCACAAGAAGACAGGTAGTGCACAGAAACTATATTTACAGGTTGCGTACAGCAGCAATGAAAACAGATACAGAGCTCTCAGGAACAGCACGTGAGGATGAACAAAATGAAACTAAACCCAGACAAGTCAGAGGTGCTTCTGGTCAGTCAAAAGGGAGAACAAGGGATAGGGATACAACCTGTACTGGATGGGGTTATATTCCAAATGAAAACTCAGGTACTACTGGACTGTATATTATCCCTCATTACTGTAAACCACCTTGGGTCCTTTCCCAAGGAGAATGGTGGGGTAAACATACTCTAAAACAAACAAACAAACAAACAAAAAAACAAAAAAACTCTGTCAGGCAAGTAGACAAAGAACTGCAAGGAGCACAGTGATTTCTCTCTTAATTTATTTTTTTAAAAATAATTTATTGAATTTTCTAAACATAAGTTAAAACAAATACATTGCTTGTGTGTTGCCATGTTGCATAGTTCAAATACAGTAACCCCCCACCCATCGTGGGGGTTAGGGACCCACCCCACCCGCGATGCATGAAAATCCGTGATATGGAGAAGCAAGGGGGTGGGGCCTGGGGGCGGGGGCGATCGAGCGCCTGTCCGAGAAGTCTTGGGGCGGCACACACCGCCGGTGGCAGGGGGATCTGACCTCCTGCTGCCACCCGCGACTTCTTGTCCGGGGCCATCTCCATTGAAATGCATTGCCAATGCATTTCAATGGAGAAAATTTTCCCCATTGGAAAACATTGGCTCAATGCTTTCCAATGGGGAAAACTTCTCCATTGAAATCCATTGATTCAATGCATTTCAATGGAGATTGTCGCCCCCCCCCCCCACGACCCCGAGGCTTCTTGGTGTGGGGGGTGGCGCGGAGCGACCCGGTCACCCCCCGCCGCCTCACACGTGGCTTCGAGGGTTTGCGGAGCGATCCTATCACCCCCGCCCCCTGCATGGCTCTGAGGCTTTGCGGAGGGGTGCAGAGGGGCGGCGCGGAGTGACCCGATCGCCCCATGCCGCCCCCGCACGGCTCCGAGGCTTCTCAGAGAAGCGGGAGGGGTGGCGCGGAGCGACCCAATGGGCCCCCGCTATCCCCGCACGGCTCCGAGGCTTTGCAGAGGGGCAGCACGCAGTGACCCAATGCCCCCCCACCCGGCTCTGAGGCTTTGCAGTTGTACTGAGCTTCAAGGAGGAGGGGTGTGGGAGAGAGAGCAGGGAGAGAAAGAATGTTCCAAGTCTGAGAATGTTTTGAAAACATTAAGCATTTAGATTGTCCAAGGTCAGAGACCACTGCTTTGCTGCACACACCATCTCTGTATATGAAAGGAGTTTATATATTGTAAAAGGAAGCTCTCTCTCTTTTTTCTTCAAAGTGATTTACTAGCCGAAAATGCCGAAAGGCATGATGCAATAATCAGAAAAATCACTTCTGTGTTAGCGTCATGAAGTAATTATTTATTCTCCCCTCATTCTTGTAGCCGCCAATTCAGGAAGGGGGGTTGAAGAAGCTTAATGAGGCTTATTGAAGAACAGAAATCAGGGTGTCACCAAGATATCGCTCTCATAGAGTGATGGGGTAAAGCAGAGAAAAAGGAAACTGTCTACTCACGACAATAAGGTTTCGTAAAGTCCAAGATTATTTACATACTCTGGAGCCCCAGCTGAAGACCATTCACCATAACGGCCGCTGGACTTCCCCCAGCAGGGAGTTTTGGCTATTTCTGGAACTGTGAAGTCTGCTGCTGCATTCTTCGCAGCCCCCAGATGCTGCCTCTCTTTGCCCCCCCTAGGGGACTTACCCTTACTCCAGGGTCCTGTTTATCTGGGGAAATTCAGCTTGAAAAGCCAGAAGGCTTATCAAGGCATTTCGCTGCGGCTAACCGGAAGCTGCAATTCATTTCTCTCTTAATTTATATTCCCTTTACCCAACCAAAGTCAGGGAAATCTTATTATTTACAGCTGAATTCTGGTGGTTACTCAGAACTCAGGTGTGTCAGGAACTTTCCACACAATTGATACTTACAACACATGGGTTTAACTCAAAACCTAACAGTAATATAGTGTTGGAAGAGTCCTAATAAGAAAAGGAAAAGGAAAAAGAACCTGTGTCCAGTCAAGTTTTGACACCACAAACAACTGAATTTTGCTTAGTACAGACATTAAATTAAAAGGAGTATAGTTTGATTTTTGCTTAGTTTTGCTGATCTGAAACTTTTAGGCAAGGTTGCAATTGCTCCTCACTTAACAAAGGAGTTCCTTTCCTAAAACTAGGGCATTAAATGAATTGGTTGGTAAGTGAGGAGCTTAAGGCAGATGTCTTGTGATGTGTTGAGGCTGCCCTTGGAGGCAGGCTGCCGAGGGGGCCACAGGAGAGGCAGAACAAAAAGGAGAGAAAAACAGATGGAGTTGGCTGGCAATCAGCCCCGCTTGGGTTATTCTCCTCCCCAGTAGAGGCATTGTGACATTCACAGCAACACCTTGGAAGCAGCCGTAGAGGAGGAAGATGTGTGTGTGTGTGTGTGTGTGTGTGTGTGTGTGTGTGTGTGTGTGTGTGTGTGTGTGTGTGTGTTGTAGCCCTGCTTTCTTCCAACTGAGCTGCTGACCTGGTGGGTTCAGGCAAGCAGAAGCAGACTAGATGTCTTGGCCCTTGCCAGTGGTGGCGAACCTTCAGCACTCCAGATGTTTTGGACCACAACTGCCTGAGGCAGCAATTAGGCAGCAGCTTTGGCCACTGCTGGTGGTTGTAAGTCTGAGCACTTATTAAACAAGTAGGTTCAGTGAGGAGTGGCTGTAGATGTTTTTATTTATTGCATGATTTTCTGACTTCTAGTGATCCTGTGAATTGCTGACCTTCAAATAGTCCTGTCATTAACAGCCATGCTCCTCTCTTGGAAATTAATGCCTGTGGTTTCTGCTCTTCTTTTCCTACTGTCTTCAGCTTTTTCCAACACTGCCTTCCACAGTGAGTTCCTTCAAATAGGGAAAAAAGTGGAGAATCCTTCCCCTTCCTCTTTGGTTTTTATTTTAATCAGTATGCTTTCAACTACTTCCTTCCTCACAAATGAGTTTGAGATACATCCTTGCAGAATAAATGTAGCAATGGCACTACTGGAGGACAATGTGGTGTAGGTACTATACTGGAATCTCAGGTCCTTCCTCCCTGATATGAGCTAATTAGTCTCTACCCAGGCAATAAATTAACCTCAGCCAATTCTTGTAATGGAACCCTGGGAGATCGTATCTCTATGCAACACTCCTTCTGCAATCAATCAACCTCAGCAGAAGAATGCAAGACTGCTGGAGACACAAAACTCCTTTTCATGGATTTTAGACTCCCTGCCATGCTGCAATAGTAAAAACCTCACCAAAATAATTAAGTAAACAGGGCACCTTTACTTGAATAATAATCAAGGCATTTATTTAGCTATAGAAATTGCACAGAAATATTCTCTATACTGGAAAATAATAACACGTTTTCCCTTCCTAACTTAAAGAAATCTAAAGCAAATTTCAGAGGCAAAAGCCTCACTGATTCTACTTGAAACTATGTAGCTAGCATAGTCCATAGTCCATATTGTAAGAATCCGGGCAAAAAGGTCTCTCTGTATCTCTGTCACAGACTTTCACAGCTTGAGAAAAAATGGCACAGAGTTCACTTGCTTCTTAGATGGAATGTGTCTTTGGGTTTGTTTACATTCATTTGAGATATAGAATCATAGAATCATAGAGTTGGAAGAGACCTCAAGGGCCATCCTGTCCAACCTCCTGCCATGCAGGAACCCCCATCACAGTATTTCCGATAGATGGCCATCCAGCCTCTGCTTAAAAACCTCCAAAGAAGGAGACTCCACCACCTTCCGTGGCAGCATATTCCACAGCCTGTTGTAGCAGATCTACAAGAGGCTGGCATAGCATATTAATGTGAACTTACTTTTTGCCTAAGAGAAAAAGTCTTTCTACTAGAGAGCCCCATAGCGCAGTGGTTAAATTCCTGTAATGCAGGTAAAACTGTGCTCGCTACCTGAGGTTCACTCCTAGGTAGCAGGCTCATGGTTGACTCAGCCTTCCATCCTTCTGAGGTCAGTAAAGTGAGCACTCAGTTTGCGGGGGGGGGGGGGCAATGTGTACACTGCATTACTGTAATTAAAGCTGTAAACTGCCCAGAGACTACTTGCAGTGGTATGGGGCGGAATATAAAAGAACACTTTGCTTTTTGCTTTCGTACTAAATTACGTTACATGCTCCTCCATGAAAATTAAGAACTACAAGAATAAATGTAAACAATATTAAATAATAAAAAGAAAGAGGTAATTGAAGAACAAAGTGCAAAAGAAATTATAGTATGTGCATTAGAAAGCAATTATAAGAGGTGTCATTACTGATTAGATATATGTACTCTACATGTAGAGATATCAAAATACTGAATAACTGGAATGCGTGCAGTCTTGAAACTTCTGAAAAACAGATAAGAGAAAAATTACTACATATATATGCATAGATAGCAATGAGAAATACAATGATTTTACTTAGTAAGAGACTTAACAAGAAATACTACCTCTACTCTGGAACAATGGTATCATGTTCTTCAGGTAAATTCTCAACACCAAAGTACATTCTAGAAAGGCTGTCAGCTAAAACATTCTTTAAACCTGGAATAAGTAACCAATGTCCACCTAAGTAGACATTGCTTGCTTGCTTTCAGATGGCTTAACCACTGCAAAGCTTGATGATCTATTTGTAGAATAAAGTTTCTACCTCAAAGGTATGGTCACAACTTGTTCAGAGTCCACACAATACTGAGACACTCTTTCTCAGGCATGGAGTAATTTCTTTGGGCAGTAGCTTCTTACTGAAGAAGGACACTGGATGAAATAGACCTTCTTTTTCATGTAACAAAACACAACCTAGACCAAACTCTGAAGCATCCGTTTGCGCAATAAAAGGCTTACCAAAATCAGGTGGAATCAATACAGTAACCCCCCGCCTATCGCGGGGGTTAGGGACCCACCCAGCTGGCATGGGCACGGGCGAGCGCGCAGGATCTTTAAAGGGCTCTGGCTGCAAAGACAAGCGCTTGTCTCTGCACCCAGAACCCTTGCTGAAGATCCCGGCTGGCCCGGGCGAGTGCACGGGACCTTTAAAGGGCTCTGGCTGCAAAGACAAGTGCTTGTCTCTGCAGCCAGAGCCCTTTTTGAAGACCGTGCGCTGCTGGCCTGCGCTCCCCTCGGGGTGCGGGCGAGCATGCAGGACCTTTAAAGGCCTCTGGCTGCTGGGACAAACACTTGTCTCCACTGCCAGAACCCTTTTAAAACTTTGTGCACCCCTTCCCCGCACCCCCTAGCTGCCGCCCGACCTTCATCCGCATATCGCGGATTTTCAATGATTGCGGGTCGGGTGGGTCCCTAACCCCCGTGATAGGTGGGGGTTACTGTACAGAAGGTATGGCAAGGCATCAGACCATGTCTTCTGAAATTCTTGAACGAAAGCTTTCAACATCTTGAACAGAGTTTGCTGTACTCTTTGGCGTCATGAGATTATGCATGGTACGCAATGCTGAACTGTTGCCATGTTCCCGTTAACTGGAGATATTTGAGCCAGCCCCTGGAACATTGTGACTAGAGAAGTTCTTCTGTCCTGATTTCTTTAAAGCTCAGGACCAATTTTCCATGTCAGAGTTGGTTCATTAAGACACCGTCTGATAATCATGCTATGCCTTTCCTTTTTTCTTGTCACTAGTTCCTCATAAATCCACACATCCACCTATTACTTGATTATGCAATGATACTCTGAATTTTAGTTCTAGAGCAAAGTATGAAAATGCCTGTAGACTTGGAAGAAGGTTCATACCTATTGCTATGTCCTAGCTGAGAACTAGTGAGGTACAGTCAATAGAAGGATGGACTAGAGCTTCATGAGACCTGGGTTCAAAACCCCACTTGAGCATCCTTAAATACTTCACATACCTTCAATTTTGCTGTAAGTCAGATGAGACTTAATGGCACATAACAGACAACAAATACCCTGTTTCCCCGAAAATATGACCTCCCCCAAAAATAAGCCCTAGCACGATTTCTATGCTTTTGTCAAATATAAGCCCTACCCTGATAATAAGACCTAGTGATGGGTGTGGCTATGCAGATATGCTGCATAGCCATGCCATGCATTTCGGCACGGAGCGGTAAGGAAGACTGGAATACCATTTATCTACCACAGCTCCTTTCTCCTAGCCGTTCATGCATGCGTGGGTGCACATGTGGTAACCACGGTCGCGGACAACCTATTGAGTACTAGGGGAAAGGAGTTCACGCATCACTAGTGACAGCCCCACCGACCAGCAATAGTCTGTGGGCCTGCTTTTCCTGAGTATCTGTACCCCCAGACAAGGTGAGTGCAAAAAGAAAAGAGCTATCCTGTTGAGTACAAGAAAGGAATTGTCGAGGACTCCCAGGGCAAGAATCTTATGGCTTTCTGCAAAGAGAAGAAGTTGGATATCCAAATGGTCCAAAAATGGCAGGCAGAATATGATAACCTCAGTCTACATGTGGACAGAAGAAATACTAAGAAGCACAAGTGTTGTTCAGGTGGGCAACCTTTATTTCCTGAGCTGAGAAACATAGTCTGTGAATGGATTGCTGAATGGATTGCCTAGTGGATGAGGGGAATGCTGTGGATATTGTTTATCTGGACTTTAGTAAGGCCTTCAATAAGGTTCCCCATGGTATTCTTGCTAAGAAGTTAGTAGAAAGTGGGATACCCTGTTTCCCTGAAAATAAGACACACACCCCCAAAAATAAGCCCTAGCAGGATTTCTATGCATTTGTTAAATATAAGCCTTACCCTGATAATCAAACCTAGTGATGGGCGTGCCTATGGTTGTGTGCATGGCTGACACTCAAGCATATTATACTTCATAAAAGTAAGACATCCCCTGAAAATAAGCCCTAGTGTGTCTTCTTGAGAAAAAATAAGACAGTGTGTTATTTTCGGAGAAACACGGCACATAAATCATTCTGCATTGGTTATAAGTTACTTAGTTTTGCATTGCTTTTAAGTTCAGCTGTGTTCTAATGGTTCTTTGTTCAATGTCTTCTCAAAGGCTTTCACAGCCAGGATCTGATCGCTGTTGTGAGTTTTTCAGGCTGTGTGGCCTTGTTCTGGAAGTTGGCTTCTGTGCCATTTGGTCTAATTTGCTGTCTGGTTTGTTTTGCAGGGAAGAAGTGGCAGGGACCAGTTCCTGCATCTGCTAAGCTCTGAAAGCCACATGAGCAATGGAACATAAAAGCAACAAGACTTAGGGAGTGTCTGCCTTGTCAGTTTCCACAAGGACACCACAGGAGCCATAATAGGCAAATTGCATTTATTCACTATGTAATAGGGACACATAAGATCCTACTGCTTCTAGTCCTGCAATGAGCACATCTGTCTACAGTGTAATCCATGTCCAATAGCAACGATTAAATTTATACTTGACCAGTAGCATGGAGTGGGTCAGTAGTATATCAAATACCTGGGTGTGCCTTAATAGAGACATGAATGGAGCTTAACTTTGATTTGCTTTCTGCATAATTTTGCCATTTCTTTCTTTGCCCTTTAAATGCAATTGTTTCAAATAATGTGTTAAAATTAATTAGTATGCTCAGTATATTGTTTCAACAATACTTACAGATGTTATGGGCTATTGAGATTGCTCCGTCCGACTGCTTGAGGTGGAGCCATTGGAACAGGAATGTAGTGTGAACTGGCCATTTCTTTATCTGTACTGGTAAGATTATGTAGTGGGGACACAGTCTGAGTAATAAGGGACTGATTGAGCAACTCTTTTAACTTGAGTGCTTTAAGATACAAGGCTCCAAGGATCACCCAGTCAAAGGGAAGTGGAGACATATTCATTTTTTCTTTAAAATAGAAAAGACAGAATCATGGGAAAGGAGGATGGTTACAAAAGCACACCATAAGTCACAGTGCTTGCAAGATAAAGATTTTAGTTTGGAAGCCACCCTGGTCATTTGGGGGGGGGGGTTAAAATGCTGCAGGGAACAGCTTGGTTCACATACCAATGAGACAGAATTAGCTAGCTTCCGGCAGCCTTCAGACGGACTGCTTTGTGGGTGGCTTCAAATTTAGCTGTAAAAGCAGCAAGGATCATTGTGCCTTCCATCCACACCAGTACCTTTTCAACCTTGTTTTCCACTTATCTCATTATCCTGCTACTGTTTCTTCATGTGATTATAAAAATGAGACATACTTCTTTCAAGCTTGAATTAAAGATCAGTTTCTTTTTCCAGCAACAGAAGTCAATACAGTAGTTGTGCTTTATATATTGCGGTCCTGGTATATCGCGGGCAGTGGGCAGGTGGCTCTGGGCCCCGTGGCAAGCTCCAGAGGCCTAGTGCATGGCCACTGCTTGGCCTGGACGTCACTTCCAGTTGACCAGAAGTTACTTCCAGGCCCTGTACAGGATCCAGAGGCCCAGCGCAGGCCCTAGAAGTCAATTCTGGTCAGCCAGAGTTCAATTCCAGTTCACTGGAAGCCAGTTCTGGGCCCTGTACAGGCCCAGGAAGACCAGTAGAGGCCCATTCTGGGCAGTACCAGGCCTGGGGTGAGTACAGGAGAAACGCCAAAGAATTCCTTCACTTTGTACTACCAAGAATTCCAAACAGCTTCATCTAGATGATATGCTAACCCCGAATCTTGAAGAAGCCGTAAGCTGATACAAATTGCCTCACCTAACAGATATGCTATAGTAGCTTCAGATAATAAGACTAACCAAGGTCCAGATAGTATTGATATGGAGATTCCTGCTTCTCAATCAACCCAACCCCCAGCACAGTACTTTCCCCCATCCCAGCCAACTCCTCCAGTATCGAATTCTAGTACCACCACAGCTGGGATAACAAACACAGGCCTGGAGATAGCTGAGAGCCACATAATGGCTTTGATGAGTGAACGGGCTATAATTACTGGGAGAACTGTGTTGGCTATATTCCAGAAGCTGGAACAGATAGCTGACTAAGGCTGATACTTCACGTCCATCTCATCACTGTTTGTGGTCCCGCTGGGGAACGGTACGAAGAAATCTAACCGCACGTACATTGTTGGATGAAGGGAGTTCATCCCGACCAAGCCCCCTGAACTGCGATTTAAGCGGGATGAGAGATTCCCCTCCCAGGCCTCGGGAATCTCCTCATTTCGCTTCTCGTTCCGATATGTGAGCCCGTGAGGTCAGTGGCATCTAGTGGCAGGAGTGCAAAGTGCCATTCGCCAGTACATTCCCTATGGAGTCAGCAACGCAGTGCAGAGAGATTAAAAGACAAATGCCTCAAACTTAGCTCCATAACACATTGAAGGCAAGGCTTCGGAGAATCGAAGCATCGAAAAATGGAAGGTCGGGCTGAAAAAAAAAACGGAGAACAAAAGCATGGAATTTCACATCTCATCATGGAACAAGGCCGTGCAGTAACAGTCATGCCGGTATCTTCCCTCACACCCGTGAGTACACGGGAACAGGGACAGAATGACCACGTGACTGCAACCGACATCAACACGCAACGAACTTCCTCCCGGGACGAGAGTGGACGTGAAGTAACTGTCAAAGTTGCCATTCTGGAAGAAACCCTCACACAAACTAAAATCACTCCCCACTGCACTCAATCTTCCTTTTCCCTTAAAGAAACCACCCGCAGAAGGGAGCACTCGGAGTTAACTGGAGAGCTTATAAGTAATATCACAAGTAGACAATGCTCACAACAGCTAATAGTAACTCAAATCATCTTAGAGGTTGCCAACAGCAACATAAATAAGGGGAATTGGTCCAGTAAACAGAGGATACTTACATCTTTAAGCAAACTATTACAAACAGAGATCGGACAAATTGATTTAAATTTCATAAAATATCTTCGAGGTTCACAGAGGCTGACCAAAATAAAACTGGACTTCAATAAGCAAACCATTCCTCACATGTTGTTCTGGATGAAAAAAATTATTAACAAATTCTCTGTAGCCCCCAAAAGAGTATTTTGTACTGCAGAGCATGAGGTCATGCAAGAACCACTGGACTCAACTGAACGACTGCCTGCACAGGTTGGTAGCTCCCTTCTTAAAGGGGAACATTGACAACTCAATCCTAATCCTCATTCCTCTCGGACTACCATCTTTCAGCTAAACTCAACCAGTCAGGTGCAAACAGAAGCCTGAATGCCCAAATTAATCTTAAGGAATTAACATCTTGCCTTGGAAAATCCCTCCAACAACTTGAAATCTTTCCTAGTCCCCCTAAGAAGTTAAAACCAGATATCTCAACAGTACTCACACCTCTGGAATCCCAAAACTTCCATTAGACTCCTGTTTTCCCTCTTGAAATTAATAACCCAATGAAGCCATCTACGGAGGCAATAATGGAAGAGCTCCCATTAGACATTGTTAAGTCTCCTGCATGTGAACCTCCAGCAGATGAGAGAGATGATAAACTCTCACTTTCTGTTCAACCCCTGGCAGCAGCTCTAAGACAACACGATTCTGCTGACTCATCCCCCTGGGAAATTAACTTACAATTGGATCTTGACAATGAGGTCTTATCACAGGAAGATCTTACAGCCCTATGAGCACTCTCTGACAAGAAGCGACAATCTATTCTCAGAAGGATTGAGCTGCTCCAACAAGAATTATTGATATTAAATGGGTCTTCTTAATCTAAACATCCCATGGAGTGTATAGCCCCCTTTCAAGAGCAAAGAAGAGAACATCCTAGGAAACCATCAATCTTAGCTGAGATTCACATGGAACCTGATCCTGTCACTACCTTTCCCCTTTGTCCTGTCAATGCCTTGGATGAGAATACAACTCCCAAGTATTAAAAGTTCGATTATTGCCTCTGAGAGGACATCTTCCAGGTCTGAGCAGCTTAAACTTTTGCCATCCTTAAAGGCTGTTAATCCAACTCAAACTTCAATAAATCCTTGCTGGGAGATTAAATCTTCTACTGAACTGGATAAGTGTGATGAGTTCCCACTCGGGAAGTAGGAGCGGTATATAAGTGTGAAAAATAAATAAATAATAAATAACCTTACTGAATCCTTACTTGCCAATGATCCTCATTTTGTCTCTCACTTGGCACTGATTCACTCAGCTTCTATTTCTGAGACACAGGACCAACATGCCACTTTCAATTTCAGGCCTCTGTTGGACAAACCAACAACTGAGGAAAACGAACTAGGATCAGAATACTCCTCATCCTCCCCTTTGATGGCAGAAATACCAATACAGTCACTTCACCATCAGGATATCACAAAATCCCCTCCAAGATCATCCTCTCATCTACTGGCACACAGCTCATGATGGTCTCAGGACCACCATATAGTCTCCCTTTTAACCTGGAATGTCAGAGACTATTTGCTTCACCATGACATTGTACTGATCCAAGAAACATGGACTGCTGGTGAACTAATTCTGAATGGATTTGCCGCCTTTTCATTTGGCCTGGTGCCAAATATGGAAGGGCAAAAGGTGGTTTGGGGATCTTTGTTTCCATGACGCTACATGCCATTTCAAGGCCCCTCCCCTCATTGAACTCATGTGCCATGACAGTACTAGTTCAATTCAAGCAGCACTCCTTGATTGTAATTAATGTTTATATGCCACCCGTTAGGAAGACAGCCCAGCTTAGAACTCTCTGGGCTTAGCTAGAATCTTATGTTGGGGATCTTATAACTCAAAACCCTAACGCATCTGTAGTTCTGGGAGGAGACTTCAATGTGAGGCTGGGACCTGATGATCATACCCTATATACAGCCTACAAATGCATCCCCCCCCCGAATATGAATATACTGGCTCCCTTCTTCCCCGTCTTTTTAAGGATCAGAAATTCAACTTTGCAGGTCTTTCTTTGGCCCAAGTAATGTATAGATCTAATCTCTTCATCCTAAATGGTGCTTCTACAGGTGACTACCCAGCTGAATTTACTTACATATCTGGGTCCAAAACGAGCACTATTGATTATGTATCTGTTTCCATGGATCTTCTTCCTTACGTTAAAAGCTTACAAGTACTTCCTAAATTCAACAGTGACTATCTCCCCGTTTTGCTTCTCTTAAATGCTTTTACTCAGGAAGTGTGCACTGTCACTCACTATCAATCTAACATAACTCCTTCAGGAAGAACTTATCAGCGTATCAAATGGTCCTCTGTCTGGAACCAAAGAATCTCTGAAATGTTGGCATCTGACCATCTATTGGGACTGCGCTTTAACCTATTATCAGCAAATACGCCGGAGGAATCTTTGGAGAATTATAACATTTTGATTCAAGAATTAAATAAAGAATTTAAATCAAATAGGACTGTATCTTGGAATCGACGTCATTTCCACTCCAAACCTTGGTTTGACAAGGATTGTGTAGATGTTAAAAAGGCTCTAACTGCTATATTTCAACTCTGCCTATCTAGTAGAGCTCCTTCAGCTGCACGGGATCTTCTTTTGCAAAAGAAGAAATATAAACAACTATTAACACATAAGAAAAAGGTTGCTACCCAAAATAATTGGGCACTGCTAATACAAGCAGCTAAAGCTAATGATTCTGCTGCCTTTTGGCATCTCACATCTTGCATCTGCAGCTCTGAAAGGCCTGCGCCTGATTGTCACATCTCCTCAGGGAACTGGGAAGCATACTTTTAAGAGCTATACTCAGATCCGTCTGCTGGAAGGGGTCTTACATCCAAGACCTAAGTAAGCTCCCAAAGTGGCCCCCTGTGGCTCAGTCAGAAATTATAAGAGCATGATCACCATATTGAAAGAAGGGAAAGCTCCAGGAGAAGACCTAATTCCAGCAGAGGTCATCAGAAAAACTTGGACTTTTGGTCTCCCTTACTGTCTTCAGTTTTTACCTGTATTGACAGATACAGATGAATCCCTGAAGACTGGGGGCTGGCCATTATAATACCTATATATAAGAAAGGCAAAAAGGACGATCCTGCCAACTATAGACTGTAGAGATGGGCACAAATCAAAAAAATTGTGTTTTGGTTTTTCGTTTGTCGTTGAGAGGTCTGTTTTGGTTCGTTTCCATTTGTCGCGAATTTTTGGAAAAAATTCGTTTCCGTTTTTCATTTTTTCATTTGTCGTTTCTACCTGCTTTTTGCACAATTTTAAAGCTTTTTCGTGCACAGGTGTCCCCCAATGCCCCAGACCAGAGGGAAAACACTAAAAAAATGGATGCTGGCAGAGACACAGTATAGACTAGGTACGCAGGGAGGCTGCAAAGGCAGTGGCGGGTGTTGCCCAGGGTGCAAGGCAGCCGCAGAGTGACTGCACTGCGGGGCAAGGCAGGGTACTCAGCGAGAGGTACGCACGCATGCACACAGGGAGGCTGCAGGACTGAAGCTAGAGTCGCAGAGACAGCAGTCCCACCCTAACTCCCACTGGAGACTGCAAGGAGGACGGGGGCTGCCAGAGCTTTTTATGCCCTCTGTGGCTGCCAGACCTGCCCGGTCTGCAACCTGGGCATGCTATTGGTTGAACATGATCCCATCACATGGCTTGCCTCCATTTTGTGGCTGGTGGAGACATCCATTTTAAAGGGAAAAGAAAAATACATCGCGATGGGAGAAGACAAAAACAAACGTTTTAAGGACCCCAACCCCCTGGTAGGTAATAATTTCAAATAATTATCGCATTATCGCTGCATTTTTACAGATGTCCAGGGTGTTTTAATCAATCAATCAATCAATATTAGGCATCTGGGAGCCATTTTGGGTCATGTCCCCTAACTCCCCTTAAAGGGAAAAAAATACAGCGATCTGAGAAAAGACATAAATGCACCTTTTAAGGACCCAACCCCCCGGTAGGTATTATCAGACAATATAAATAATTATCACTACGTTTTTATGGATGTCCAGGGTGTTTTTTTATTATGTTTGTTTTATTGAGGAAGTAACAGCATATATTTCCAGTCTTTACATGTTTCCAAAACATTACATCATCCTTTAGTCCCTTCCTCATTAACCCTCCTCCCCCCCAGCAAGCAAAATTCACTATCCTTTCATGTTGAACATTATTAAGGCATGATGGAATAGTCTAGCCCATTTCTCGTTCTCAGGCTTCCCTTTTATCCAATTTATATATTTCGCCCACTCCTTTAGAATTCTATGTTTCCCTTCTATGTTTTCTTCTTGCATAATTTGTATCCAATTATTTTGAAAAAATTCATGTATATAATCTTTCCATTTATCATATTTCCATTTCCTTTGGTCCTTCCATCCACCCGTTAGTACCATTATAGCTGCTGCTATTCCGTAGTAGACAATCTTTTTTACGCTTCTCCATTTTTTTCTCTATCTACTAACCCTAAGAAAATATAGTCTATTTTTAGTTCAATCCTTTTCTTTGTAATTTCTGATAACCAATTTTCTACTTTCCTCCAATATGTTTGTATTTTCTCGCACTTCCATATCATGTGTGCAAAAGTACCTTTTTCTTTTTTACAATGCCAACAATTTTGTGATATGTTATTATTTATTCTATTTAATTTATGTGGGGTATAATACCATTTATGCAATATCTTCAATTGCATATCCTTAATTTTTTCCAATTTTACCTCTCTTATCCCCTGTAATATAGCCTGAATCTTTTCTGTATTTAAATCCATATCTCCTTCCCAATTATATTTAATTAAATTTTCATTCTGATTTCCCAGTCTGACCAAATATCTATAGATCTCTCCTGCTCCGACCTTTTTTTCTTCATATTTCTTATACACCACTTCCCATTGTCTATCTTCTTTTCCCTTAAGAGAATGGAACCATTGATCATATCTCCTTTTCATACTTTCTGCCACCATCCATTTTTGATTCCCTAATATCCCTTTTAATTTATTTATCCCCCCTCCTGTTGACATTAATTCATGAATATTTTTGATTTTATAATATCCTTTCTCTTATAGATTCTTTATATCTTTTTGTGACAAAATCTTCCCCTCTTTATTAAACTGTTCTAAAGGGCCCCAATTCGATACTCCACCTATTTTCGTCCTCTTTATTACTCCATTGTTACTTGCCTTGGTCCCTTAACTTCTTTCAATATTCTTTTATCTCTATCAAATATCCCTAAATAACCTGCTGAGTTATTTATTGCATCTTCTACTCTTTTCCATTTGGGTGTGGGTTATTCCTCCACCTTCATTGCCCATTTTAATTGGAAGGCTATATAATACTTTTCCAAAGAGGGCATACTCCATCCTCCTTCTTCTTTTATTGCATATAGGATTTTATGTTTAATTCTTTGATTTTTCTTGCCAAAAGCCCATTTCCTTAATGATGTGTCCCATTTCTTTAATATCTTTTCTGAAAGTAATATTGGGAGAACCTGAAATATATATAACAGTTTTGAAACTATAAAGATTTTCAAAGCCCTAAATTTTTGACAGTATTCCCATTTTTTTATCTTTCCAGCCCTTTATTATTTTCTGGATCTTTCTCCAAGTTTTGTTATAATTTTCCTCCCCTAGTTTTTCCCAATTTTTTGTTAATACCACTCCTAAATAAATCATTTTTTAACACCATTCCCCATTTTCATTTGTAATTTTAATTGATCTTGCTCCTTCCTAGGACCGTTTAGAAACATAATTTCTGATTTTTGTAAGTTTACTTCTAATCCTGATATTTTTTCAAATTTCTTTAATATATTAATCAGGGGGCCTGCCGCTTCTAATGGGTTAGTCAATATTAAAATTAAATCATCCGCAAACATGTTTAACTTTATTTCCTCTTTTCCTATTTTATACCCTTTTATTTGAGCACATTCTCTCAAATTTTGGGCCAATGGTTCCATCGCTAATGCAAATAATGGGGGGGATAAGGGGCATCCCTGCTTTGTACCTCTTTCCACTTTAAACTTTTCCGTTAATGATCCATTTATTCTTACCCTTGCAAAGTTTTCTTTATAAATTTCCTTTACTGCATTTGCATAGGGACCTATAATATCCATCTGTTTTAATAACTTTAATAGATACTCTCTTTCTACCGAGTCAAAAGCTTGTTTAATATCCAATTTTACCATTGTTACTTTACTTTGTTTCCTCTTGGCATCTGCCATTATATTCATTACTATTCTTATTGGATCACCTATATATCTTCCCTTAACAAACCCATATTGATCCTCCTGTGTTAGATCTGGAATTTCATCCTCTAATCTTTTAGCTAATATTTTTGTAAAAATTTTGTAATCTTGATTAGCCAATGTGATTGGTGTATATGAAGCTACTTGTTCTTCTGCTTTACCTTGCTTTTTGATAGGGATAATTTCTGTCTCCTTCCATGTTTCTGGAATTCCTTTCCCTTGCATTATATCATTGAATAATTTCTCCATTCTTTCTCCTAACACCTCTTGAAACTGACCATTAAACAGAGTCGTAAAACCATCTAAGCCTGGAGCCTTCCCCATTTTTAATGTTCCAATTACCTCCTTAATTTCCTCTACTGTGATCTTTTCATTTAGCCTCTTCTTCTGTATTTCAGAAATTTTACTTCTGACTTGTAAATCTTCATCACATTGTCTTATCTTTTGGAACGGTTCCTTAAAATATTCAGTCATAATTCTTTTTTCCCCTCTTCTTTATATTTACATTCCCATTTTTTATTTTTTAATCTTCTAATGAAGTTTTTACTTTTCTGTATTTTTAAATTAGATATAAATCTTTTCCCTGCCTGAATTGTCGTCCTTTGGAATTCATTTTTAACCAGGGCTTGTTTCTTCCATAGGAGTAAATTATTTATTTCATCTAATTTTCCTCTTTGTTCCCTTATTTGCTTTTCTATCTTTTTTGAATAATTATTTTGTAATTTTTTCTGTAATTCTAATAATTCCTCCATAGCTTTATCTTTTTTCTCACTCAATTCCTTCTTATATCTCCTCTCTTCCTCTAGACACAAGCCCCTTATAACCGATTTTGAGGCATCCCATAAAAAGGATGACTTAATTTCTTCTACATCATTTTCCCTAAATACTCTTTTTATCTTATTTTCCATTTCCCTTCTCTTAACTTCTGAAGAAATTATTCTTGAGTCAAATGCCCATTTCCAGTCCTTTTTTGGAAGGTTTGAATCTAATTGCATTAGCAAATGAGCATGATCTGATAGAAATATACCCCCCACTTGAAATTTTGAGATTGTTTCTTTAAGTTCCTCCCTCACCAGCATAAAATCTATTACGCTAAACTTTTTGTGCCTGTTTGAATAAAACGTTGGATCCCCCTGTTTGCCTTCTACGCTAGCCACATTACTCCATAAATGAGATCTACAATACTGTTGAGTTTCCTTATTGTCCTGTATATTCAAATTAAAGTCTCCAGCCACTATCACCAACCCCTCAGAGACTTGTTCAATTTTACTTAAATATTTTTTCAAGAATCTAACTTGACCTTTATTGGGAGCATAGATCGATGCTAAAGTATATTTTTGACCCCAAATTAAACATTTGACCATTATAAATCTTCCTTGAGTATCAATCCTTATTTCTTTCACTTGGACATCCAGGTCATTTCTAAATAATATTCCAACCCCTCTTGATTTCTTTGTTCCTTTCGATTGAAACTGCCATTTGGTAGGCCATGCTGGGCGGGAGAATAACACTCTATTTTCTGTTTTGTCCATATGAGTTTCCTGTAGAAATAGAATCTTCAGCTTTTCTTTATTTAACAGCTGTGCTAATTTCATTCGTTTTGCCTGAGAAGACATTCCATTAATGTTTAATGAGAGGAATCTCATGTCCCCTCCCATTGATCTTTCTCATCACCTATTTTGGCCTTACCATTCCACCTTAATTCCCTTTTATTTGCTTGCTTCTTATTTCTTACCCCCCTGCTTTGCAGCCCCACCCCTTCCATGGGCTTACTGCCCATTCTGAGCACCATGCAAAGCTTGGACTTCCCGTTGCCGCTCCCCTTTTGCCCCTGTAGACAATATTTAACACATTTGTAATAAAAGCTCAGCCTCCTTTCTTTCCCTAAACATTTCATTATCTATGTGTTCTCCTTACAAAATTATCACGACACCTATAAGTTACTTCTTCCTTCTCCCCTCACTTAATTCAACACTCCTTATCTGCTCCACCTCCCTTTTACCTTGAATCATACCCATAGCAGCCCTCCCCCGATGTCATGTACTTTCTGTTCTCCCTCCCTTCTCCTTCCCCCTCCCTTCTCCTTCCCCCTCCCTTCTCCCTTATTAACCATTTTTCATATCTTATTCTTTTCATCCCCGTAGTTCATATGAATTAAGTCCTGTAACAATATTCTTTTTACAAATCTATGTCCTATATCCATATTCCTATACCATATCCTCTATCCATTTAAACTGTTTTTCTCTCATTCACAATTAACTCTGTTATTCTTGTTTACACAAACAGTTATTTATTCTTCGTCACGAGGGTGTCGTTCTCCTTCCAGTTCTCCTTCTTCTTGGGATCTTTTTGACGAAGTAATCCCCAGGCTTTGTAGCATCAGTTCTGCCTCACTTGGATTTCTTGCTTTAAACTGTTTATTGTTTTTAATTACCAATATTGAGGCTGGATAAATCCATGTAAATCTGCAGTTGGCAGCAGTCAGTTCTCTTGTATACGGGCGCATTTCCTGTCTTCTCCTTGAAGTTTCCAGAGATAAATCCGGGAAGAATCTCATGGTGGCTCCCTTATAATTTAAAGATCCTTTTTTTCTTGTCTCTTTCAATAGCTGATCAGCCAGTCTCTCCTTACACAGTGCAACTATAACATCTCTCGGGCGTGCAGAATCTTTAGGTTTGGGTCTTAGTTCTCTATGAGCTCTTTCTATATCATTTCCTGATATTATTCCCACATTGTTAGCAGCCAAAAGAGATAACACTTCAGGAATAATGTCCTTACCATTAATCAATTCCGGTAAACCAACAAGTCTGACGTTTTTACGACGTTGCCTGTCCTCAGCTTGCACAGCCCGATTCTCCCCCACTTCTTTAATCTCAGTTCTGTTTGATCAACCTTTTTTCCAAGCGCTCTGACGTCGACACTTAAATCGCTTACATTTTCCACCAGTTTTTTTATACTGTCATTTAATTTCCTGTTTTCTTGCTGAATTAATTCTGTAAGCTCCTCCTGGATCACTCGTCGTAGCTCTGCTCGAACTGTTTTAGAGATCTCCTCCTTCACTGCCTGTACAGTTTTACTTATCAAGAGGTCTTCTTGGCGTTTGGTGAAAGCAGCCATTTCGTTTGACTCTCCTCTCCTTTGATCCCCTTTCCTTTCCCACAAGTTTTAGCCTCTCTCCTTTATGACTGAGCCATTTAAAGTTATAAAATACTTATCGTCTCAGGGAGCTCGTCCGGAGGCGACTCATTTCATTGTGCGTCGCCATTAACGGAAACGAAATGTAACAACCACAATTTTCATGGTTCTGTTCGTTTCGTTGCATTTTCATCACAATTTTCGTTTGTCGTTTCTTTACATAACGGAACGACAATTGAATAACGGAAACGAAAAAATGTTCGTTCTGTGCCCATCTCTAATAGACTGATCAGTCTTCTTAATACAATCAGCAAACTTTATGCTAGACACCTACAATGGAAATTGCAAGACTGGTTGGAACAAGAAAACATACTTGCAGAAGAGCAAGCCGGCTTCAGAGATCAATGTTTGGTGGTCCAACATCTTATTGATGAATACACTCCCTATAATATTTCCTCCCTTTATGCTGCCTTTATAGATTTTAAGGCAGCGTTTGATTCGATATCGCGAACTACTTTATGGGAGAAACTGGAGGCTTCAACAATAGACCGATGTTTATTTTACCTAATACGTATGCTCCACGAAGGAACCAAACTTAAGATCAGATGTAATCCCCAGGGTCAACTTACCAATTCTGTTGCCACTGATAAAGGTGTTAAACAGGGATGTATTCTGGCCCCTCTTCTTTTCAATTTCTGTATTAATTCCATAGTGTCCTATCTTGACCATGGGACCTTCCACCCTCTTAAGCTGTCTGCAATGCATATCTCTGTCTTGCTTTATGCTGATGATGCAGCAGTCCTCTCTAGAACACCTTGTCAAGCCCCGCACACAGAACACACAGCAAGCCAAGTTCAGTTCTTTGCCAGGAACTTTAGTTGTAATCCAGATAAAGTACAAAGTACAGTCCGAGTCAATCCAGAATAATTTACAGAGCCAAATGCCAAGTTCAAGGGAAACAGAGAAACGTCATAGTCAGGAAGCCAGTCCAAGGTCAGGAAACAGAGAATGCCGTAGTCAGAAAGCCGGTCCAAGGTCAGGAAACAAAGTCAGAATAACACACAGGAACGTGGTGGCAATGTAAGTGACGCGTTGCTCCCACAGAGGGTTCAGGGTAAACTTGCTAGCTTTATCCTAAAACAGGGAGCACACCCATATCTCTGGCAAGGCTCCTGCTAGAACTCAGGGCTTTCAGATCTAATTCTATGCCTATCATTAAAGATCATTTCCCTAGCTCTCCTGTTAGTTCTCCTTTGCAGGATCCTGCTCCTAGCCCTTATAGGAGGAGGAGATGTGCCCTCAGCTGCGTCCTCAGACTCAGGTGCCTGCTGAGTTGAACTACAAGGCTCCTCCTGCTGCTCTCCAGCATTTAACCTTTCACATTCGGGTTCCATGACAGGCAGGGTCCTGGCACTATCCCCCTCCCCATGGTCCCCCTCTTCCGATGGGCCAGGTTTATCTGGATAATTATCATGAAATTGCTGAATCAACTCCGGCGCATGTAAGTTAGACACCGGTTCCCAAGATCGATCTTCTGGTCCATACCCTTCCCAGTCCACTAAGTATTGCAACCCCCCCCCCGATGTATCAGGGAATCCAAAATTTGGTGGACCTCATACTCCTCTTCTCCTTCTACTAAGATCGGTGGAGGAGGTTCAGGATTTGGTGGTCGGTTGGGGTCAGGATCTTTGGCTGGGACCAAGAGGGAACGATGGAACACGGGATGAATATGGAGGGATGCAGGTAATTGTAGACCGAACGCCACTGGGTTGATTTTTTCTAGGATGGGGTAAGGGCCGATGAATCGAGGATCTAGTTTCCGGGATCGCCCAGGATGTCTCAAATATCGGGTAGAGAGCCAAACTTTCATGCCTGGATTCAACTGTGGACCTTCTTGTCTTTTCTGATCCGCTGCTTTTTTATATGCTTCTTTGGCATGATTGAGTTGTTCTTTCAATAATTCTTGAATGCCATGAAGTTCTTGGATATAAGCATCGGTAGCTGGCACAGAGGTGGAAGGAAGGGTGGTTGGAAAGTACCGAGGATGATACCCATAGTTGGCCATGAATGGGGTTTGATGAGTGGATGAATGTACAGCATTGTTGTATGCAAACTCAGCTAAAGGCAACAAATCCGCCCAATTGTCCTGTTGATAACATGTATAACAACGTGAATATTGTTCTAAAGTGGCATTGGTGCGCTCAGTCTGACCATCTTACTGTGGGTGATAAGCGGATGACAAGTGAACTTGGGTTCCTAGTGTCTTGTGCATTGCTTGCCAGAAACGAGAGGTGAATTGGGGTCCACGATCCGAAATAAGGTGTTCAGGTAAACCATGAAGCCTGAAGAGGTGTTGTAAATAATGATGAGCTGTTTCTGCTGTGGTAGGAGATTTAGGACAAGGAACGAAGTGGGCCATTTTGGTGAATAAATCTACGAAGACCAGGATGTAGGTAAGCCCTTTTGAGCGGGGAAGATCCGTGATAAAATCTAGGGAGACAGCATTCCAGGGACCAGAGAGTGTTGGCAAAGGATGCAACAGACCTGAGGGTTTAGCCACCACATCCTTTGCTCGCCGACAAACTTCACAGGAACCCACATATCGGGCAACATCAGCACGGACCTGTGGCCACCAGAACTCTCTTGTGAGCAGATAAGGGTTTTGCAAAGTCCAAAGTGTCCAGCAGGTAAAGAATCATGAGATAGATGCAATACCTGGTTACGAAGGGGACCAGCAGGAACATATAACCTCCCTCGATGTAGTAATAACCCTTGCTGTGCAGAAAACTCTCCATGCTCTCCATTCTGAAGTTCTTGAAGACGTTGCTGAGTCCATGGATCTCGAGCTTGAGATTCCTGGATTTCTTCTGCCAAGCTGGGACACGGAGTCGTGGCTGCGAACACAGAAGGAGGCAAGATGGGTGCCACTAAGGTCTCTTTCACTGGTGCCGCATATTCAGGTTTTCTAGATAATGCATCAGCTTTCTTATTCTGAGCCTCAGGAATATACTTGATACGAAAATCGAACCGGGAAAAGAATAAAGACCACGGGATTTGTCGCTGAGACAATCGCCGAGCTGTTTGTAAATGTTCCAGGTTTCTGTGATCAGTTAACACTTGCACAGGGTGTTGAGCTCCCTCAAAGTAATGCCTCCATACATCAAAAGCTGTTTTGATGGCCAACAGTTCACGCTCCCAGATCGTATAATTCTTCTCTGCGGGTTTTAATTGCTGAGAATAGTAGGCACAGGGACGCGGGGTTTGGGAGGGATCCTCTTGTTGAGATAATACTGCTCCCAGGGCAACACTAGATGCGTCAGCCTCCACTATGAACGGCAGTTGTGGATCAGGGTAGCGAAGTAAAGGCTCCGAGGTAAAGCGGGTTTTCAAGGTAGAGAAAGCCTTCTCTGCTTCTGGAGTCTACCGGAAAGGCTCTTTGGGATGAAGGAGACGGTTTAAAGGTGCAGCAATATCGGCGTAAGCAGGAATAAACTGACGGTAGTAGTTAGCGAAGCCAAGGAACCGTTGCAAGTCCTTACGATTTTGTGGTTGCTGTCATGACAACACAGCCTCTACTTTCTTGGGGTCCATGCGGATTCCCTGGGGAGAAATGATATGCCCCAGGAATTCACCTTCTTCAATGTTAAACTCACATTTTTCCAGCTTAGCATAGAGTCCGTTCTCCCGAAGACGCTGTAAGACCTGACGAACATCTTGAACATGTTGAGCTGGATCAGCGGAGTAAATCAGAATGTCATCTAAATACACAATCACACAACGATCTAGGAGATCCTGGAAAATGTCATTCATCATCCTCTGAAACACACTGGGTGCATTGGTCAGACCAAAAGGCATTACTAAATGTTCATATTGACCATACCGGGTCCGGAATGCAGTTTTCCACTCGTCTCCCTTACGGATACGTACCAAATTATACGCCCCCCGAAGGTCCAGCTTAGTATAACACTTAGCCCCTTTCAACCGGTCCAAAAGTTCAGAGATTAAGGGTAAAGGGTACCGGTCCCTAATAGTGATCTTGTTTAGTGCTCTATAATCATTACAAGGACGAAGCTCCCCTCCCTTCTTCTTGACAAATATCACTGGTGCAGACAATGATGATTTGGAAGGCCGTATGAACCCACGTCAAAGATTTTTATCTAGAAAAGCCCTCAACGCTTCTAATTCCGGTTCGGACATGGGATAAACTCGCGCCACAGGAAGAGGTGCCCCAGGAATCAAATCAATGGCACAGTCATAGGGTCGATGTGGAGGTAGCTTGTCAGTCCCCTTTTCCTCAAATACATCTGCAAAGTCTTGGTATGCCTGAGGCAAGACAAGGTCAGATGTATCATGGGCAGATGCCAGTACAGTAGAGGAATGTTGCTTTGAACAAGGAACCTTGAAATATAATTCCCCTTGCACTCAATCCACCAGTGGATTATGAGCTCGCAACCAGGAAAGTCCCAAAACAAGAGGAAACTGGGGCATTCGGGTTACATTAAAGCTAATCTGCTCATTATGATCCATTACCTGAAGAGTAAGGGGACAGGTTTCCTGAGCTACCGCCCCAGAACGAAGTAACCGACCTTCAATGGATTCTACTAACAAAGGAGTGTCCTTATTTTGTACTGGAATCCGATGGTACCGCACAAACCCAGCATCCACAAAACAGTGAGCCACCCCAGAGTCTACCATAGCATACACCAGAATCTCCCAACCATCAGGGAGCCCTAGAGTCACAGGTATCAGAAAAGGTCCTTGAGGTGTGATAGTATTGCCTGGGAACCCTTCAGTATGCTCCATTCCTCGGGGTTCCTTCAAGGATGGAGCTGCCCTTTTACTGCTGGAGAGGTAGCAGCACTTATTGAGGAACGCTTCAAAGGGCAATTAGAAGCGAAATGTCCTCCTCCCCCACAGTACAGGCAGAGATGATGAAAGCGTCGTCTTGCCTTTTCCTCTGGGGTGAGGCGTGGTTGAGCAGCTCCCAGTTGCATAGGCTCTGGATCCACTTCACGGGCCTCCCGGGATTGCAGATGAGACACAGCTGGCAGAGGTTGCTGTTTGCAGTTCTGGCCTCGAGAGAGACGACGGCATTCCAGGCGTCCATCTATTCTCAGACACAGGGTAATGAGTTCCTGCAATGTGTTTGGTTGTTCTACCCTGCAGAGTTCATCCAGCACTTCATCTGCCAAACCTTCCATATACTGAGAAATCAGTGCCGGCTCGTTCCACTGCAAATCCTGAGCTATCAAACGAAATGCAGTGGTATAATCAAACACTGAGTCTTTGCCCTGTTTCAAAGCTCTGAGTCTCCTGTTGGCGGTAGCAGCCTGCACGGGATTCTGAAAGGCTGAAGAAATATGGTTCAGGAAAGCCTGATAATTATCCAGCAAAGGTGAAGCACTGAGGAGTAAAGGAGTCGCCCATTTAGCTGCCTGTCCCTTCAATAAACTGATGATAAAACAGACCTTAGACCTCTCAGTAGGAAATTCTTGAGCCCGTACCTCAATGAACAGCTTGCATTGAGCCAAGAATGCAGGGAATTCCTCTAATTTGCCTTCAAACCGGTCAGGAGGCAGCAAAGGGCAACAAGGCTGTAATGATGTTGGAGCTTGCTGCAATTGAACAATTGCCTGTGACAAAAACACTACTTGGTTTTGCAAAGCTTCCAGTTGAGTCATTCCAACAGCCCCCTCCTTCTCCATTCTGCTTGAATAAGTTTGGTGTGTGGGAGCAAACTGTCAAGCCCCGCACACAGAACACACAGCAAGCCAAGTTCAGTTCTTTGCCAGGAACTTTAGTTGTAATCCAGATAAAGTACAAAGTACAGTCCGAGTCAATCCAGAATAATTTACAGAGCCAAATGCCAAGTTCAAGGGAAACAGAGAAACGTCGTAGTCAGGAAGCCTGTCCAAGGTCAGGAAACAGAGAATGCCGTAGTCAGAAAGCCGGTCCAAGGTCAGGAAACAAAGTCAGGATAACACACAGGAACGTGGTGGCAAGGTAAGTGACGCGTTACTCCCACAGAGGGTTCAGGGTAAACTTGCTAGCTTTATCCTAAAACAGGGAGCACACCCATATCTCTGGCAAGGCTCCTGCTAGAACTCAGGGCTTTCAGATCTAATTCTATGCCTATCATTAAAGAGCCTTTCCCTAGCTCTCCTGTTAGTTCTCCTTTGCAGGATCCTGCTCCTAGCCCTTATAGGAGGAGGAGATGTGCCCTCAGCTGCGTCCTCAGACTCAGGTGCCTGCTGAGTTGAACTACAAGGCTCCTCCTGCTGCTCTCCAGCATTTAACCCTTCACATTCGGGTTCCATGACAGGCAGGGTCCTGGCACACCTGTAGGTCTTAGAAGAGCACTGTCACAATTTTGTAAGGAAGAGCTATTAAAGCTCAATTATCAGAAAACTAAAATTGTGGCCTTTGCCAAAAGACCCAAGATTTACTCTTGGAGTATCAATGGGCACAAAACTGAGCAGGTTTCCTCCTTCAAATATTTGGGAGTAGTTCTTCAGGCTAATGGTAACAGAAAAGCCCATGGAGATTATGTTGCCAGCATTGCTCAAAGAAGTTCTCTAGCCATTCTTAAATATCTTAAGGCAGCTGGCGGCCAGTATATTCCTGCAGCACTTAAACTATTCCAAGTCAAGTCAATTTCCCAACTTCTGTATGGAGTCCAATTAGGTCCCCTTTCCAATTATGTTCAACTGGAATGGGTACAATCTAAGTTTGTAAGATCAGCCTTACAAGTTCCCAAATATGTTCCCAATGTTACTCTCCAATTAGAGTTAGGCCTCATGAAAGTGGAGGCTAGAGCTTGGGTGGCTATTCTTACCTATTGGCTTAGATTGTATTTCTTCCCTAAGGCTTTAGCCGCCGCCCCCATTAGAAAAGATGACTTTAAGTCCAAATGGGAAGGGGCTATAATATCTAAAATTCTATCCTTAGTCTTGTCCCAAGACACCATGAACTATGATCAGGCCAAAGCGCTTATTAAGCAGCGGGTTACTGACTCAGAATGACAACTGGATCTAGCTAGCTCCCCTGCCTTTATTATTAATGACTCCTGCAGTTATCTATCTTCCCCAATGGGATACGTAGCCAAGCTTGAGATACCCACTCACTGGAGGGCCTTTACCTTGGCCCGATGTCATGCCCTCCCTTCTGCTGTTCTTGAGGGACAATATCGGAGGTCTCCCTATTCTGAGATGCTATGTCCCTGTGACTCCGGTGATATTGAGTCAACAGAACATGTACTTCTTCAATGTTCCTTTTATAAAGATACCCTGGCTAAGCTTATATCTCCAATACTCGATAAATATCCAGGACGCTCTGGTCATTATTACACTCAGTTATTTCTGTCAGATACCAATTTTTCTATAACATATAGTGTGGCTAGGTTCTGCGCCGCAGCGATCAAAATCCACAGGACAATGACCAGCGTTACCAACTAATTAAAAGTATCACTTATGATACCTAGCCCACTAAATATCAACAACTTTTGATTAATCAACAAATGTGGAATGTCTTATGTGCATGGAACTGTATGTATATATGTACTTTGATGTCTTTTGTATATGTCTATTTCGATCTTCCTCTGTGGCTCATTGGCATCACTAACTCCTCAGATATTAATAAGGTATAGCTTCGTGATGGTCGGGATGGATTTGTGGGCAGTTTTATATATATATATATATTGATTAGATTACAAACAGGAGGCCCCACACAGGCCTGCCTGTCTCAGCCCGACCTGCAGATAAAAGCAACCACATAGTGTGAATTTTCCTTTATCATGCGTGGGTTGGAAACCTAACCCCAGTGATAAACAGGGGAGTACTGTAACTAGTGACCCCACTGGAGAAGCCAGGAATGGAACCTGGGACTTTCTTGGAATCTCTGAGCAGCATTTCTTCCGTCTGCTCATTTGCCCTCACTTCCCCTTGATTTTCAGTCTGCACGAATGCTTTTTAAAGCAGGATTTTAAAGTAAAAAGGACATGACAAACAGCCCGGAAATCTACCTGAAGTACCTTTGACAGATACACAATAGATACCCTGAGTATTGTGTGTGGCTCAGATGCTTTATCAGTGGCATTGGTGGAAAAGGAAGGGCAAAACTGGAAAGCCCAGGATCTAGAATCTTCAAAACATACCAAGTGACTTTTAAGAAGCAATTCCTAAATCAAAATCTAAGCCAAACTGAGGCCATAGCTACTGTTAATGTGGTAAAACCAGTATCATATTCTCAGGAACAAGCATGTAAATGACCCTGAGGATTTTATACTTAGCATGTGGGAATGGTGAAATCATGTAATCCCATATATGCTTGGAGCAGCCTTGTCCTGATAGATATTTCCATAAACTGCCTTCTGGACAGAACAATGAGGAATTCTTTACCTTACCTCCAGGAAGCCTTTTCTTTGGGCTTGCTGAACATCAAGGATTATCCTTTGATTGCATTATACTCTGAAGAAACCCCACCCAAGTTCAAATGGATTTTATTCATAGGAAAGTATGAAGATTGTGGCCAACCTATCTTTGCAGTGTTGTGCTTCATAAAAAAGCCAGAATAGCGACCATGTGTTTAAAATTTCTTATATAGAAAGGCAAGAGCAGCCTTAGAAGAAAGCAATCCAAATTTTCATCCTGTAAGATTCAGCAAAAACATTTTGAAAGCTGAGAATGTAATTTGTGCATTGGTCATAGTAGTCTTTTATTGCAAGCCCAAGACACCACAGACACAACAAGCATGGAACAAGGGTGATAGATTCACATTTACAGGTTCTTGATGGCACAAAGATTTGGGGGAAAGTGGTGACTGTGGTACAGTGCAGTATAATCCCTTTCTGCTATTGGACACCTGAATACTTTTTACAAATATGCCTTGCTACCTTGCCATAATGCAACATTGTTTGTGAATGTGGAAAAATCAGTTGTAACCCCTGCAGTGATATGGTCTACATTTCAATGTTGAGGTTGTCACCCCTCAAAAATGGATGCAGGAACAGCTTTTCCAAAAAGGCTCTATGAGATGCCCAAATTCTTTCAAGCTGGATCTTGAATACTTAAATTTTAGCAGTGATAAGAACAAACAAAAAAACACACTGTTCTTGTTTGGTTCTGGAACTACAGCAGATGGAAAAGACGTCCGTCCCCTTTAGACAGTTTGGTTCTGCCCTTCTGAGACTGCTGAACTGTAATGACAAATGTATAAGCAAATGCTGGATCTGGATGTTGCGAATGGTGGCCTCCTTACTGCCTCTGGTGCAGCTATCATTGAATGAAGCAGAAGAGCAGAGTCAGATCAAATGTATCTGGCATTGGTCTCCAAACCTCAGGGTGAACTGAGATGTCTCATTTCGGTGACAAATCCTATAAATGTAAAAAGGACAATGGACAGCAGAGAACAGAAAGGTAGATTAAGGAACATGCTGGTTCTTGGAATAATATGAAGCTCAGGAAAGGACAACCAGTACGGTAAAAAGGTTACAATATTCAATGGTCTTCTGCTTGGAACAGTGGATCTTCATATGATTGCTCATCCAGATGTGTTGCACTTCAACTCTGATCATCAGCTGTTGGAATTTCAACATCTGGAGGAACATAGAAATCTGGAAGTTGAGCCATGACAACTAAAATTCTTGTCTTGAGAGATTGAAACATTTCACTGTTCATCCAAACAGCTTTGTCAGTCTAAGGAAAGCTATTTGCGAGTTCACTGACCTTATGTCACCCTGGTCTCAAATAGGTTCATAAGATGAACAATGGTCTGAATAGACTTGTTCGGTGGACAATAGTCTCAATAGGCCATTAGGTGAACAGTGGCCTAAGGTGCTGAAACCCATAAAGTATGGTTTGTTAGCTATGGCCTTGACCCAACATAGGAGGGGCAACAGCTCAGGACCAGAGTCAGCTGTCCACCTCCACTTGAAGGACAAAGGGCAGTCATTCAAATATGAGGATGTACACATATTAGACAGAGAAGTTAGGTGGTTCGAGAGAGGGCTCAGGGAAGCCATTCTTGTGAGTATTGAAAACACCTCTCTCAACAGAGCTTGGTGGCTCAGGCACAATCTATCTGCTACTTATCAGGTAATAATTTCAACTATACCCAGACAAATTAAGAATACTTCACACCTTGACCACCAAGGCCATAGCTAACGACCCATAATTTATGGGTTTCAGCACCTTAGGCCATTGTTTACCTAATGCCCTATTGAGACTATTGTCCACCGAACACGCCTATTCAGGCCGTTGTTCATCTTATGAACCTATTTCAGACCAGGGCGACATGAGGGCAAAGTGAACTATAAAATGGAGGGGTCACAACTAGCTTACCTCAAACTGATGAAGCTGTTTGGATAAGCAGCGAAACCTTTCAATCTCTCAAGAAAATAAATCCAGTCGCCATGACTCTACTTCCAGATAAACTCACCTGGATCATATTAAAGAGGGGGATGGCTTGTTTTCCATGGCTTCAGAGACTAGGACTTGGAGCAACGGTTTCAAACTACAGGAAAAGAGATTCCATTTGAACATTAGGAAGAACTTCCTGACAGAGCTGTTCAGCAATGGGGTATGCTGCCACAGAAGGTGGTGGAGTCTCCTTCTTTGAAGGTTTTTAAGCAGAGGCTGTTGGGAGTATTGTGATGGCAGGGAGTTGGACTGGATAGTCCTAGAGGTCTCTTACAACTCTGATTCTGTGATTCTATGGATGACTGAGAATCTTCACAGACATAGACTTAGAAAATAGGGCTATAAATTGGGCAGGCATAATAGGGATGCAATATGTTGACGGAAAGTAAGAATGATTTTTTTTGTATGAGAAAGAAATGCAGTAATTTTGCAAAGCCAAAATTGGGGAAGTGAATTTGAGGAAAGCAAAAAACATCACTAGGAAAAATGGGAGGTGTAGACCTTAACACTCAGCTTTTACCAGGAAGAAATGCTAAGATTTTTGTGTTGTGAACATAAAAGTGGGCTTTCCACTTTTAATCATGCTTCTTAAATCGCAGGGAGGTGGGGTGTTATTAACTAGACTGTACTGAAAACAGTGTTTTGCATACACTCAGAGGAACTCTATATTTCTGACTAAGAACTCTCCAGCTTTGTTTTCCCAAATGATATCTGTTTCTGTAATTCTGTATGTGGGGCTGACCCGAACCCCCTGTTGGCAAGAGTGGGCTTTCCATCTCCCCAAGAGCCAAAGCAAGATTCCCAAATTGCAGTTCATCTGAGGATTGGGTCATTACCACTGCAGATGTGGAGGGGGCCTTGGAGGCTACACATGTAAGCATGCAGGACAGGATTTAAAAGAGGATGTGGTGGAATAGGGGGATTATCAGACAGACACTGTCAACTGTGAGGCATTTGAGACCCAAGAGGAGTTGGGATTATCAAAACACTCAACAGCTGGCTAAGAGATTATCCACCATCAGGATCCTCCAAGGAGGCTAGGATGAGGCAAGGTGACCTTAGGCAAAACAACTGGGGAACCCAAAAACAAAACAAAACCCAAAAGCATAACACGGACAAAGAAAGCAGCAGGGGCAGACGGACCCCCACCAAGGACCTTGCAGAGGTAACATATTCAATGCCAGCTGGCCAGTTCTCCTATTTCACTTCCTTCAGCACCTCCTTACTCCAGTGAGCCCAGCCATGCCTGTATAGTCTCCAACTGTGCCTCCAAGGAGAAGTACTGCATAGATGGGGCAGCTGCTGCCAGCCGAGACTACAGGGAAGTAGTAGGGGAAGGTTTCCAGACTATGCTACTTCAAGAGACAATTGAGTGCCTGCATCTAGGACACTTGTTGCCCATCTGCAAGGAGTGGTAGAGGATATGGGACTCTGCTCTTCACAGTAAGGGCTGTTGTACAAACACACACACACACACACACATACACACCAAGTTTTTTTTTCTGAAGAAAATGGGGAGACAGAGATGGGAGATGATAAACTGTAGGGAAGTAGGTTGTACATTATGAATAAGCTCCAAGCATTCTCAAGAAAATGTACTAACAGTGATTGGAAAGTAGGAGTTGTCTTATACATAGGAGTGTCCTATAGATGAAAAAAAATTGGTGTTTCTTTGCAAGTCTAGGGAAAAAAACACTAATAGCTTCTGTGATGACTCAGTACTCAGCGTTCAAGGGGGCAAGTAATACTTTACCTGGAGATTTCATTCTAAAGATGTTAAAAGGAGCAAAGTAATTGCAGGTGTTTAATTTAGGGGGGAACACCCACCCACCAACACCCACCCACAAATCCTAATGCTTCACACTTCCTTGGAAATGTAAAACTGACCAAGATGGCACAACTTGTGTAAACCGCCCAGAGTTCCCGTGTGGGAAACAGGTGCGGTATACATGTTTGAAATAAATAAATAAAACCTACCAATGACAGGCAAAAAGCAAGAGGGAAACAGGAGCAGAAAATCAGCCAGTGAGCAAATAGATAATTTAGCAAAATAATAAAGCCACAGCAGCACAGGGAGATGGGCAGGAGAAGGGCTATGTGGGAAACAAGGAGATATTAGAGAACTGGCTAGGAAACCCATGAAGCCCTTCTAGTGCTTGACAAAGTGTTTATGAGATAATCGGGTTCAACTCAGTTTTCTTAGGGGACCAGTCCAAATTGCTATGAACTCCCCACCCCCACTCCAAGAAAAGGACTGCGAAGTGCTGTGGGATTAAGAAGAGTACAAAACCAGCAAGATTAACCCTCCTCTTCATTGGTGTTTTTTTTTTTTTTTAACAACAGAGGGTGGCAAAGAGACATATGCTTCTCCCCCCCCCAACACAAGCCCTTCTCCCTCAGTGCTGTGGCTCCCTAAGGATGCTGATTACCTGTGAATGACCCAGCATGCACTGAGACACCCTTCCAGCGATGGCATCACACACAGCACAAAATGGAGGCCTGTGAAATAAAGAAGGGGCAGTTTCTTTAACATTCTTCCGGTGCAGCCTGGATTCCTGCATCACACAGAAATCCCAGATCACCCCCGCCCCGCTTCCTTAAAAGATCATGGAGGGAAACTTAACACCTACTGGGTTGTAACCCTGAGCATCCACTTTACTGCCTTTCCCCTTCTCCATGGAGCCTGAAGTACTGCTGGAAGGGAGCAGCTGAGTTACTGAAAAGGAACAGTAGGACAACAGCACAGGGTTAAATCAAAATCTTTCCAAGCCATTAGATGTGTTTACTTGTTCCAAAACTTCAAAGACACCTCTGTACTTGTAGCATCCTCTGTCTGGGCAGAGGTTAAGAGCTTGTCTTTTGTCTACCTCTTTGAGTGGGGTAGCATTTTCTTTATTGTCATTTATTTAAAATGAATTCCTCCTGCCTTTCTCCTTAAAGGACCCAATGATGGAGCATTCCATCCCGAATTAAAATTTTGCTACACCATTCAAGGCAGTGGTGATAAAAGTTTGTTTTCCTTTTCTAAACAAGGGATGAAAAAATTAAGCAGGAATGCTTGAGATGAATCAGTAAGTAAATGCAATCTCCAACTAAAAATTTGGAGAATTTGTCCACTTGGGGCTGCTTTCATCAAAGCTACAGGATGTTATGGAATTTGCTAGGCCAAAGACTTCAGCTCAACAGAAGTTCTGAATGCTGCCAAGCGATTGAACAGAATCAGTAAAGTAATATTCTCTCCATACACACACTGAGTGCAAGTGAGACATGGAACATCCACCGGGGCAACTGAGGAAGTTTTAATCGCCAAGTAAGGCTGCAAATTAGTTTGAAATGTATCTAAAATAATCAGCTATATCCAGAATTTTCTGAAGCAGAGATGCCACTGTTTGCTCAAATCCCTTGACACAGGGTAAAGATAATTCAATTTTTTCAATTAGACTAGATTTCCTTAAGAAGACAATCTCGCTGCAGTATTGTTTATGGCTGAAGATGTATCATTGCTCTTTATTCTGGTGCCTTTGATAAGCTAAGAATGGTAAAGGTTGAATACACATATGGTTAGTACCTGTTCTTCATCTGTGATATATGTTAACTGGTCACAGAAAGCTGTCCACCATTCCAGCTATCTCTGTAGCAGGCCATGGACTTCTTAGAAATGAGACAAAATGAACAGTTCCTTCCCCTTCACAAGGGGCCATGCCCAATCAGTGCAGTGTAGGATGTGGGAGCCTATTAAGTTTTTATGACAAGGAGGGTGCAAGGATTGTGCAATAATTAAACCTAGAAATGCTCTACTAGAACCCACAAGAGCCCATTTAGGTCTTTACCTGGTGAGCTGGTACTGCTGGGTGTACAGACACTATCATCTAACCAGGCACTCTGAACCAGGGAGTCCTGCTTCTGGGGACCTTCAAGGGAACATATCAACTCCTGCACAACAGAAATGGGAAGCAGGCGTTAAAGGGCATGCCCATGCTGTCATCCACCCAAGGGTGTGGAATTATCCATGCAACAGCAATCTAAAAGCCATCACACTAACCGCCTCGTTCTCCTCCTCCTCCTCGGATGTTTCATTCTCTCTCACTCCACGACAACAGCTGCTCCCGTTGGATGAACGAGACAGAGGCTGCATCACACAGTAGCCAGATGTCTGTCTGGAAAGGACTCTAGTGCTAAAGGAACAAAAATGTCAAATCATCACCTTTGAAGCCCTGAAATGCCATTTGCACAACTTAAATTTTTGTATTCCTTCTTGTAGCCAAACTTCACTATGGGGTACAAAAGTCTTAAAGGCTGCACAGATTTATGGAGAAATTAACTCTTCTTTTAACTTGGTGGTGAGGTTCACATGCTTTATGGGGAAACTACAATAACAAATAATGTTGGAAATGATCTAGGGCTGCGACAGCCTGGTTTGAATTATGTTCCATTGACTACATGATGTACAAGTCAGTGTGAATCAGTTTGAAGTGTTCCCCACAAAAGCTGTAATTTTTCCTCCAACACTGGATTCTGCCCCCCCCCCCATAGAAGCTGGCTCTCCCAGCTTTCTAGTTCAATGCCTAGTAAAAAAGGAGGAGGACTAGCCTTATTTAAGGACATTTATGCTGCTGAAAAAATAAACTGGTTACTTTCCTGTACAGGTGGTTCTTCGAGTGGACCTTTGTGAAACCACACACATGGGTTTCCCAGTGCGCAGGTGCGAGGCTCAGACTTCCCTAGCAACAGGAAAGTCTCTGCCCTCTCACACTAGCATATGTGAGAGGGTTCCCACCCAAACGCCTCAGTTCCCTCGGAACCGCCTGTGTGACAGGTAAGTAACAGACACAGCATGATGGTCTGAAGGGAGGAGAGTATGTGCTGTGTTGCTTCACGAAGGTCCACTCAAAGAACAACTTTTACAGGTAAGTAACTGGTTCTTCTCCTTCATGGCCTTTGTGAAGCCACACAGATGGGTGATTACAAGCATTCATAGAATCATAGAGTTGGAAGAGACCTCAAAGCCATGTAGGAACCCCCATCACAATATTTCCGAAAGATGTCCATCCAGCCTCTGCTTAAAAACCTCCAAAGAAGGAGACTCCACCTCCCTCCATGGCAGCATATTCCACTGCCAAACATTAGAACGGTGGGATGTCACACTCTCACAAAGGAGAGGACGGCTCTTCCAAGGACCATTGTAGACCTCCTTCGAACATCTATCCAGTAGTGCTTCATGAAGGTCATGAGTGCAGCCCATGTAGCAGAGTTACAAATGTCCTCCAAAGGAACACCTTTAAGAAAGGCAGCAGAGCAAGATATCGCTCTTGTGGAATGAGCCCTAACTGGAGTAGGTAACAGCTGTTTGGCCAACTTATATGCAAATTCAATAGTTGAACCATCCAGCAGGAAAACTGCTGTGAAGAAATGGGAGACCCTTTGAACTAGGATTATAACAGATGAATAACTGTTTTGTAGAACGGATTGAAGCTGCCCTTGAGACATCAACAGCTAAAGCCCTGCAAACATCCAAGGCATGGAGATCCCTCTCCAGTGGAGTCAATGGATTTGAGGGAAAAGTAGGTAGGGTGATTGGTTAGGAAAGGTGGAAAGAGGAGATATCCCTTTCCAAAGGTGGAAAGAGTTATCTGGGTATGCAATAACTCTGGCCTTGAAAAATTGCAGATATGGAGGATCACAACGAAGGACACATAGCTCACTGGAGCATCTTTCAGAGGTAACAATGAGGAGGAAAATGTTTTAAATGTATGCAAACACAGGTCACATGTGGTCATTGGTTCAGACGGTGCTTGCATAAGTTTATTCAGAGCGAGCGATAAAGAACACTGTGGGGGATAGGCTTTCGGTCAGGGAATTTGTTCCTTAGACCCCTCAGGAAGAGCTTCAATTATGTGTGATAGAAAAATTGGGAGTCCGGCAAGTTTTCTGGCTGGTGAAATACAATAGCAGAGAGGGAAACCCTAAGAGAGGAGCTGGAGAGCCTGGACCATTTTAGATGAAGTAGGTATAGGACGACATGGTGGAGGGATGGGTTGATGGCAGGGAAGCCTTTCTCCTCTGTAAAAGATGTCAAGGAAATAGTAAAATGGCTGCAGTTAGGTCAAGAAAGCAAGAAAGGATTTGTGTGAGAATGTCTGCGTAGTTGTTTCTTCCCTTGTTCCATCCTAAGCTCACAGGTGCTGTCTTATCGCCTGGGAAGAGGAACAGCGAGCAAAGAGGAGTCATAACATCACATTCCTTAAAGCACACTACATGGGAACTGGAGGTGTGGAGGAAGGACAATGGATATGCTAAACAATGCTCTGTGATTGGACAATTACCAGAATGACTGTGAATAATGGGAGGAGATACCAATAATGAGATGCTTTTAGGTTAGAGAATAGAATGCTGCTTTGAATGAATGAATGAATGCCGATGATGATTTTTTCTAGGACTTGGTTTTAGAGCTTTTATTCACGATGAGGTTTGTAGTTGAGAATGCTAGTGTAACTTAGAATAATTTAGATAGTTTTCTTGGATTGCAAATCCTATGACCATGCTACTGATTTAATATTATATCTTTTGTGCTTTGCATTGATCTTTTTTACTGAAACTTAAAATGACTTTTTACTTTTTATTTTTCTGATTTTTAATAAAAATAATATTCTACCAAAGCTTGGTTTTTTTGCCCAAGAGTGAATGTGGCTAAAGCTCAGTGTCTTGGACAGAGAAGTAATTTTGGAACTTAGGACATTTTTCTTGTTTGTCCTACCTTGAAGGGTTGGTGTATATTGCAAAGTATACAACCAGTGTTAATGCTACTGAGCCTAGCAGCCTGAGAACACCTCCACAGACACTCTCCTAGGTGAAAGGGTAATAGAGTGGTGGGTTTTAAAGATGAAATTGGCTATCAGGGGCTGGATCCATCAAGGGAGGTGATCTTAGGAGCCTCCTGGAACCTTGCCGTTCCCTGACAAAAGATATAAATCTTCTCCATTTGTAAACATACATAGAGGGGAAGGCTTTTGAGCAGCAGAAAAAATAGTAGAATCTAGGTCTGGATCCTCCATGTAGTGAGCTGCAGGCGGGGGAGATCCAGATGGATGATTCGCCCCCCCATCGCATGAGAGCAGGTTCTGGAAAAGAGTAAGGCAATAAAAATCGCAGACCATTCTCAGTGGGGCAAACTAAGTCTGTTGAGGCCACCAAGGGGCTACAATAATTGTTTGCTCTCTCCTGCTGAATTTTTGTGACCACCTTGTTCAATGGAGGAATTGGAGAAAACGCATAAAGCAGATGAGTCCCCCAATGAAACATGAAAGTGTCCCCCTTGGAGTTGCGGCCTCTCCCTGCCCTTGAGCAGAACTGTTGACATTTTAAGTTCTCTGGAGTGGCAAAGAGGTCCACCCTCAGGGTTCCCAAACAGCGACAAAGAAATTCGAAGGTCGATTGATGCAACTCCCACTCATGCAAATTGCTCTGTCTCCTGCTGAGATTGTCCACTGTGACATTTTCAGAACCTGCGAAATTCATGGCAATTGGGAAGATTTGGTGCTCCATGCCCATTCCCAAAACTCTATGGCCAAGCGATGGAGAACACTGTTGATGTAATACATGGTGGTCATGTTGTCGGTGACCACCAGTATTACATTGCCAGAGAGGTGTTGGAGAAAGGCATGGAATGCTTTGAAATCAGCTAAGAGTTCCAGCTGGTTTATGCAGAGAGCACGTTCTTGAGGGGACCAGGTGTCGTTAATGCTCATTTCCAGGCGTACAGCACCCTCACCAGTTTTGCTTGTGTCCATTGTAACCTGCACAGATGGAAAGGGAGTTTGGATGGGATGACCCACCAGCAGATTGGACTTGTTCTTCCACCAGGTAAGCTGTTGGGATAGCTTTGGGGGAACTCAAAGTTTTTTGGGTGGGTCAAACTTGGTCAGGAACCAAAATTGGAGCTACCTGAGTTTCAGTCTGGTGTGTGGCAAATGAAAGTCATTGACGTCATGAATCCCAGAAGATGCTGTTAGAGCATGGATGTTGCTTCCTGGATGAAACGAGGGTAGGAGAGATGCAATGTTTTGTAGATGCTCCCTGGGAGGGAGGGAAGGCCATGGCTTGCGGTGAATCTAGAATTGATCCAATGTAGGTGACCAGTTCTGAAGGCATGAGTAAAGACTTTTTGTGGCTGACCTGAAGACCACGTTTGGCAAGGGCAGGAAGAACAGACTGTATGCCTCTTTCTGCTTGTTCCTTGCTTTCTGACACCACCAGCTAGTTGTCTAGATAGGGAAAGAGGACACTTCCTTGGGTCCTCAGGTAAGCAGCCACCGGAGCCATGCATTTGGTAAATACTCTTGGAGCAGTTGTCAAACCAAAAGGCAGGATATAATATTCGAATATGTTGTTGCTTACTGCAAACCTAAGGAACTGACTGTGCGAAGGGTGAATTGAGATGTGGAAATATGCATCCTTCAGATCCACCACTCTGAACCACTCTCCCTGGCATAGAAAGGGAATGATCTTCTCCAGAGTCACCATCCTGAACTTGAGCTGAATAAGATATTTGTTGAGCCTCCATCCTTTTTCGGTACTGTGAAGTATCTGGAGAAATGCCCTTGTAGTGCATGAGAAGGAAGAACTGGTTGAATGGCCTTCTTTTGAAGAATAGATGTGATTTCTTTAAGAAGACACGGTGAAGGATTAGTGCAATAGATGCACTGTTGGTGCCTGTTGGAGACCGGAATCTTTCTGCTACAAGCGACACAGTGCTTGAAAGGTGGCAGAAATGCCATAAAATGAAGAAAAATTGAAGAAAAAAAACTAAAAAATAATACACAATAGAAGAGATTAACAAAATGCTACTTTAGTGTGGCAGTAAGAGGGAACTGAAGTGTTTGGGTGGGAAGCCTCTCACACATGCCCAGTGTGAGGGGGCAGAGACTAATGAACTTTCCTGTTGCTAGGGAAGTCCGAGCCTCACGCTTGTGCACTAGGAAACTCATCTGTGTTGCCTCACGAAGGCCACAAAGTAGAACAAGGATACACAACTGGGAAGTCAGGTTGAGAATATTTTGGTGAGAAGAGGCAGAATATTGAGAGGGATCTCACTGTGGGGGTATATTATAGACCCCCAAATCAGCTAGAGGAGTTGGATGATGCCTTCTGTGAGCAGATGGCCACACAGTCAAAAGGGAGGGGTGTAGTACTAATGGGAGAGTTTAGCTATCCCAATATATGTTGGCAGTCTAACTCAGCTAAGAACACAAGGTCCAATAAATTCCTTCATGGCCTTGCAGACAATTTCATGGCCCAAAAGATGGAGGAAGTAGCAAGAGGAACAGCTATTTTAAATCTGATCTTAACCAATAGGGAGGACCTTGTAAATGGGGTTGAAGTGGTGGGATCTTTAGGTAGAAGTGGCCATACTCTGTTAGAATTTGTTATACAGTGGGTCATACTCTGTTAGAATTTGTTATACAGTGGGCCATACTCTGTTAGAATTTGTTATACAGCCAAACAAGCATCCTGGACTTTAAGAAAGCTAATTTTTGTAAAGTATCACTGCCTTGTTGTGGCGAAGGGCCTTGAGCAACTCAGAGAAGCTATGAGCGATTCCATAGGTCATAGTGGAGAGTTTGACTAAATGTGGCCCACCTGGGGTAGGAACTGGCAAGCCATTCCAGTATCCCTGCCAAGAAAACCCCATTAACAGAAACAAAAAGAAAAAATATACGATGCTAGAAGATGAGCCCCTCAGGTCAGAAGGCGTCCAACATACTACTGAGGAAGAGTGGAGGACAAGTACAAGTAGCTCCAGAGCTAATGAAGTGGCTGGGCCAAAGCCAAAAGGATGCCCAGCTGCAGTCATGCTTGGAAGAGAAAGTCCAATGCTGCAAAGAAATACACTGCATTGGAATCTGGAATGTGAGATTTATGAACGAGGGTAAGCTGGATCTAGGCACTACGCTTCTGTTGATGCAACCAAGCGTTATTTTTTTAAATTTTTTATTTATATATATATAAAAAAACAGAAAGAAACAGCAAAATAACATAAGAAAAACACACACATCAATATAACTAAAATATAACAAATATAACAAATATAAACCCTGTGCAACCCACCCCCCTCGGGACTTGAACGGAATAACAACTTTCATGATAATGACCAGCCCATTTCCCTCCAGAAGTACATTGAATCTTCTCCAGGTGTATACCCTTTACCCTTTTGGAATACAAATACCAATAATTTATCCCATATTCCATTAAAGTCATTAGACTTGCTCAGCCCTTTCCTAATTTTCATTTCACAAGTCAGTTTATCGTTAATAGCTAAATTCCATAACTCCTTATACCATTCTTCCATCACTAATTGATTATTAGATTTCCATTATAATTATAATTACCAGTTCCTCCTCCTCTTTCTAAAGTGTATCTGAAACTATATTTAACAGCGCCAGCTGGGGGCACATTGGAATCTTTTCCCCTAATATTCCTTGCATTTCATTGAGAACCAAATTCCATTCAAATTTCCTTTTCTCACATGCCCACCACATATGTAAATATGTCCCTTTTTCTTTTCTACATCTCCAACAAATTGGAGATATTTCTTTATTTATTGTATTTAACTTCGCAGGCTTTATATACCATCTCCAATATACCTTGTAACAGTTTTCTTTAACTCTCACTGACATATTTTTCACTATTCTTTTGTTCCACATTTCCCCCCATTCCTTTTTTAATGTCTTTATTTTTTTAATTATTGTAAAAATTTAAGAGACAAACAAACAAATAACAATACTAGTGCATCCCCCCCCCCGGGACCGTCCAGTTCTTCCATGAGTTCTTCTTTACTACTCCAACGTCTGTTGTTCTGTTGTTCTGATATTCTTCTTAAAGTCCTCTTCTCCAGAACTGTCTTGAAATATTCGTCGGTTCTTTCCCCTTCCCTTCTACTAATACAAAGTCTATAAATTTTCCCCAAATGTCATAAAAATGTCTTTTTTCATTTCTCCTCGTTTAAACTTTAAACTACAAGACAATTTATCATTTATGGCTATGTCCCAAAGTTCGTTATACCAATCTTCCATCTTGAGATCTAGTTTAGATTTCCAGTTTCTTGCTATAATTAATCTAGTAGCTGTCATATGATTTGCTATTAGTTCTTTTGTTGTAACATCATAATCTTTACTAGTTGACAATGATAACAATGCTATCTCTGGATTACAATTAATATCTACTTGAATCATCTCACTTAGCTCTAAAAAAACCATTTTTTACCTATCTTTTTATCACATTTCCAGCACATCTTAGAATATTCAGCGTTCATTCTATTCAACCTAATTGGCGTCAAGTACCATCTTGAAACCAATTTAAAATAATTTTCTTTTATCCTGACCGATAATGATCTCAGGATTCTCATGTTCCAAAATTTTATTTTATTTATTTATTTATTTATTTATTTATTTATTTATTTATTTATTTATTTATTTGTGGAGCTTATATCCCGCCCATCTTTCCCCAGTCTTCTTTTTTTAACTCTACATTAAGGTCTTGTTTCCAGATCTCTCTCAGAGAATCTAACTCCTTCACTTCCAATGAGTCCCCTATTATTTTGTATATTTTACATACTAGTCCTTTCTCTATATTATCCTGGTCAGATTCAAGCGATAATAAAAACTGTTCAAACTTTGTACATTCTCTAAGTTGACTGTTTCTTCTGACCCAGTCCTTTGTCCATTTTTCTAACTGGATATAGTTTATCCATATTAAATCACTAGATTGCAAAGTGGTTTTTATGTCCTGATTTGTTCTAATTTTGCCCAACCAGTCTTTTAATCTAGCTATTTTCTTAGCTTAAAATAACCCTAAATAATGCTTCAAATTCGTAGGAAAATTTTCCAAGTCTGTTACTAAACATAATGGGGAACCCTTCAGTGATAAAATTTTTCGATATTTTCTCCATGTAGTCATTAAACCATTCAGGGGGGGATTCTCAATCTCTACTTTATTTTTGAAATCACTAAACAAAAACTTATTTATATCCCCCTTTATGTCCAATGACTCCAGCTCCCACCATATTACCTTCTCTGGTTTGAATAAAATTTCCCCCAAACAACTAGTTTGATTAGCTATATAATAATTTCTTAGGTTAGGTATACCTAATCCTCCTTCTTTTTGAGATCTATACCACAAACTTTTGTTTATTCTTGATTTTTTCCCACCATTACAGTACCTATTTATCATGTCTTGGAGAATTTTAAGATCCTTTTCTAAAAACTGAACAGGTAACATTCTAAAAATAAAATTGATTTTAGGCAGTATCTTCATTTTTACCAATGTTATTCTACCAAACCAAGATAAGTTCAATTTAGTATAACTTTTTATTCTATTTTTCATCTCTTCTTTTAATTTTAATTTTTTTTCCTTAGTCTTGGTAAACTCCTTTTAAAGTTCTAATCCTAAATATTTAATACTTTTACCGCATTTCAGCCCAAAGTTTTCAATTGTTTTAAGATCTTCTCTTCCATAATTAAACAATAAACTTTCTGATTTTTGCCAATTTACACATAATCCAGTTATTTCCCCAAATTCTTCTAAATGAATTTTTACTCTTTGAATTTTCTCTATTGGGTCTAAAATTGTCAATAGGGCATCATCCGCAAATAAACTAATTTTAGTTTCCCCCTCTTTCCCAATACCTTTAATAGATTCGTCATCCCTTATTGCATTTGCCAAGAGTTCTATAACAATACAAAAGAGTACTGTAGAAAGAGGACATCCTTGTCTAGTTCCCCGGCCCAGGGAAATTTGTTCAGTCATTCCATCATTAACTATTATTGAGGAAGTACCTTTTGAGTACAATTGATTTATTACTCCTAAAAAATGTTTCCCAAATCCCCATTTTTCTAGCAATATTTTTAATGTAGACCATTGAACACAATCAAAAGCTTTAAAATGGTCTAAAGATAACATGCCTGCTTTAGTAGTACTTTTTCCCATTTCATAAAGAATATTCAAGTTTCTTCTTATAATGTTCACCATTTGTCTTCCCTTAATAAAACCACATTGATCATCTTTAATATATTTAGCTACAAAATTATTGATTCTTTTAGCCAGAATTGCAGTAAAAATCTTGGAATCCTGATTTAGTAGGGATATTGGTCTATATGATCCAATGTCCATTAAGTTTTTATTAGGTTTAGGTATTAAAATGGTTAAGGAATGGGTCCAGGATCTTGGGACTTGTTCTCCTTCCATTATTTTGTTATATACCTTTTTTAGTTTGGGTACTAATATTGTTTTAAAAAGTTTATAAAATTCAGGTCCCAGACCATCCACTCCAGGAGTTTTATTATTCTTTAGTTTATCTATTACCTCACCTATCTCTTGATCTGTAATGGGTTTCTCCATTTCCAGCATATCTTCCTCTTCCAAAGCCCTCTTCAAATTTTTGGTAATATATTTTTCTATATCGTCCTTGCTCTTGTTTTTTGCTGTATATAGAGATTGATAGAACTCTTCTATAGCTTTTAATTTGTCTTTCATTTGTGTACAGACCTTACCTGAAGAATCTTTTATATTCCCTATTGTATTTTTATCCCTTCTTTTCTGGGCTAGTCTGGCTAAAAGTTTTGAATTTTTTATTACTGTAATCAAAAAAATTATTTTTAAATACAGTAAATTTCTTTGTACTTGTAGTTCTAAATCCTCTAATTCTTTTTTTTTTTTTGCTTCAATCTGCCTCAATATCTTCTTATCATTGTTAGAAAAAAAATTGGGATTCTAAATCTGCTATTAAATTTTCTAGATTTCTTTTGTTAAACTCTTCCATTTTTTTATTCTAGAGTTTTCTCTTATAATAATGCCTCTAGCTACAGCTTTTAAGGTGTCCCATATAATTCCCATTCTTCCTCCAGCCTTTCAAACTTGTCCCAAGTTTCCGACCAGTCTTTTTTAACTCTTTCCACCACTTCTGGGTAATGAAATTTTTTTTGCATTCATTCTCCATCTCCTAGCTTCTCTATAGTTTTTATTTATTGCTATATCAATTGACATTATGCCATGATCAGATGTTTTTATAATTTCAATACCAGTATTATTTACTTTAGGTATTAGACTTTGTGAAACAAATACAAAGTCTATCCTAGAATAGCTCTTGTGAACTGGTGAGTAGAAAGTAAATTTTCTTTCGTCTCCTTTAAGTTCTCTCCAGACATCTTTCAATCCTGTATTGTTTATAAATTTTGTTAATGTTGTTTGTCTAACCCTCCAGTCTTCCTTCTTGTGAGCTGATTTGTCTTTAATTTTATCTAACACCATGTTGAAGTCTCCAGCCATTATTAAATACCCCCTTTTAACAGTTTCAATCTGATCCCAGAGTACATTATAAAAGCAACTTTGACTAGCATTTGGTGCATATACATTTAACAGAGTATATTGCTCTTTACCCATTAGAACTTGAAGTATTATATATCTGCCTTCTGAATCTTTCACCACATTTTCAACAATGCATTCACAATTCCTTGAAATTAAGATGGCTACCCCCCTTGCTTTAGATGTGCCAAAACTTTTCTCATAAATACCAATATTTGGAATTTTTAGTTCATTAACACCATCTTTTATTTGATGAGTTTCTTGCAAGAAAGCAATATCAATTTTATGCCTCTTAATCGTCGCTTCAATTCTCTTCCTCTTCAAAATTGACCCCAGACCTTTCACATTCAATGTTGCTAATTTTATAAACTTTCCCATAACTTAACTTTTTTAAAAATATTCTGGAATGGTCCCATTGTGCAAAAAAAAAAAAAAACTTAACACCTACAATTAACAAAAAGACAACTAAAATAATCCAAACCCTCCACCCTAAACTTGTATTCTTTTCCCCCACCCCATTAGCTACCATACACTTTGGCATGTGCCCTTAAGGGGTGGGAGGGAGGAAATCCGTCCACGGACAGTGACTGGCCAAGATCCCGCAAGCTCTTTAGTCATCTTAATACTGTGTGTCAATTTTTTCCAGAAAACTATTATATCCCTCTCCAGACCACCCTCTTTCCCATCCCCTCCTGAGGGAAGTTTTAAAAAGGGGGGAGGGGAAAAGGAAAAAGGGAAAAGAAAAAGGGGGGGAAGGGAAAAGATGGCGAAGGAGAAGGGGAGGCATGCCGGGGGAGAGAGAGGGAGAGAGAGAGAGAGAGAGAGATGAATTGACGGGCTTCAGCTGTTGTTCTTCATTCTGATGTTGTCGCAGATGTCCCAGGAGCCGAACTAGGAGAAATCGAATCAGCTTGAATATTCCATGCTTTCAAAAGGTGCTGGCCTTCCTCCAGGGAATAAATTGTGTGCTGGATGGAACCTTTCCAAACTTTCAGAAAAAGGGGGTGACCCCAAGAGTAGCGAAAATTATGTTTCAGTAGTATTGTTGTTACTGGTTTCATCGATTTTCGCCAGTCAGAGGTTTCTTTAGAAAGGTCTTGATAGACCTGCACGATTTTATCTCCCCTCTTCAAAAAATCCGGATTTGTCCTTATAGAAGACATAAGACGTTCTTTGTTTACATAGGAGGCAAATCTGACTATTATTGGTCTTGAACTTCCTTCTCTTGAGTTGCCCAGATAATGAATCCTCTCTATGTTTTTTTCTGCAAGTTGTCAAGGTAAAAATGAGTTAAGCCATGTCAGCACTTCCTGTTTTAATTCTCCCCTCTTTTGGACTTCAAAATTAATCAGTTTTTCATTCTGTCTTCGAGAGTAATCTTCCATATAAATTAACTTCTTTTTGGCTGTCTGTAATTCTTGTTTTGGGGAGTTAATGTCGCCTTCATTTTTGGTAACATGTTGATCCAATCTGTTAATCTCTCCTGCCATATTTTCCAATTTCTGACCGTTGCTGTCCACGCCCGCTTGTGTTTGTTTGATTTTACAGGTTAATTCTTGCTTTGTATCGTCAACCTTCCACGAAACCTCATCAATCTTCCGCGTCACATCTTTCAAACCCAGGCTCATTAGGCCCACCAGTTCTGCTTTAATTTGTCGCATTTCCCTCATGAAATCTAGATCTTCGGGGGAAGTAGTTTCTACCCCCCTTCCACCAGATGCCATATCTGACTCAGCTTTCTTCACGGCTGCAGGGTCAAGACGTTGCAATGATGCACGTTGGAATGAGGTATCGGAAGGTTTTCTCACCCAAGTTTTTAGAAAAAAAAAGCTTTTTCTTCTTGGCAGGCATAAAAGCATGCAAAAAACACACAGAAGAAGTCTCCCACCGGAGCCTGTAAAATTCAGTCTCTCTCTCCGTGCAAGCTATTCAGACAGCCAAAACCGAAAGTAGCTAGGTCTTAGTAAATTAAGCTTATCTAACTGCTTTCCCTGTCAACCCCAGAGAGTTTAAGGCTTCATTACTCATGGCTCCAAGGCTTTTAGACAGTAAATTTTAAAGCTTTTCTCATCTCGGTACGGAGCTCCGTGATCAAGCGGCCGACATGTTACGTAGGTGGGACTTCCTCCCCCATTCTTCCTTTTTAATCTCTTTATTAATATTTTCTTGCCAAATCTCTCTTAACTTATTATTTTATTATTATTCTCCTGAATTAATATTTTATATATCTCACTTACAATACCTTTCCTCTGTTCTTTATTTTCTATTTCATTCCTTCTATCTATAATTTCTTCAAGTCTGGTCAATTTGCTACATTCTTCTACTTTAGCTATCCATTCTTTAGTCCATTTTTCCAATTGTATAATGTTCAATCAGGAAATATTTCCTCCCAACTTTTCCTTTATGCTTTGTCTACTCTTCATTTGCTTTAACCAATCCCGCAAGTATATAACTTTTCTATCAAGCAGTAGCCTATTTAGACTCCCTTTTAAATTTTCTGGGAAACTCTTAATTTCTGTTATAATAATAATAATAATAATAATAATAATAATAATAATAATAATAATAATAATAATAATAATAATAATAATAATAATAATAATAATAATACCTTTATTGTCAATGTACAACATGTGCACAATGAAATTAGCTGAGTCTCCCATGCCCACCCCCACCACCATCCCGCCCCCATCTCACTGGCAATCACTCAGTCTTATTGCACCCTGTGTACTTGACACAGAATGCGCCAGCCCACAGGTCAGTTCTTCTATACTTGTCCGGGGATTATTTCCCATTCAGCAGACTGACAGCCCATGGATAAAAACTGTTCTTCAGTCTGTTGGTACGGCAGGCTATACTACGATATCTTCTGCCTGATGGTAACAAGGTAAAAAAGTGCTGACCGGGGTGTGAGTCATCCTTAAGAATTTTTCCGACCCTCCTGAGGCAACGATCCCTAGCGATGTCGTCCAGTGCACTCAGGGGACAGCCCATGATATACTGAGCTGTGCTTACCACCCTCTGTAGTGTCTTCCTGTCAGCAGCTGTCAATCCAGCATACCAAACGGTAATGCAATATGTGAGGATGCTTTCAACTGTGGACCGGTAGAAGGAGATAATCAGTTGTTGCTTCACTTTGTTCTTACACAAGACCCTAAGGAAATGCAGTCTCTGCTGGGCCTTCCTGACTACTTTGGTTGTATTAATTCCCCAGGATAGATCCTCACTGAGGTAAACTCCCAGAAATTTAAAGGAAGAAACTCTCTCCACACACACCCCCTGGATGTACAATGGGGCTAGTTCCTCTCTCTTCCTCCGGAAGTCCAGCACCATCTCCTTTGTCTTGGTAATATTTAGATGCAAGTTGTTTTCTAGGCACCATGTGGATAATTTTTGGACCTCATTCCTGTACGGTGATTCATCTCCCCTGTAATAAGACCCATTATGGTGGTATCGTCTGCGAACTTAATAATCACAGTAGATGGATCAGATGATACACAATCATATGTGTACAGTGAATACAGGAAGGGACTAAGCACACAGCCCTGTGGGGAGCCGGTGCTAAGCTTCAGGGAAGTAGATGTGAAAGGCCCAACCCTCACTGTTTGTGAGCGGTCCCTTAGAAAGTCCTTGATCCAATCACAGATGGTAGAAGAAAGGTCCAAATCAGCCAGCTTTTTAGTAAGAATGCTTGGTAGGATGGTGTTAAAAGCTGAACTGTAATCAATGAAAAGCATCCTAACATAATTTCCAGGTTTCTCCAGATGACTCACTGCAAGGTGTAAGGCAGTAGCTATGGCATCATCTGTTAATCTGTTTCTCCTATAGGCAAACTGATGTTTATCAAAGTCTGGTGGAAAACATGTTTTAAGGTATTGGAGAACCAATCTTTCAAAGCATTTCATCACTACAGACGTTAATGCAATAGGTCTGTAGTCATTTAGGCAATTAACTGCTGTTTTCTTTGGGACTGGGACAATGGTAGCTGCTTTCAAACATGATGGAACGCAAGCCGTTTGCAGGGAGATGTTAAAAATTCTTGTCAGAACCCCTGCTAACTGATCAGCACAATTTTTTACCACTATCCCCAGGACCCCGTCTGGGCCTGCAGCTTTACTGGGATTCACAGCCCTCAATGCAGCTCTCACTTGATGTTCATATAAAATGAGTGGCTGAGAATTTGAAGACTGGCAAGCAGGTACTATGGGGCCTGGTCTTTTAACCTCATAGCGAGCAAAGAAAATATTCAGCTCCTCTGCCAATGAGGCATCAGCCTCAGCCATGTTCCTCATCTTGCCCCTAAAGTTAGTTAAATGCTGCAGTCCTTGCCATACTCCCTTTGTGTTGTTATCAGCTAAGTAGTTCTCCACCTTTTGTTTATATTTTTGTTTTGCTGCCTTTATACCTCTTCTAAGATTAGCCCTAGCCTCTCTATATGTATCCATGTCCCCTGCCTTAAAGGCAGAGTTCGGCTCTCAGAAGTGACCTTACCTCAGCAGTCATCCAGGGTTTACTATTCCCATAGACTCTGATGCGTTTATCCGCTGTTATGTTGTCAGTACACACGTTGATGTAAGAAAGTACAGCATCAGTATATCCATGTAGGTCTTGGTCTTCAAATACACTCCAATCAGTTGCTTCAAAACAGTCCTGGAGCTGACTAAGAGCACCCTCTGGCCATATTTTAACCATTTTAATAATTGGCTGGGTTCTTTTCCGGAGAGGGATGTACTTTGGGCATAGAAGAAGTGAAGAATGATCAGATGTGCCCAGATGTGGAAGAGGAATTGCCCTGTATGCCTGTTTCACATTGGAGTACACGCGATCCAATATGTTATTTTCTCTGGTGGGGAATTTCACGTACTGTTCAAACTTGGGGAAAACAGTTCTTAGACAGGCTTGATTGAAGTCCCCAGCTACGACAAAAGCACCCTGTGGATGGATTTGCTGCTGCTTAGAAATGATGGCATATAGCTTGGAGAGTGCCTCACTGACATTGGCATCAGGTGGAACATATACAGCTATTATGATTATCACAGAGATTTCTCTAGGCAGGTAGAATGGCCTACATGTGACTGCCATCAATTCTACATCTGGAGAACAATACGTATAAGCTACCCTGCTGTTGACACACCAGGCATTGAGTATGTAAATACAGAGTCCTCCTCCCTTGCTCTTACCGGAGTTGCTGTTTCTGTCTAAACGAAAAAGAACTCGGTTCCCCAGCTGCAGGGCCTCATTAGAAACAGCTGAATTTAGCCAACTCTCCGTGATAACGATCACACAACTCTCACGTAGGATCTTGCTTGCTGTCATCTGCAACTCCAGTTCATCGATTTTATAGACGAGGGATCTGGCGTTGCTCAAGAAGACACTTGGCAGTGCTGGTCTATGAGGCTGCTTACGGAGACGAGTTAACAGACCAGCTCTGCAGCCCCGCTTTATTCGTGTTAAAGGTGAAACAGTTGGGCTTAGAATCTCCCTAAAGCTCCTCCAACATTTCATAGTATTTTTCAAGAATGGGTTATTTATCTTTTTCAGCTGAACTTTAATGTCTTCCTTTAAAAAAATCTCTTTTGTGTAATTTCTAAGTCTCTCCAAATTAAGTTGTCATTCCCTATTATTAAATCTGGAATATGTCTTAATTGATTGGCTATGTAGTATAGCTTGATATTAGGTAACCCTAAACCACCTTCTTTTTGTGGTATATACCACAGACTCTTGTTAATCTTAGCTTTTTTTATTGCAATTACAAAACATATTAATTTTCCCCTAAATCCCTTTAAGTTCACTTTCATCCCATTCTATAGGTAACATCCAAAATAAAAAAAAATAGTTTGGGGATAATTTTCATTTTGCATTCTGAAATTCTTCCAAACCAAGAAATCCTTAATTTTTGATATTCTCTTATTTGTTCATAAATCTCTTTGTTAACTTTCTCAACATTTATTTTAAACATATCTTGTAAACTCCATGCTAATTTTATCCCCAAATAATTAATGCTATTTATTAATTTGCCTTTAAATACCTGCCTAAACATATTTTTCACATCTTTACTATAATTTAATAACATACATTCAGATTTGTTCCAATTAACCTTTAATCCTGTTGCTTCCTCAAACCCCTTTAAATGCTTCTGTAATTTATAAATATTAATCAGTGGGTTTTTAATTATTAATAATGTATCATTGGCAAATAAGTTAATTTTATTTCACTTCCCCTCTTCAACCTCTTCTAGCTCTTTATCCGCTCTTATTGCATTAGCCAGCATTTTCATTATAAGTATAAACAAAACTATCATTTCTCCCCTCAGCCTTCTTTTTGAAAGGCTAAACATTCCCATTTCTTCCAGACCTTCATCCATCCTTGTCGCCCTCTGTACCCACTCAATATCCTTTTTAAATTGAGGTGCACAGAACTGGACACAGTACTCTAGATGGGGTCTGACCAGAGGAGAATAGAGTGGCACTATCACTTCCCTTGATCTAGACACTATGCTTCTGTTGATGCAACCAAGAATCGTGTTGGCGTTCTTGGTCGCTGCGTCACACTGCTGACTCATGTTCAATTTGTGGTCCTCCCGGGGCAGATGAAATACAGCCAAGGATATTAAAAGAACTGGCAGAAGTAATTTCAGAACCATTGGCAATAATCTTTGAGAATTCCTGGAGAACAGGGGCGGTCCCCATAGATTGGAGGAGGGCAAATGTTGTCCCCATCTTCAAAAAAAAAGGGGGGGGGAAGGGCCCAAATAATTACCACACAGTCAGTTTGAAATTGATTCCTGGAAATATTCTAGAGCAGATTATTAAGCAGACAGTCTGTAATTATTTAACAAGCAACAATGTCATTACTAGAAGTGAAAATGGGTATATCCAAAACAAGTAATGCAAGACTAATTTGATCACTTTGATAGAAACAGCCCTGGTTGATGAGGGGAATCCTGTGGATGTCGTTTAGCTTGATTCCCCATGACATACTTGCAAAGAAGTTAGTAGAATGTGGGTTAGATAATGCTACTGTTAGGTGTTACTTGGATTTGTAATTGGTTGTCTGATTGTATGCAAAGGGCGATCGTAAATGGCTTCTCAGCATAGAGGGGGTGACCAGTGGGGTGCCCCAGGGTTCTGTTCTGGGTCTGGGACAAGTCAACATATTATTAATGACTTGGACAAAAGAATACAGAGTAGACTAATTAAATATGTAGATGAAACCAAATTGGGAGGGGTGGCTAATTCCCTAGAGGATAGGATAAAAATCCAAAATGATCTTGACAGATTAAGTGCTGGGCCACAGCAAATAGAATGAGTTTCAACAGAGAGAAATGTAGGGTCCTGCATTTATGCGGAAAAAATGAATAGCACAGATATAGGATGGGAGACACCTGGCTGGATAATAGTACCTGGGAAAAGGGTTCTGGGAGTCTGGGTGGACCACGAATTGAACATGAGTCAGCAGCGTGATACGGTGGCAAAGAAAGCCAATGCAATTCATGGTTGCATCAACAGAAGCAGAGTTTCTAGAGCAAGGGAGGCAATAATACCACTATATTCTGCTCTGGTCAGACTCCCTCTTATGAGGAGTGGCTTATGGATCTGGGAATGTTTAATCTCACAAAAAGAAGGTTGAGAGGGGATATGATAGCAATGTTTAAATATTTGAAAGGATGTCATATTGAAGAAGGGGCTACATTGTTTTCCATGGCTTCAGAGACTAGGACTCAGAGCAATGGTTTCAAACTACAGGAAAAGAGATTCGATTTGAACATTAGGAAGAATTTCTTGACAGAGCTGTTCAGCAGTGGAATATACTGCCATGGATGGTGGTGGAATCTCTTTCTTTGGAAGCCTTTAAGCAGAGGCTGCATCACCATATGTCAGGAGTACTTTGATTGGAACTCCTGCATGGCAGGGGGTTGGACTTCAGGTCTCTTCCAACTCTGTGATTCTATGATTCTAAGGTAGGGAGAGAGAAAGAAAAGGGACATTTGCAGTGGTGTCTGTTAGCCTCAATGGAGCACCCTTTATATGAAAACTCTTTTTTTTTCTTGTGGACTTATAAAGCAAGCACTAGTGTATTAGGATAGTGGAGACTAACGGGGACAAAGAGTGAGGAGTCACCAGAAAGTGGGGAGGAAAATGCTGGTCCAGGCAGCTTTTGGCAGCTTGTTTAGGCAGTTCTAATGTAGCCATGCCTCCTGCAAATCTGGAGGGACAATTCAGAGCTCCCTTAACAAGCTGCAAACAAGGCAGACTGCCAATTTCCTCTTCTCTCCCTCCTGACTCTTGCTAAAACAAAGTCATCCAGGGAAACCTAGATGAGACTTCACAGAGGATCCATTTAATTTTTTTCCTGTGCTATCACAATCTTACTTGGGTTACCTGATTCTTTCAGAACCAATATACCCAGTCACCTTGTCTTCTATTCTATATTCATAGAATTACAGATTTGGAAGAGACCTCAAGGGCCATCGAGTCCAACCCCCTGCCATGCAGGAACCCCCATCACAGTATTTCCGACAGGTGGCCATCCAGCCTCTGCTTAAAAACGTCCAAAGAAGGGGACTCCACCACCCTCCGTGGCAGCATAATCCACTGCCGAACAGCTGTAACCATCATGCAGTACTTCCTAATGTTCAAATGGAATCTCTTTTCCTGTAGTTTGAAACCACTGCCCCAAGTCCTAGTCTCTGAAGAATTTCTGAACAGTAGGGTAATTTTTTCCTGCCCATGATGAAATTTTCTTATGCCTTCCTTTCCCCTCGATCAATCTCTTGTTCTGAACTTACTTTGCCTTTCTGCTGGGGAATTCTGGAGAGCTGGGGCTCGACGAGCCATCAGATTTGAGATCAAAGAAGGGTCCTGGACTCTCCAACACTTTCGGTATCCTTTCCGCAATCTCTTTGCTGGGGGTTGGGGGAAGAAAAACAAGTTACTACCAAGAGTAAGCAGCCCTTCTATGAATTTGGTTAAGAGAGAATTGCAGAGATCCCTCATCAGGTGTGGGACTGGCTCTCTCCAACATGTCTTGACTAGTGACCACAACCTATATTCTCTACAGGACTCAATGCCTAAATACAGTATTTGTATACCATGGATATCACCAGCACAGTGCTTCATACTCATTTACTATGGCCAAACTCTATGCAATTGAGGCTGCATGGATGGCAGTTGCACTATAATGTTGTCCCTGAAGCACTTCTGCTGGTGCTTTGCACAGTCAGTCATACCAGGGAGGAGTGACTGACTGCAATTCCATCATGCAATGCCTTGTTGCAAGGCATAAAAATCAACACATTTTACTGGCCAAGAGGCAGGGTGGATATTGTCTAACACTGAAGATTCAAGATTCAAGGTTAGAAGCCAACCTGCCATTTTAAGCCACTGACATGTTAAATCCAAAATGAAGAAATGCTTTTATTCTGGTGGCCAGCTATACAGTACTTATTAGAGGAGAATCATGATTCCAGTGACAAGGATTTTTAATGTTCAGGTTGTTTAAAATGATCTTGGTGCAATAATCTTGGTGCATTCAAGATGATTTACAAAAGCATTTTAATATTTAGAAACAAGATGTGAACTGAACATAGGTTTTACATCAAAACAGCAATAATGCCTCACTCAAAAGATACAAACCAACAATAATCAATATAAAGGGAAAACTGAGTAATTCATGTTTTTATATATATTGATTTCTTTGAAAATTGATATAGGTACATTTTGTGCAATCATACACAAAAAGACAAGGGGGTGTGGTGGCTCAGCAGACTAAGGCTCTGAAACTGTTGACTGCAAAGTTGGCAGCTTGGCGGTTAGAATCCTGGGTGCCACACAGCAGAGTGAGGTCCCCCTGATAACCCCAGCTCCTGCCAACCTAGCAGTTCAAAAGCATGTAAATACAAGAAGATAAATAGGTATCACCATAAAAAGCGGGAAGGTAAAAGTGTTTCTTTGCAGCCATGCCAGCCAGGTGGCCATGGACTTGCACAGCACTGGCTCTTCGGCTTCAATACAGAGATAAGCACCGCCCATAGAGTCGGACACAACTAGCATGCATGTGCAGGGACAAACCTTTACCTTTACCATACACAAAAAGACAGCTGCTAAAACATTAATTGAAAACAAAGGTGAGCTAAGTATTTCAATACAAGTTAATGTTTCATAAGTTGTTTTTAAACTCTCCTGGCAGCCTATTGTGCTCTGGATACATCATGAGAGAACAAGACTTGCTGGAAAAAGAAAATAATGTCAGGCAAAGTGGAATGTGGTTGGAAAAGAGAAAGATTCAAGTTGGAATGGGTTTACTTGGATATGGTACAAATTTCTGTGACTGTGGAGAAAATTGAAGCACCTAGGAGAAGGAGGAGGAAGTGGCAATCTCCTTCAATCAAGGGCAGCAGAAGGCTGCTCTCCACAGCCCTGCCAGAGAGCTGATTTTGACAGGTCCAACCTGACAAAATCAGCTGTCTGGCACAGCTGCGGAGAGCCTTCATAAGTCAAATTTTTCAGTTGTCGAAGCAATCATAAGTCAAGGTACCACTGTAATAAAATTTCAGAGCCCCTCTTGGCTGCTTCAAAGGAAACAACCCATGAACTACAGAAATTCTTCCTACATCTAGTTGGAACTGCAGGCTAGTCCACTGACTTCACAGGTTGAGCGCCGAGAAGGTTTCATGAGTTTTTGTGTTCAATTCCCTGGTTCCCCATTCCAGCCATTGGTAAAATTCCTCTGGTATTCCAAGCTGGCATGTTTGTGGAAGTCTAAGGCGTGCAAATGCATTGCTAGGTCGCAACTGAAGTTTGTAGTCAGTCTAGCAAGACAGCTATATCAGATAAAGTGGAAAGAAGGAATAACAACATACTGGAACATAATTTGATATGCACATAGATGGAATTAAGTCTGACTGAATTTGGTGGCACTTCCTGCTGAGCACATATATGCATGGCTGCACTGTCACTAATGCTCAAAAATTGTTGCCAGCATCTAATGCTCTGGCACAAAAGATGCTACAGTTATTTTAATAACTGAGTTCAGCAAACAGAGAAGTAACCCAAGCACACTTTGCTGTTTGCTCCAGTTCCCAACTCACAAGAACCTCTTTACCTGGAAATAACCCTCACTGAACTAAATGAGGTGACATCTATGGGTCTATGCTGTCAATGGCAAAAAGAGGAATAAAAAGGAGGTCCATTTGTGGCACTTGAATATCAGAGGTCCACTGAAAATATGGGGTGTATGGATCTTCACCCCAGTCCTTTCCTTCTTGTCTAAAAGTTAGTTCTAAATTAAAACTGAATCATTATAACATATTTTTAAAAGCCTAAAACACAGCCATACACATCACTTCTGAAATATTCTTATTTTTACTACACATCCCCCCCCAGGCCATTTAATTCAAACAGCAATTCTTAGCAAGAACTTAACTGTATGTTGACGTTTTGGAAGATGTAGCCATGTTAGTCTGTGCAAGAATTCCAGGCAAAAATCAAAGAAATAAAACAAAATAAAAGACAAAAACATAGGACACCTTCAAGACGATTGTATTTTAATGTAAGCTTTTGTGTATCAAGTCCACTTCCTCCAACATATATTAATGTGCCACATGTTTTTGTCTTTTGTTTTGTTTTGTTTTGTTTCTTTGATTTTTGCCTGAATATATTGTTTACATTTCCCACCGACCCTGTTCAGGGAACAATCCCAGGCAGCTAAGATGGATGAGGGTTGTGTTGGTGGCTAAACTATGCTCATTCCAAATCCCTTCCAGCCTGAGACTGCTGGAAAGTACTTAGAATTGCCCTGATACAGTACTGACCTAAACTTGTTTTCGCCTACCCTAGCGGCTGTGATTCTGGCTTGAGAGGGGTTTTGATTGAATGTAACAGCTCCACCCCTGCTCTATTCCTTTTTTGGCTCTTTTGCAGACTGAACTCAGCCAGTACAAGGGCAGCTCTGCTGGCACAGGAGGCGGTACATCAGGCATATCCAAAGTGAGGCCCAGGGGCCAAATGTGGCCCGTTTGCAAATTTTGTGTGGCCCACAGCCTCTTCTCCCTACCAGCTCAGCCTGTCATGCATCCCTGCCAGCTGGCCCCTCCCCATACTGGATGGAGATGTCCGCTTGCAGTTTTATGGTATGCCTATCCTCCCTGCCTCTGTCCATCCCCCTCAGTCACCTGCCCAGCCTACTTGCCCCCAGCTCCTTTGCTGCAGCATCTTTCCCGCCTCCTTGCATGCCCTAGATGCTTGTCCAAAGTCCAGCCCAGGGGCCAAAGGCAGCTGAATGATCGACCACCACACATTCTCACCACACCAAATCTGGCCATCCTTGCAAAAAGTTTGGACACCCCTGCTGTACATACTACATGTTGGAGAGCTTCTCCCCAATGTTTCCTTGTTTTAAATTTTGCTTCATTGTTTTGTTTCTGTATTAACATTACCTAGAATAGTGCTATGCATTAATGGGATGGTATATAAATAAATGAATAATAAAATATAAGTTTCAGTGGCAACAATGGGCGCTTTTACACGACCCCTAAGATCCGCTGGCCACTTAAATTCGGTCCAGAGATCTTGGGGGTTTGTCGCTCTTCCTGTGTTCCCACCCCTCCGGACTCCCTTGATCCTGTCTGCGTGAGGGGAAGGAGGAAAAAAAGGGAGAAAGGAATGCAGGCTCACCTCCGTCTGCCCGTTGCAGCCCCGGAAGCAAGCATTCCAGTCTCTTAAAGTCTCTTAAAAGGGCAGGGGCAAAAAAAACCACACACACACAATGTGAGGAGAGCCCGGCAGTCAGTGCTTTACATCCGCATCAGAATTTTTTCACATTCGGAGACCAGGTACTTGAAAAGTGTACTGGGACACGCTTAGGTGAGCATGGTTGTACTTAATTTTTTTTAAAGTCCAGAGCTGGTGGGAAAACAATTTTAAGCTCCGCATCTGGGAGCCCTTTGCCATGGATTTTAGGGGTCGTGTAAAAGCACCCAATGTTTCATCTGAACAGCTTACATATAGTGCTGTGCATTAATGGGATGATAAATAAATAAATAAATAAATAAATAAATAAATAAATAAATAAATGTTCAACAGCAACAACCTCTCATTTAAACAGGTTACACACAGATCAGTTAATGCATCTGAGAGCACTGCAGTCCTCCTGCTCCCCCACCCACCCTACCCATGCTCTTCTACTCCTGCTTGTTCTTTGTGCTCTTCTTACCTCTTCTCTTCTTGGATGTTCTCAATGCCAATGGTACTACTACGTCGCCCACTGAAGCAGCTGACTCTGTTGTGTGACGGGCTTCTCCCAGGCAGGGCAAAGGACTAAAAGGGAGGAAAGGACAGAAAGAAAGAGAAAGGGAGGGAGGGAGGGAGGGAGAGAGAGAGAGAGAGAGAGAGAGAGAGAGAGAGAGAGAGAGAGAGAGAGGAGACAGAGGTAGAGAAGGCAAAGCTGAAGGAAGAACATAAGGTGGAAGACAGGACTCCCCACCCCATCCTAGTATTTCTCTCAGGTATTAAAATTTCTAGCTTGTTCAGATCAGAGCATGATGTGGGAACTCTTCAAGTGGAAAGAACAGGTGATGGACCAGAAGACAAAGGGAGAAATAGAGGAATAAAAAGAGAAGGCACAAAACACACAAGACTGAAATGGAAAGAAACTCATCGTCACCCATAGGAGACTGAAAAATGGCACCAAGACGTGAAAATAAGCACTAATTAGAAAGAAGAAACCTGGGCTGCTCCATGGATTGTCAAACTAGACATTATGGTAAAGTGTGCAGCTACTTGCCACAAAAAAGTAACCTCTCCGTATCTAGCAAAACCTATCTAATGCTTCAAGCCTCATTTCTCCCATCCACCAGGAGAAACCACCAGGAGATGTGCACTGAACTGGGCCATGCACAGGGCCATGAGGTAACAGCATATGATAACATCTATTTGACATGATAAAAGAGGAGGAAGACACTAAATGCGCAAGGGTGAGTTTCAGCAGTGGCTGTGCATTTACTTTTAATATGTAGTTTGACCCACAGAGCAAGGAAGAAAAATAAAAGGCAGGGAAGCACAGACCATTCCTTTCCCCACTGCCCTTTATTAGTCGGGCACTTCTCCTTTGGTAAAGTTTGGTTACCTGTAACTGTAGTTCTTTGAGTGTGTGCCTGTGAATTCACACAAATGGGTCTTTTGCACCTGAACATAAGATATCCAGTCATTGTAGGGTTCCAAAATAGGCTAAGACCCCCTCCTCCCACTGCGCATGCTCCCGGTTTCCTGCCTTCTGCCTCAGTTCCATTATTCGCCACTGAGAAATAGAGACATGACAGAGCAGATGATAGGACAGCCCTTCCAAAAGCAAAGTCAGTTCTGGCTCTCACAACCAGCTTATAGTGAGAAGCAAATGTGGACGCCATAGACCAGGTTGTTGCTCTGCAGACACCAGCAATGTCCCATCCTCTCAGGAAGGTATGTGGAGGAGGCCATAGACCTTGTTGAGTGGCCTCTAGGAACAGCTGGGAGAGGGGTACTCGCTGCTTGATCAGTGAGAGTGATGGTAGCAGAAATCCACTTAACAATGGTCTGTGGAGAGACGGGGAGTCCTTTTAAAGGATTAGAAAACCGAACAAAAAGGCAGTTAGTCTGTTGAAAGAATGCTGTACGAGATGTATAGAAGAGGAGCGCACAACGAACATCGAGAGTGTGGAGCAACCGTTCAAGATCAGAGGATGGCAATGGAAAGAAGGTAGGCAATATGAGTGGTTGTTTCAGATTAAAGTCTAAGACCACTTTTGGTAGAAAAGAAATGTCCAGGTAAAGAGTAACCTTGTTAGGGTGGAACTGCAAGAAGGGTGGATCCACATGCAATGCAGCTAGTTCCGATGCTCTCCTAGCAGAAGTAATGGTGACTAGGAAGGCAGTTTTCAAAGTCAGTATATGCAACGTAATGGTGGCTAGAGGTTCAAAGGGAGGCTTCATGAGCCTGTTAAGTACTAGGGTGAGAGATCATTGAGAATGTGGGGCTTGAGTATGAGGATGAATGTTTTTTAGGCATTTCAAGAACTGTTTAACAGTAGGGTGTCTGAAGAGCAAAGCTGCTGAAGAGTGAGGAGGTTAACGTGCCACAACAGCAGCAATATAAACCTGTAGGGTGGATACGGCGAGGCCTCTATCAAAAAGGAGAAGAAATAGTAGTAATGCATCCAGATTCATGGGGCTGGCTGGAAAATTGTGTTGAGATATAAAGGAAATGAAATCTCTCCATTTATAAGAATAAAGAAAAGTGGTGGAAGGCTTTCTAGCCTGCGCCAGGACATCAGCTACAGAGAGTGGGTTAGCCATGCTGTAAGGTGGAGCAAAGTCAAGTTGGGTGAAAGATGCAGTCTTGACATTGAGATGGAAGGTTCGGAGTCCTCAGTAGGTGTAGGTAATTGACTGCAATGGATTTGCGCATTACAAACCATGGCTGTCTCAACCACCAAGGGGCAAGTGATGCCTGAGGTTTACTATAGTTCAATGAAGGAGAGGGAGTGGTGGAAATGCATAGAGTAGTGTTGGAGGCCATGGTGACAAAAAGGCATCTCCATGGTGTTAAAAAGGCATCTCCTACTGGAAGCACTTGGTGGTGGTCTGGGAGGCGAACAGGTTGAGTTGGGGATTGCCCCAGCGATGACAGAGGAGTTGAAATACAGAGCCTAGAAGTGACCATTTGTGATCGTTTTAACCGTGTTGGCTGAGCTGTCAAGTTGTCCTGGAAAGAATTGTAGAGTGCTATGGGGAAGATGTCCCTTCAATAGCACCATTCTCAGATCTGAATGGACAGGCAAAGAAGGGGCAGAGTGTGTGTGCCACCTTGCTTGTTTATATAAAACAGAGCAGTAGTGTTGTCTATGATTGTTTGGACTGTCTGTCCAAGGAGCAGGAGTTCAAATGACCAAAGAGTTTTGAATATGGCTAGGAGCTCAAGGTAGTTGATGTGTAGGTGCTTTTCTGTTGCATTCCACGTGCTGTGTATCTGGAGAGAGTTGCAATTCAGCTTCCCAACCTGTAGTACTGGTGTTGGTGGTCAGCTCACAGAATCATAGAGTTGGAAGAGACCTCAAGGGCCATCTTGTCCAACCCCCTGCCATGCAGGAAGCCCATCACAATATTTTCAACAAATGGCCATCCAGCATCTGCTTAAAAACCTCCAAAGAAGGAGACTCCACCACCCTCTATGGCAGCATATTCCACTGCCGAACAGCTCTAACTGTCATGAAGTTCTTCCAAATGTTCAAATGGAATATCTTTTCCTGTTGTTTGAAACCATTGCCCCGAGTCCTAGTCTCCGAAGCAATGGAAAACAAACCTGCTCCCTATTCAATATGACAGCCTTTCAAATATTTAAACATAGCTATCATATACCCCCTCAGCCTTCTTTTAGAGAGGCTAAACATTCCCTGTTCCCTAAGCCGTTCCTCATAAGGCATTTCCTCCAGACCCTCAACCATCCTGGCCGCCCTCCTCTGCACCCACTCAAGGTTTTCAACATCCTTTTTAAACGGAGGCACACAGAATTGGACATAGTACTCCAGGTGGGGTCTGACCAGAGCAGAATAGAGTGGTACTATCACTTTCCTTGATCTAGGCACTATGCTTCTGTTGATGCAACCAAGAATCGCATTGGCGTTCCTGGCCACCGCACCACACCACTGACTCATGTTCAATTTGTGGTCCACCAAAACTCCCAGATCCTGAATGGATGCCTGTCTAATGTGAAAGGGGTGAGGTGAGTTTGGGACATCCAGCATTGGAGGCTGAGGTATAATGTTTGTGTGACTTGAATGAGTATGTTCTGAGGGTCCAGATGGGAATGAAAATGTGTCAGTAGCCATGTTTGCAGTGTTCTCATCTTGAGCCTCATGTGAAGCAGGACTGACATGGTGGAGGCTATGAGGCCTAATAAATGCAGTGTCTTCCTAGCAGGCGTGAGCATTCCTGGAAGGAAGGAGTGAGTAACTTGAAGAATTTTTCTCTCCATTCCTCTGGAAGAAACACTCATTCTACTCTGGAGTACAGAACTGCCTTGATATAATGAACAATTTGATGGGGGGAGAGTATGGATTTGTTGTGATTTATATGTAAGCCAAGTAAGGTGAGTATGTTTATGGTGTAGGTCACATCCTGTTGCCTTTTGTTTCATAGGTGAAACCAGCAGCCAATCGTCCAGGTACAGGAAGATGTTGATCCCCTGGAGGTAAAGAAAAGCTGCAACAGGGGCGAGGCACTTCGTGAAGATGCAAGGGGCTGTGGATAGTCTGGTAAGAGTGTGCTCCAACTTGGAATCATCGGTACTTGCGGAAATATGAAACTAAGTATCCTGTAAATATGACTGCAAACCAGTCTCCTCATTGACGCAATGAGAGAATGTGTTGTAAAGTGGACATCCCAAATCGTTTTGGACATATATAGAGGTTTGGACATCTGAGATCTAGAATGGGTCATAAACCTCTATCTTTTTTCTTCTGCTATGATGGGTTCTATGGCATTCTTGCAAAGTAGAGTGTTGATTTCTTCCCACAGGGTTGGTGAAAGAGGTGTTATGATTACTTGCCCCAGACGAGGGAGATGTGTCTCATGTTATCTGTTGCCAGAGTGGAAGAAATGGTTGCAGCCATATGTCGTTGAGAGCCATAGAGAGTGGATAGTCAGGGATTAGATTTGGCCATACCCTTGAATTGTTCTGGTGGCTGACACTGGCGGTTAGTGGCCTGGGTATTTTGATGTTGATACGACGAATTGTTGTATTGTTGCTTGTAACGAGCAGTGTATTTCTGTTGCTGAGTGTAAAAGGGTTTATGCCACTGCTGAGATTTGGGGTGAAAGGAATAATATAATCATAGAATCATAGAGTTGGAAGAGATCTCAAGGGCCATCCAGTCCAGCCCTCTGCCATGCAGGAACCCCATATTCCACTGCCGAACAGTTCTAACCGTCATGAAGTTCTTCCTAATGTTCAAATGGAATCTCTTTTCCTGTAATTTAAAACCATTGTCCCAAGTCCTAGTCCTAGTCTCTGAAGCCGTGGAAAACAAACCTGTTCCCTGTTAAATATGACATCCTTTCAAATATTTAAACATAGCCATCATATTCCCCCTCAGCCTTCTTTTTGAAAGGCTAAACATTCCCAGCTCCCTAAGCTGTTCCGCATAAGACATTTCTTCCAGACCTTCAACTATCATGGTCGCCCTCCTCTGTACCCGCTTGAGGTTGTCAACATCAACAGAACTGGACACAGTACTCCAGGCGGGGTCTGACCAGAGCAGAGTAGAGTGGTACAGTCACTTCCCTTGAGCTAGACACTATGGTTCTGTTGATGCAACCAAGAATCACTTTAGATTTCCTGGCTGCCACATCACACTGCTGACTCATGTTCAATTTGTGGTCCACCAAGACTCCCAGATCCCTTTCACAGGTACTATTTTCCAGCCAGGTATCTCCCATCCTATATCTGTTCAATTCATTCTTTTTACCTAGATGCACCCCATTCCATTACCTTTGGCCCATGACTCTAATCTGCCAAGGTCCTTTTGATTTTCATCCTATCCTCCAGGGAATTAGCAGCCCCTCCAAATTTGGTATCATCTGCAAATTTAATTAGCATACTCTCTATTCCTTCCTCCAAGTTATTAATAAAGATAATGAACAGCACTGGACCTAGAACAGAACCCTGGGGCACCCAACTGGTCACGTCTCTCCAAGCTGAAGAGAGGCCATTTATGGTCACCCTTTGGGTGCGATTAGTCAACCAATTACAAATCCACCTAACAGTAGCACTATCTATCCCACTTTCTACTAACTTCTTAGCAAGAATACCATGGGGAACCTTATCAAAGGCCTTACTAAAGTCCAGATAAACAATATCCACAGCATTCCCCTCATCCACTAGGCCTGTAATTCTATCAAAGAAAGAGATCAAATTAGTCTGGCATGACTTGTTTTTAAGAAACCCGTGTTGACTTCTTGTAATGACAGCATTGTTTGTTAAATATTTGCAGACTGCCTGTTTAATAATCTTCTCTAGGATCTTTCCAGGAATTGAAGTTAAGCTGACTGGGCGGTAATTATTTTGGTCCTCTTTTTTTCCCCTTTTTGAAGATGGGGACAGCATTAGCCCTCCTCCAGTCGATGGGGACTTCCCCTGTTCTCCAGGACTTCTCAAAGATTATTGCCAATGGTTCTGAAATTACTTCCGCCACTTCTTTTAATATCCTTGGGTGTAATTCATCTGGCCCTGGAGACTTAAATTCATTTAATGTTTCCAGGTGTTCCTGTACCAGCTGTCTACCTATTCTATGTTGTAATTCCCATCCTACCTCATCTAGTCTTTGTCCCAGTGGATCTCTTTCTTCTTTTTTGGAGAAAAACAGAGGCAAAGAAGGTGTTGAATAGTTCTGCCTTTTCCTTGTCTCCTGTTAGTAACTGGTTATTATCGCCACGCAGAGAGCCTATCATTTCCTTATTTTTCCTTTTGCTGTGGACATAACTAAAGAAACCCTTTTTATTATCTTTAATGTCTCTGGCCAGTCTAAGTTCGTTTTGCGTTTTAGCTTTTTTTACCATCCCCCTGCATATATTAGCTGTTTGCTTATATTCCTCTTTGGTGCATTCCCCATTTTTCCATTCCTTGTACTTGTTTTTCTTTATAGTTAGCTGAGTTGAAAGTTCTTTAGTAAACCATTGCGGTTTCTTTAGACCTCTCCTATATTTTCTTCTTGTTGGAACAGTTTTAAATTTTGCCTTTAATATCTCGCTTTTAAGGAACTCCCATCCATCTTGGACTCCCTTCTCTTTCAGTGTGTCGGTCCATGGAATCACAGCCAATAATTCCCTAAGTTTACAAAAATTGGCTTTCTTAAAGTCCAGGATTCTTGTCTGACTATGCTTAACTTCACCTTCCAACTGTATAACAAATTCCAAGAGGGCATGGTCACTTTTACCTAATGATCCCACCACTTCGACCCCATTTACGAGGTCCTCCTTATTGGTTATGACCAGATCTAAAAAGGTTTTGCCTCTTGTTGCCTCCTCTACCTTCTGGGCCACAAAATTGTCTGCAAGGGCAGTAAGGAATTTGTTAGACCTTGCATTCTTAGCTGAGTTGGATTGCCAGCATATAGCAGGATAGTTAAAATCTCCCATTAGTACTACATCTCTCCCTTTTGACTGTGTGGCCATCTGCTCAAGGAAGGCATCATCCCACTCCTCCGACTGGCTTGGGGGTCTATAATATACCCCCACAGTGACATCCCTCCTGGTTTTTTCACCCCCTGATTTTCACCTAAATACTCTCAACATGGTTCCTCTGCTGTTTATCTTGTATTTCTTGAGCACTATAAATGTCCTTAATATATAAAGCTACACCTCCTCCTTTCTTACTTGCCCTATTCCTTTGAAACAGGTTATACCCTCCAATGACTACATTCCAATCATACGTCTCATCCCACCATGTTTCAGTGATGCCAATTATGTCATATTTATTTTGCTGTATTAGGAGTTCCAGCTCCTCTTGTTTGTTCCCCATGCTCTGTGCATTGGTGTAGAGACATTTGAGGCTGTGTGTGCTTCTTACATGTCCTTTGCTTAACCTGTTTTTCCTCACACTGATGGTCTGCACTACTTCTTGTCCTGCTCCTATTGCAACATTTGGGCTAGTCTCCACAACCCCTTCTGGATCTCTACTGTTAAGAGAATTTTCTCCCTCCCCCTGCAAACTCAGTTTAAAGCTCTCCTTATTAAATCTGCAATCCTCTTGGCAAAGAGATTCCTACCAGCATTGGTGAGGTGCACCCCATCCTGGCCCAATATCCCATTTGAATGAAAAAGCAAACCCTGGTCCAAGAATCCGAATCGTTCCTGCCGGCACCATCTCCAAAGGCAATTGTTAACTTCCACTATTGTTCTTTCCCTTCGTGGGCCACGTCCTTCTACAGGGAGGAGAGATGAGATTACCACCTGCCCACCCAGGTCCTTCAGCTTCCTACCCGTTTCTTTGTACGCTTCTGCGATATCCTGAAAGCTGCGTTTGGAAGTATCATTAGTTCCTACATGGACCAAGAGAAACGGGTTAGAATCAGATGGACAGCAGTCGCTAGTTGCTTAGTTGCTGCATCCACGGCATGGCAAGAGGTGATCATTTCATAATTAGGGACATGACCTCTTTATGATAAGAGAAGGCCTTCCATTGTTGAGCATCCAGTGAGAAGGTGAACAGCAGAAGGAACTTTTGCATTAGGTATCGATTGCAATGACAGAGTTTATTTTCTTGGGCTCCTTGATCACTGCAGACGGCGACTGCAGCAACGAAATAAAAAGATGCCTGCTTCTTGGGAGGAAAGCAATGGCAAACCTAGATAGCATCCTAAAGAGCAGAGACATCACTTTGCCAACTAAGGTCAGGATGGTTAAAGCTATGGTTTTTCCAGTAGTGATGTATGGAAGTGAGAGCTGGACTATAAAGAAGGCTGATCGCCACAGAATTGATGCTTTTGAGCTGTGGTGCTGGAGGAGAGTCTTGAGAGTCCCCTGGACTGCAAGGAGATCAAACCTATCCCTTCTGAAAGAAATCAACCCCTAATGTTCACTGGAAGGACAGATTTTGAAGCTGAGGCTCCAGTACTTTGGCCACCTCATGAGAAGAGAGGACTCCCTGGAAAAGTCCCTGATGCTGGGAAAAATCGAAGGCAAAAAGAAAAGAGGATGACAGAGAATGAGATGGTTGGACGGTGTCATCGATGCAACCAAAATGAATTTGACAAAACTCCAGGAGGCAGTGGAGGATAGGAAGGCCTGGCGAGCTCTGGTCCATGGGGTCACGAAGAGTGGGACACGACTGAACGACTGAACAACAGAGGTTGTATGCCTCCATTACACATAAATAATTAGAGGTGTGTAGGGAAAAAGAAGCAAGGGAACAATGTTATCTGCCAATGAGGTCCAGTTTACGGCCTTTTTTGTTGCTAGGTGTAGTGGCCGATACACCCTTGGCTCTGTTTGGAGTTGCATCCACTATGGGAAATTAATTAGCAGATGTTTGGCAAAAAAAGGAGTGTGTACGGTACAGGTTATCAATATGGCGGGTCATCAAGGGTGCTGGTGATGATTTACTCTGTAAGTAACTCAGGAGTAGGAGTGTGGCTAGCCAAGAATTACCTGAGTTCCTGTGGGTTCTTTTAAAGTAAACAAATAGCCTGAGAGCATGAATTTAATGAAATCCTTTTATTCACTATTCTAAGTGTCAAAAATGAAAAAAACAACTCATAAAAATAAATGAAAATATAAAAATACTTATCAGATACAATCATTTAATATTGCCTGAAAATAATAAAGCCTATAATATTCTCACTGTCTTAATACTATGAAAATTACAAGCCTGTGCTTGCTAGGTCAAAATCTAGCTGACTACATCTTGAAGCCCAAATTCCAAGCAAGCCTCTCTCTTAGACTTAAGTATAAACTTTTCTTTTTTCCCAGCTCCAAGAATCTTTGAGATGTCACGTGAAGTAATTGACCAATGGTAGCTGTCTAATTTTCTCTAACTTGTCTTATTATGTCTGGACTATTACATTCCTTAGATAAGTGTCTAAGACAAAGCTGTAAATATGCAGTTAATATTGAGCCTTATAAATCACACTATATCCCATCATGCCAATTTCCTTTCATGCTGTGTCCTGTTACATATTCCATGCCAATTTAATGTGTTTTAAGAGAGAAGGAATAAATCCAACTCTCAAAAGTGAAGTTTGGGCCTTGTCAAGATGGCAAAGAATTTGCATGAATCATCAGCATCAGACTGTTGCACCTGCAAATCCATCTCTAGCTATTTTGTGGACTATTTTTGAATAGAGGTGAAAGTCCTGCGATGGCGATGGAAGGTCAGCATCAGCAGTGTCAGAATCTGGCATCGGCAAATTTTGTGGAGAAGACATCAGCGTGCCGTGAGAAAAATCCTTGGGATCAGTGGGAACAGAGTGATTGGAGGGAAGTGACAGATCCATTGAGGTTGCTGAGTCAGCCCAGGGTAGAGCAGAGTGCTGTTCAGGATGGCATTGAGAGGTATGCTTCGGGATCAAAGTACAAGTGCAAGAATCTTGAATAGCTGTGACGTGTGTTGAAACCAGTGACCTGCACGATGTCAACAGATCCGCTGTTAAAGGTGAATGATGCTGAGCACGCTTATACAGTTGAGTGGAGGTGGAAGGCAACGGATGCTCAGGTCTCCTTGGAATCAGTTCAATGTAGAGATGGGAACAAAATGAATATTTTATTCATTTTGTTATTCGTTATTTGTTTCATTTCATTACATAACGAAACGAATAATGAACTGCCCTGCTGCTGCCGACCAGCCCCCATGGAGGGGGCTTCCAAAGCAGCAGCACTGATCAGCTGCATCGCAGCTGGCGCTTGTTTAAAAAAGCACCCACACCTGGCCACACTACAGCTGATCGTCGCTTGGGGCTCTGCCAAAATAAATAATAAATAAAAATCCAGCCTTTCCCCCCACCTGATCAGGTGGGGAAAAGGTGGGGGTTTTAAAAAAAATTTCGCCATCCCAAGCCCGCGCTACAGCTGATCAGTACTTTAAAAAAAAAATTTATACCGCCCATCTTCCAATATAGAACTCTGGGCGGTTTACAAGATTAAAAAAAAAAAAAGTACAAAGCAACACAACCAGATGGGTCGAAGGGCGGTAGACAACACAACAAAAAAGAGGGAAACTAAGTAAACAAAAGAAATTAAATTAAATAGATTAAATTAAATCAAATTAAATTAGGTCACCAAAGTTTTCAAAGCCTTTCTGAAGGCGGGCAGGGATGGTGCAAGGCGCAGCTCCCTCGGAAGGTGGTTCCAGAGTGAGGGGCCCCCAACAGAGAAGGCGTGGTTGCGCGTGGCCGACCTCCACACCTCCCTGGGAGTGGGCACCCTGAGTGAGCGTGCCTGCGACATCTGAGTGGGTGTGGCCTCAGATGACCTCTGGGAGATACGCTCCGACAGGTATTCAGGACCCAAGCCATGGAGGGTTTTGAAAACCAAAAGCAGGACATTGAACCTTATCCGGAGGGCCACGGGCAACCAGTGCAGGTGGGCCAGCACTGGGGTGATGTGCTCGTATCTACGAGCACACACCACCAGTCTGGATGACGCATTCTGTACCCATTGGAGTCTCCGGATAAGGGTCAAGGGCAACCCCACGTAGACTGCATTACAGTAATCAATTCTCGATATCACAAGGGCCTGCACAACCGTCCTCAGGGAGGACTCATTGAGTTACGGGTGGATCTGGGCGATCCTGCGGACCTGGAAGAAAGCGGCCCTGGAGACGGCCATCACCTGGGCTTCCAGGGAGAGGGCAGAGTCCAGGACTACCCCCAGATTCCTAGCCCTGTCCGTAGGCTGGAGGGAAGCTCCCCCCCAGACTAGGGAGGGGGCCACTGTACCTAGATGAGGGCGCCCTGAAGAACAGTACCTCGGTCTTCTCCGGGTTCAGTTTGAGCCTGTTCATCCTGGTCCATTCCAGAAGTGCCTCCAGGCACAGATCAAGGGAGCAAACTGCCTCCACTGCAGATGTAGAAAAGGAAAGATAGAGCTGTGTATCATCAGCGTACTGATGACAGCAAACTCTAAATCTCCTGATGACCTCTGCCAGCGGCCTAATATAAACATTGAACAGCATAGGGGAGATTGCTAACTCCTAAGGGAGCATCCAAGGAGCCGACAACTCATCCCCCAGCTGAACCCGCTGAGACCGGCCATAGAGGAAGGATCGGAGCCAGCAGAGCACCGGGGCCCTGATTCCCGCCTCAGGTAGCCAAACCAGCAGGTTACCGTGGTCGACGGTATCAAAGGCAGCTGACAGATCAACAGGGAACACCCCCTGTCAGCCTCCCTGAGGAGGTCATCCTGCAGAGCGACCAGGGCAGTCTCAGTCCCCCAAAGAGGCCTGAACCCAGACTGGAAGGGATCCAGGATATGATTTTCCTCCAGGTAGGACTGGAGCCAGACAGCAGCCACCCTCTCGATGACCTTGCCCAGGAAGGGAACAATGGCAATCAGACAATAGTTGGCTAAATCATCGGACACCAGGCCAGGCTTCTTTAAAGTGCGCTTCACTACTGTCTCCTTCAGGTAGGAAGGAAAAATTCCTTCCCTGAAGGAAGCAGTGGTGATGGCGGATGCCCACTTCGGCATGTTCCCTCCAGCAGATTTAATTAGCCAAACTGGGCAAGGGTCAAAAGGGGAGGCCACCGGCTGGCAGTAAGCCATAACCCTGGAGGCCTCCGCGGGTAACACAGGCCCAAACTCAACCAGCCGAGGAGACTGTGGGGGGAGGCCCCTGGGATAAAAGAGGAGGGATTAGTGCCATCTGAGTCAAGTTCAGATCGGATGGCCTCAATTTTTGATCTAAAAAAGGCTGCAAATTGCTCACTAGTGAACTCACTAGCAGGAGGCCAAAGCTGACCAGGATTGGAGAGGTCTTGAACCGCCCAGAAAAGCTCCGCCTGGTGGTTCGAGGCTTCACCAATTCTCAGGGAGGAATGAGATGTGTCTAGCGTCCCTGATCATGTGTACATAACAGCTGGTCAGCTGCTTAAGTGCAGCCTTATTCACTGCTGACTGATCTTTCCTCCAAATGCACTCAAGCTTCTGCCATTCCTGTTTCATCGCCCGCAGCTCATCCGTAAATCATGGAGAGGAGTGAGCTCCACATCGGAGGAAGCACTTGGGGGCAATCCGGTCGATAGCCTTAGTGGCACCAACATACCACCTTTCCACCAGGGCTTCAACCGGGTTGTCAGCCAGTTCGCCAGTAAGCTCCTTGAAGGCCTCAATGAACTGAGCAGGGTCCAGGAGCCTCCGGGGGTGGGCCCAGACAAGGGGCTGATGCTCCCCGCAGCGTGGGACGGCGATCGACAGGGAAAAATTTAGCAGATGATGATCTGACTATGACACGGGTAGGGATACTAAGCCCCCAACCCTCAGAAAAGAATCTGATGACATGGAGGAAAAAAACAGGTCCAGGCACTATGTGTGGGGCAAACAACATGCTGAGAAAGGTTCATGGAGGCCATGGACTCCATGAATTCCAGAGCAGCTCCCAAAAGTTCTGCCTCAGCATGCACATTGAAGTCCCCAACCACCAGAAGGTGGGGGGACTTCAAGAGGGCAGCCGAGACGAACTGAGTGAGCTCTGGAAAGGATTGGGCTGGGTTGCGGGGAGCATGGTACACCAGCACAATACCACACCTATCTCGCTGACCCATCGATAAGTGAAGGCATTCTAACCCGGGGCTCACCAATGCCACAGATCTGCTAATATGAAGGGATTCCTGGGGGGGGGCACTTCCGCCCACAGACGCGATGGCTGTTCGGATTCCGTAGCTCCGATTCAGAGAAAACTTGAAATACTGTCTCAAAAAGACTCTGGACTCGTGAGTAAATGAGCCACAAATTACTGGGGAGGATAGGTCGAAACCTGTGTGCTTCTAAAGAGAGATAAACATGAAATATTGAAGCACTAAATTACTTTCGTTTTATGCCGAAGCGGTGACGCTGCTAATCGGACAGAGTTAGAGCTGTTGTTTTCTCTTGGGGCTAGAAAGAGAAAGAGAGACATATCACCTTGCTTTTCTGCATGCCAGCTAAGAAAAAAGCTCCAACCTTTGCAATTAGAAGGTGGGTTCGAAAACCTTCAGATTCCACCTACCAGCGAGTGTTTCTGGAAAGGTTGGAAACTGCTCCTGCAGTGGACACAATGGCGTCTGATTCTGGCAAATTGCCAGGACAACAGCCGGATTTTCTTAAGAAAATCAAAGACATGAAAATGGAGTTTGCTAACCTGTTGAAACTAGCCTTGAAAGATATGACCTCTACCATTGAGGATCGTTTCTATTCTCTATGTACTCAAAACAAAGATTTAAAGAAAGATTTATCACATGAGATCCAAAAGGTTCAAGCAGAAGTTTCCAAAAATGGTACAGAGCTGAAAAAACTAGCAGATGAGGTCAAACACTTTCAAATACTAGCCACCAAAAATGAGAAGGATATTGCCACCCACGAAGAGGAAATAGACTCTTTGCAGAGAAAGCTTATCTACATGGAAGATTATTCGAGAAGGTCCAATCTGAAACTAATTAACTTTGAGGTTCAAGACAGAAGCGAAATGAAAAAAGAAATTCCCGCTTGGCTTAATTTTATTCTCCCCCAACAGCTTGTGGAGATAGATATTGAAAGGGTGCATTATTTAGGCAATGCAAAAAGATGAATCTCAAGACCAATTTTGATCAGATGTACCTCATATGCCATTAAAGAACAACTTATGTCTACTATCAGAGCAAAACCTGAGCTGCTGAAGCGAGGTGACAGAATTGTGCAAGTCTATCAGGACATCTCTGGAGAGAGCTTTGAATGGAGGAAAACGATGAAACCTGTGACAAGCGCTCTGAGAAAGCACAACTTCAAATATAACTGTGGATTCCCAATCTTCCTTAAAGTCTGGAAAGGCCCAACTTTGCATAAAATATATTCCTTGGAAGAAGGTGAACAACTTCTGAAGGCATGGAACATTCTATCTCAAAAACTGACTCCTCCAGGACCGGCTGCTAGATCCTCACCAGTCTCAACTGACAATTAACTCCGAAGATTAAATCGAGGAGATCCGGAGTGCTGAAGCCATCGCTCCCTTCTTCTTCTTCTTCTTCTCTCTCTCTCTCTCTCTCTCTCTCTCTCTCTCTCTCTCTCTCTCTCTCTTTTTTTTTTTTTCTTTTTCTTCCCTATATTTGCCCTATGCCTTCCCACACGCCCATCCCTTTCCCCCTTCCCTTTTCCTCCCCCCTCCTCACACCTTCCTCTTCCCTTCCCATGAGGGTTTTTTATTTTTTTTCTTCCCCTTGGGGCTGAGAGGGAGGGAGGAAGAATAGAAGGAAGATAAGAGTGAAACTTTTTTGTTATGTTTTTCTTTTTTTTTAAATTTGCATTTCTTATTTTAAAGCAAAGATAGACAGTGTTAAGACTTAATATAGAGCTTCTGGATCCTTTATTAGCCATCGGATGTGGATGGGTGCTTTCCCCCTCCCACCCTGTAAGGGCGCATACAAGATGTGTATGAGGGCCAAAAGGGTGGGAGAACAGAAAATAAGTGTAGGTGGTAGGGCTTGGGTTAATAGAGTTTTTATTACAAGTGGTGTTTGTTTGAATAGTTGCACAGTGGGACCGTGCCAGATGGACAATAGAAAGAAACTATGGGTAAATTTTTAAAATTGGCTACACTGAATGCAAGGGGCCTAGGTTCTGTGCTGAAGAGAAAGAGAATAGAGTCATTAATCAAGAGGAAAAAACCGGACATCGTTTTCCTTCAAGAAACACACCAAATGAAAGAAGTACTAAATGAACTGAAATTGCCCAATATTAACACATATGAGAAAAGTTTTGGTTCATCTAAAGCAAGGGGGTGGCTATCTTAATTTCAAATTATTGTGATTGTATTGTTGAAAAAACTGTGAAAGATATGGAAGGTAGATATATAATTCTTCAGGGCACAATCGGTACAGAACAATATACATTGATAAATGTTTATGCACCAAATGCTAATCAAAACCTGTTTTACAAAGAGGTTTGGGAGCAGACAGAAAAGGTACAGAAGGGACATGTAATTATGGCTGGAGATTTTAATATGGTCATGGATAAAATTAAAGACAAAACAATTACAGTGGTACCTTGTATAAAGGAATTAATTTGTTCCAAATGAAATTATGTTAAGCAAATTTTCCTTTATACAAATTCCCATAGGAATGCATTGAAAATGGAGTAATCCCATTTTTATGTTGTACGGATTTTCCCCATAGGCGATTATGTTAAGCAAATTTCCCCTATCTCCGGAATTTTTTATGTTGTACAGATTTTATGTTATACAAGCTGTTTGTTATACAAGGGTCCACTGTAATAAGAATGCGGACTGGAGGGTTAGACACACAACTCTAACAAAATTCATCGCAAATACAGGTTTAAAGGACGTTTGGAGAGAATTGAAGGGAGATGAAAGAAAATATACGTTTTACTCCCCAGTCCACAAAGCTTACTCTAGAATAGATTTTATATTTGTCTCACAGAGCTTATTACCTAAAATTGCAAACACAAACATAGAGGTGATACAAATTTCCGACCATGCTTTAATGACTGTTGAAATAGAAAACAAGAAGAATTATAGAGAAGCTAGAAGGTGGAGAATAAATTCTAGAATTTTCCAATTCCCGGATACAGTAGAAAGAATACAAAAAGAATGACTAGAAACTTGGAATATTAATAAAGAAGGTGGTGGACAAATAGGAGTTATTTGGGACACTTTGAAAGCTGTGGCCAGATGCTACATAATAAGAGAAATTTTTATAATAAAAAATTGAGAGGAGGTAAACAAGAAAAATTTAGAAGTTATAATAGCAGACCTTGAATCTCAATTTTTTTAAGTAAAGACGAAAAAATCTTAATTCAGATTGAGGCTAGGAAAAGGGAACTAGAAGATATAGAGTTACAACAAACTCAAAGAAATTTACTATATTTGAAAAGAAACTTTTTTGAATATAGTAATAAAAATTCGAAGATGCTAGCCAAGATAGCACAGAAAAGAAAAGAAAAAAGTACGATAGGAAGGATAAAAGACTTAAGAGGTAATAACTGTACACAAATGAAAGAAAAATTAAAAGCTATCCAAGAATTTTACCAAAATTTATATACATCTAATAACAACAGGAAGGAAGTTATGGAACAATACATTTGTAAAAACTTAAAATCAAGATTAGCAGAGGAAGACAGGCTTGAAATGGAGAAATCTATTAAAGAGGAGGAGATAGAAGATGTGATAAACAAATTAAAGAATGCTAAAACTCCGGGAGCTGATGGATTGGGACCAGAATTTTATAAAATATTTAAATCTATGTTAATACCTAAGCTAAAGAAGCTTTACAATGAGATAATGAAAGGAGAGCAAGCCCCTATCTCCTGGAAAAACTTGTTAACTATTTTAATTCTCAAGCCTAACAAGGATCCAACAGATGTTGGATCCTACAGACCAATATCTCTTATAAATCAAGATGCAAAGATTTTCACAGCAATTCTAGCCAAAATAATGTATACTTTTATAGATAAATATATTAAAGAAGATCAAACTGGTTTCATTAATGGTAGACAAATGTCGAACACTATAAGAAGAACTTTGTTCTTCATGAGATGGGAAGAGCACAAGATAAAGCATGTATTCTATCCTTAGATCTATTTAAAGCTTTTGATTGTGTTCAATGGTCTGTGTTAAAACTTCTATTAGAGAAATGGGGTTTTGGGGTAAAATTTTTAGGTGTAATAAATCAACTTTACTCAGATAGTACTTCGTCAATTATAGTCAATGATGGGATGACAGAACAGATTACTTTAGGCCGAGGAACGAGACAGGGATGTCCTTTGTCACCAGTTCTGTTTTGCATAGTTATAGAGCTATTTGCAAATGCAATAAGGGATGATCAACTAATCAAAGGTATGGGGAAGAAGGGGAAGATTAAAATTAGTTTATTTGCAGATGATGCCTTGTTAACAATAAAAAAATCCGTCAGAAAATATACCAAGAATAAAATCACATTTAAAGGAATTTGGTGAAACAACTGGGTTATGTGTAAACTGGCAAAAATCAGAAATTATGCTGTTTAATCATGATAAACAAGATATGGAGGAGATTTCCAACTATGGATTGAAAGTTTGCAAATATATGAAATATTTAGGGATACTTTTAGACAAAGATTTGCATAAGACCAAAGAACGGAACTATATCAAATTAAAGGAAGAGATCAGAAATAAATCACAAAATTACTCCAAATTATATCTATAATGGTTTGGTAGAATAGCAATGGTAAAAATGAAGATACTTGTTAAAATTAATTTCCTTTTTAGAATGCTACCCATTCAGTATACAGAAGCTGAAATTAAAGCTTATCAAGATCTCATAAATAGATACTGTAACAGTGGTAAAAAAGCAAGAATAAGTAAAAGCTTTTGGTATAGATCTCAAAAGGATGGAGGCATAGGTATACCTAACCTTAGAATCTATTATACAGCTAACCAGCTTAGTTGTGTGGGGGAAATATTATTTAAACCCAAAAAATTAATATGGTGGGAACTTGAATCAGATGAGTTAAATGGAGATATAAATAAATACTTGTTCAGTTTCCCCCCCAAAAAATATCCAATTAAAAACCCGCTCCTGAGTTCCCTATTAACCACTTGGAAAAAGTATGGAAGGAAATTGGCACTGGAAGGATCCCCTCTTGGTTTGGTGATAGATCAGATAAATTTCCCCACGAATATGAAGAAATATGGAGAATTATTTAAAATAATGAAAGTGGCAAGATTAAAAGAGTGGATTAAAAAGATGAGAACAAAGCAGGAAATTAAGTGCATGCTGCAAGCCGAGGATTTATCTTGGTTGAATTATGCCCAATTAGAAAGTTGGACGAAAGAATGGACAAGGAGAAATATACAACTCAGAGAATATACAAAGTTTGAGCAATTCTTGTTAACATATGAACCAGAGAAAGGAAATACAGGGAAAGGAGCAGTAGGTAAAATATATAAAATAATCCAGGATTCACTTGAGGAAAGGGAGCTAGGCACAATAAGAGAGGTTTGGAAACAAGACATAGATAAAGAAATAAATAAAGACGAATGGAAAAGAATTTGGAATTTGAGGATTTTACGATCATTATCAGTCAGAATAAAAGAAAATTACTTTAAACTAGTTTTAAGATGGTATATGACACCAGTCAGACTGAATAGAATAAACCTAAGATATTCTAAGCTCTGCTGGAAATGTGAAAAAAAGATAGGCACCTGTGTTCATCTTTGGTGGGAATGTGAAATAGTTCAAAAGTTTTGGCAACAGATTTTCGGTGAGACAAGATAAATACTACAAACTGATATTAAATGTGAATCAGAAATTGCATTGTTATCATTACCACCTATTAATGAATATGATATGAAAACAAAAGAATTAATTGCAAATCTTATGACAGCAGCAAGATTGATTATATCGCGGTGAGTCCGATCAAACATGGCTTAGAGCCCACTATCGGGCCTATTCCGTGGCTATACGGTTGGCGAAAAGGCAGTATTTCGCCAACTGTATTGCTTCCTCAGAGTGCCGTCCAGCGGAGCTGTTTCGGGTGGTCCGGGAACTTCTTCAGCCAGGAGATAGGGTGGAGGCCCAGGACCATTCGGAGGCACGCTGTGATGAGTTTGCTGTTCACTTTGAGGGAAAAATTGCTCAGATTCGCAGTGAATTGGACTCTACTATTGATACAGTATCAAGGGATGTGTCCAGTGCACTGTGCTTAGGTCCAGTGTTATTGGATGAGTTTCAATTGTTGAGACCCGAGGATGTGGACAGGGTGCTTGGATCTGTCCGTTTCACCACCACACTGCTCGACCCTTGCCCTTCTTGGCTAATTGAAAGATCTGCCAAGGGGGTTCGCACCTGGGTCCAGGAAGCTATAAATGCCTCTTTAAGAGAGGGAGTGGTCCCTGCCGGCTTAAAAGAGGCAGTAATTAGACCACTCCTAAAAAAACCTAACCTGGACCCAGGACTGGTGGTCAACTACCGACCAGTAGCGAACCTCCCTTATTTGGGCAAGGTGTTGGAGCGGGTGGTGGCCGGACAGCTCCAGGCGCTGCTGGATGAAACGGATTTTCTGGATCCATTTCAATCTGGTTTCAGGCCGGGTTTTGGAACAGAGACTGCCTTGGTCGCCCTGTATGATGACCTTTGCCGGGAGAGAGACAGGGGGAGTGCAACCCTGTTGATACTCCTGGACCTCTCGGCGGCTTTTGACACCATCGACCATGGTGCCCTTCTGGATAGGCTGGCCAGGTTGGGAGTTGGAGGCACCACTTTGCGGTGGTTCCAATCCTTCCTGGCTGACCGTGTCCAGAAGGTGGTGCTGGGGGATAGTAGCTCTGCCCCATGGCATTTACGTCATGGGGTTCCACAGGGCTCAATACTATCCCCCATGCTGTTTAACATCTACATGGAACCGCTGGGAGAGGTCATCAGGAGGTTTGGGCTGAGGAGTCAGCAATATGCTGATGATACTCAGCTCTACCTCTCGTTCTCCACCAATCCAGGTGAGGCGGTTTCTGTTCTGAGATAATGGACTGGATGAGGGTTAATAAATTGAAACTCAATCCAGACAAGACGGAAGTGCTGTTAGTGGGTGCCTCGTCAGACAGGCTAGAGGGCCACTTCCCTGTCCTGGATGGGGTTGCACTCCCCCTAAGGGACGGGGTCCGCAGCTTGGGGGTGCTCCTGGACCCCGGTCTAACTCTGGAAGCCCAGGTGGACTCGGTGGCCAGGGGTGCCTTTCTCCAGCTGCGGAATATATACCAGCTGCGCCCCTACCTAGATGAACAGAGCCTTATGACAGTTACGCATGCACTGATAACATCCCGTATTGATTACTGTAATGCGCTTTACGTGGGGCTGCCTTTGAAGACGGTTTGGCGATTGCAACTGGTTCAGAATCGTGCTGCACGGCTGGTGAGCGGTAGGGCCACCAAGGAACACATCACGCCGATTTTGTATAACCTTCACTGGTTACCAGTTGCTGCCCGAGCCCAATTCAAAGTGCTTGTTTTGACATATAAAGCCCTAAACGGCTTAGGACCTAGATACCTGAAGGACCGCCTCCTTCCATATGAACCTACCCGGCAATTAAGATCTAGTCAGGGAGCCCTCCTGAAAGAGCCATCCCTTAAGGAGGTGAAGGGGATGGCTTGCAGGAATAGGGCTTTTTCAGCAACTGCCCCCAGACTATGGAATGCCCTCCCAAATGAGACTCGCCTGGCGCCGAGTCTCATTCCAAAAGTTTTTTAACTAATGATTGTGGGTCCTGATGGCAATTTTAATGGTGTGTTTTTAATGTATTGTATTTATTGCATTTGCATGTTTTATTGTTCTAATTTTATTGTATCTTGATGTTTTAATTGTTCATTCTGATTGTGAGCCGCCCAGAGACCTTTGGGTAGTGGGCGGCATACAAGCTATATAAATAAATAAAATAAATAAAATAAAATAAAAATTGGAAACTGAAATTAGATTTTAATATTGCTGATTGGTATAAGGAAGTGTGGGATATAGCTTTACATGATAAATTGTCCTGCAATATAAAAGTTTTGCGAGGGGAAATGAGAAAGGATATTTTTATGATATTTGGGGGAAATTTATAGATTATGTACTACTAAAAGGGAAAGGGATACAACCGACGTATAATCCAACACAGTTCTGGAGAAAAGGACCTTAAGAAGCCAACTAGAAAAAAAAAAAGAAGATGAAGAAGGAAGAGAAGATTCAAGAACACTGGATGGTCCCTGGAGGTGAGGGTGTTTGATGGTATTATTGTTTATTGTATGTTTGTATGCTTGTTAATTTTATAATAAAAAATAGAAAAAAAAGAAGGGATTCCCTGTAGACCAGGCCTGCCCAAAGTCCGGCCCGGGGGCCAAATCCGGCCCGTCAGGCCATTCTGCGTGGCCCGAGGCTGGCTGGCCTGCCCCTCCCTCCCCCACTTCGCCCCATGTTTTTTTTTAACAAAAAAATCTTCCGCCAACACTGACACTGCTGGGAAGCTTGGGCAGACGGGCGATCTGCCACCACCGGCACCACAGGGGAATGTGTGGGGGTGGGCAGGCCAGCGAGCCTCTGCCACCACCAAGGAGCTTTGGGGTGAGCTGGCAGGCGAGCCATCGCCACCGCTGGGGAGCACAGATTGCCTCTTTCAAGGGGCGACCTGTGGCCACGGCTCCCTGTGCTTCCTTTGGTCCCCACATTCCTTCTTTCCTTCCTCCCTTGGTCCCCACCTTCCTTCCTTCCTCTCTTGGTTTCCACCTCCCTCCCTCCCTCCCTCCCTCCCTCCCTCCCCCTTGGTCCCTGCCTTCCTTCTGGCTGCAGAGCTATAGATGTTGGGGGTTCAATTCTCCACTGGGTCTCCTGCAAAAAAGAGCCTGCCTGTGTGGCCTTTGGCAAGTTGCACAGTCCTGGGGGGGTCAGTGGGTGGGGCTTATGGGTCAGTGGGTGGGGCCTGCAGTGGGGTGGCAGGGGCGGGGAGCAACTGGCCCCTGACACATTCTCAGCCACCAAATCTGGCCCTCCTTACAAAAAGTTTGGGCACCCCTGCTGTAGACGATGGCCACCCCGCCGACCCGCTAACCTGCCAGCCCACTCGATCTGAAACCCAGGGGGGCAGAGGAGGGAGAGGGAAGCCCCTCCCCCTCCCCACCCAGGTCTCAGTAATACATGCCAGGTCGGCTCGCTCATCCACGATGGCATTGTGGATGAGAGGGATCTTATTGTGAACCGACCTGGCGTTAACCAGGAGGCAGGACAGGTCAGAGGCACTGGCAGAGTGGCTCCCTGATACATGGCGGTGGGCAGGGGGATCAGAACGGGGGACATGCAACAACTGCCTGTCCCGAGTTCTTCTTACCCGGCTAATCACCCTGCCCAAAGCGTACCTCCCACGGCCAGACACCACAGTAATAGATGTCCCTGCCGGCATGGCGACCGGGGGGGAGGGGAGGAGGGGAAAAAAAGTAAAATAAAAATAAAAATACAATAAAAATGGCAATAAAAAGAGCAACAGCAGCAATTAACAATAACCAAGATAACAGAATACAACAAAATGGAATGTAAATAATATATATATAATAGTAAAAGGATAAAAAAATAAACCAAAACAAGGTGTGGGCACACAAACCAGGAGCCAAGATGGAAGAGGAAGGGGAGGGAGGGTGAGAGGGAGAGGACTGGGGTGGGGGGGATCTCTACGATACGGAGCATGTGGCGAAGAGTGGAATAAACGGATGGCCTAAAGGAGAGCCTCCGGCTCACAAGGACAGCCAGGTGATGGAATCTCAAGTCAAAGGCTGCCAATGTTCCAGTACTACAGGCAGGATAAACTAAAATAGCCATAGCTGCCATTCCAAACCAGATGGACAATGGTGGCCAAAGCCGGCATGGCTCTCACCGAAGAGACCTCCAGGCGAAGCAAGTCCAAAAGTGTAGCCACCAGGCCAAGCCGGGGCGGGGTGGAGTAATGGCCTCCGCCCCCGGCGGCCAAAAAAAGTTTACAAATCCTGCCTTTTCCTATGCCCGATTGGGTGCAGGAAGTTACACAAGGACCACACACACACACACACACACACACACACACACACACACACACACACACACACACACACACACACACACACACACAGAGAGAGAGAGAGAGAGAGAGAGAGTACCCAAATGAAAAATGAAACAAAATGAAAAATGAAATGATTATTTTAAAAAATAATTCAAAGAAAACGAAATATAGTAGCCCCCCCGCCATTTCACAGTTCACATACTGCGGTCCCACTATATCGCGGGATCACAGGGTGAGAAGTCTCGGGATGGCGCAGTCAGGCAGAGGTGGGGGATCAGATCCCCCAACGCCGCCCAAATGCACCGCTGCGAGAAGTCTCTGGGTGGGCCGGTCAGACGGCGACGTGGGATCAGATCCCCCAACGCCGCCTGACTGTGCCACTATGAGAAGTCTCGGGGCGGCACAGTCGGGTGGAGGCAAGGGATCAAATCCCCCAATGCCACCCGACCGTGCCGCTGCAAGAAGTCTCCTGGCGGCGCAGTCGAGCAGAGGCGAGGGATCAGATCCCCCAACACCGCTTGCCTGCGCTGCTCTGAGAAGTTTTGGAGCAGCCAGAGTAGGCACCATCGGGGATCTCATCACCCCTGCTCCCCAGGCCCCACCCAACCCACATCCGCATATCGTGGATTTTCAGTCACCGTGGGTTGGGTGGGTCCCTAACCCCCGCAATAGGTGAGGGCTTACTGTAAAACAGAACAGAATGAAATGAAAAACAAAACAAAACACTATTTTTGCATTTTGTGCCCATCTCTAGTTCAATGTCATCAAATTTGTCATCCGAAGAACAGGAAATAATTTGAATATATTTTCAATGTCGACATGATCTGTCAGTGCAGATGTCTGTGTAGGCATTGAGTTGGCCTTGCTGTCGAGGAGACACCAAATGTGAGGATTGGCAGACATAGGTGGTATGATGTTGAGAATATGAATATCGAGGTCCAATATCAGAGGAGATTCCTGATGTCAAGGCTCATCTGGAAGTCGAACTCGTTTGGACATATGAGCCTGGAGTCGAGGAGACAGTGAACGGCATAGAGTTTGTGTCTGACGCTCAGTATCAGTGTTGGACATTAGGTAGTGAAGTCTCGGTACCTGCTGCTGGGTGTCAACAGTGCAAGAGGTAAGCTCCTGGTGCAACCCCAGTGATAGGCTGGGGCTTATAATAGGCACTTGGATCACAGTTAATTCTGCCAATTGAATTGTCTCCCCAGCTAGAGTGGCTGGATCTTGGAGACAGTGCCTGGAGCTGCCAACACGGGAGATCATCCTGATCTCAATGCTGTAGGTCTCTTGGTGTTGGAGTCGGGCTGCAAGCCTGAACATTCAATCTCAAAGCAGCTTTAGACCTTGATTCCATTTTAGACACCAATGGAGCAGATTTCTTTTTCTTTTTGTCTGACAATGAAGAGGATGGCTTTGAGGATTTAGAACCCTTATCTTTTTGTGGTTTCATAGATGGAGGCGAGATTGAAAGAACAGAATTATCAACCTGATCTTAGTGATCCTTTTACAGTCAATGCACTGTGGTGTTCTTCCCCCAAACAATATAAAAAAAGAGCATGACCATCCGAAATTGGGAGTTTGTTGGGGCAGGCTGTACACCTTTTGAAAAGTACAACGGATGCCATAAAATGGTGGGACAAGTGGGGGAAGGGAGAAGATGGGAAGGAGGAGGAAAAATAGTAGAAAGTAAAAATAAAATATATTTAAATGTTTAAGAAAATACTCAGGTGTTTCTTTCGCTTTGCAGGAGCTCTGAAAAATGTGATCGATCTCCGCAGTGGCGAAAAATAACTGAGGCAGAAGGTGGGAAACTGGGAGCATGTGCAGTGGGAGGAGGAGGTTCTAGCCTATTTTGGAACTCTACAATGACTGGATATCTTCTGCGCAGGTGCAAAAGACCCAGTTGTGTGTATTCAAAGATGCCACGAAGAACTGTTCTTCTTGTAGGCATGCCATTACTTTCCCCTTAAGCATTTTCTGCAAAGGAACATCCCTCTTCCTGAGCATGGTACATTATTTAGAAACTTCAAAGTGCCTAGGAATCCTGGGTCCTTTTGTGTGTACTTGTGTCCCTTTGGGGAGAAAGGCGAGATAGAAATATTTTTAATGAAATGAAATTAAATAAATAAAAAGGAATAAATCAGCACCTTTGTAATTCAAAGGTGCTGAATTGTAATTCAGCACCTTTGTAATTCATGGATTCCTTCAGTGCTACATTTAGGGTATTCTGGAATGTTCCATTTAAGCATTAACACTACCTCTGAGCACAACAACTGATACATTAGACTAAGCATGCTGGGATCCAGAGAGCAACACTACTAACCATGAGTCAGCCTCAACTTCTGACCTTTACTTTGTTCACTACTCCCAGATGTATGTCGGCAAATTCAGCATTGAGAAAAAGGCACCATATGCCCTTCTGTTTATTGCTCCTGAAGTATGGCCCCAAAGCATAACAAATGCTTTGCAAACCAACAATTCCCAATTGTCTGTGACCCACTCAGATTAAGTCTTGGGACAGCAAACAAAGCCACACAAACATGCTTTCCATATTACACTTTTGTAATTAAAATAACAACTGGCAAGGTTATCTCCCTGGTAATCTTTTCATGACGTGTTCCATGCCTGTGTCAAGTGGACAATGGATAATCAGAATCCATGCTACCCAAGCTCAGCATGACTCTGCTTGTGATCTGGAAAAATTAACAAACAAACAAACACACAAACAAACACACAAACACACAAACAAACCAGTCACTAGCTTCTTTTCTTCCAGACATGACTTCATTGTGCTGTCAGTCACTGAAGAACCTTAGCCTATCCTTTATACTATACACCACACCAGATTGTTCAGTATAGGGATGCACACATATAATGTTATATCCAGATTCTCCATTAAAAGGATAACAATTTCTCAAGTGTTGTTTTTTTCAGAGACAGAATCAGATTTAGGTCCAGACATAGAGGATTAGGGAAATGAACACTGAGAGATGAAAAAGAAATGACCACACAGGAGAGCTTAGAAGTAACACACTGGTCTAAATCCTTTGGCACAGTTACACAAAAGGTATAACTTAGTGGTAAATTGCTGCATATTAAGAAGTCTCAGTTGGCATGATCTGTTGCACACTTAGGCTGCTTTCACATGACCACTACAATCCGCAGCAAACTTTGATGTGGATCACCCCCCAGAGCAGTCATGTGGTTGATGTCGCAGATCAGATGTTCCCATGGTTGCATTTCGAAAATATGCAACCATTCTGATCCCACAACTGAGAACCACAACAAAGACACGATAACGCGGGAGAAAAGGTTTTGGTGCAGATTTTTCTTGTTCCCACGGACTCGAGTAATGGTTTAAAATCCACACTGGAACAATGACAAGGATTTTACCACTTTGAGACTGGATCACTCTTAATTGGGTGTGGTCACACTTTTTTTTAAAGGCCGCTGCTCGTGGGAAACTGATTTTATGCTCCACATCTGCGAGCACTTTGCAGCAAATTTTAGTGGTCATGTGAAAGCAGTCATGTAAGAAATTTCATGCCTAAAGAAATTTCTTAATTTGTGTAACTGCAGAACAGGATTTTGGCCATTACAAGTAACAAATGCACTAGCAAAGCACTGCTTTTGTGAGCACCAAGGGCACCACAATGTCCTTTTTATTCTTGGGTAACATCAATACGTTACAGTTTGGGTTATAAAAAGAAACAGTTTTTCAAAACATCAAGAACACTTTTTTTAGGGTAATGGGGTAGTTGGCCTTTTTTCTATTTTTAAGCACCAAATAAAATATTACTAGTGCATTACTCCCCCAGTGACACCTACTACTAATGCTAATATGTTAATTTTTAATTGGCTAACACTAACACCCTAGCTGTTTTTTTGTAATGTTCCCAAGGAAATCCAGTATGTTGTAGTAGACAGAATGGTGGACTAGGACTCAAGACACCTAGTTTCGGATCCCATGAAAAGCTTGCTAGGAGGGCAAAGGAAAAACCACTCCTTAAAAATTACAGCCCTTGAAACCCCTGTTAGGATCCCCCTAAGTCTGCTGTGATCTGATGATACATAACATAAGAATCCAAGCCTTACTACAGACTGGTGGTGGGTGCTCGTAGATACGATCACATCACCCCAGTTCTGGCTCACCTGCATTGGCTATCTGTGGCTCTCCAGATAAGGTTCAAGGTCCTGGTTTTGGTTTTCAAAACCCTCCACGGCTTGAGTCCTGAATACCCGTCGGATCGTATCTCCCAGGTGTCAACTGAGGCCAGGCCCACTCAAATGTCACAGGCATGCTCACTCAGGGTGCCCACTCCTAGGGAGGCGCGGAGGTCGGCTACGTGCAACCACGCCTTCTCCGTTGTGGGCCCCTTATTATGGAACCACCTTCCAAGTAGGCTGCACCTTGCACAGTCCCTGCCTGCCTTCAAAAAGGCCTTGAAAACCATGCTTTGTAGGGAGGCATATGGCAACCTACTTTAATTTTAATTTTTTTAAAATCTCCTCCTGCCCCCTGATGTATCTTGCCTAGGGTTCCACCACCCTTTTATTTGTATTTTGATGTTTTTCACCTGTATATTGATGTCTTTTTTTACTTGTAAACCGCCCCGAGTTCCAGTTTGGAAGATGGGTGGTATAAAATGAAACAAACAAATAAATAATAAATACAGAGACACCCAACAGAGAACTAGCAACATGTCTATGAGCAACAGATTCACAGGATCATTGGAATGGAGTGTATAAAGATGCTGTGATTCCCATTCCTGTGAACCCTAATAGCTTACCGCAGCAGTAGCCTTGGGGCACTCGGCAACACTTTGGTTGAGGACAAGACCAGCAGTAGCTGGGCGATTGGGTGGCGCTGGTGGCTGCTGTTGTTTCCTCATGGCTATCCCCATGGTATCCAGGCTCTGGCTACGGCCCCGGATCACCCGCTGGAGAGAAGGGCAACAGTAAGACAGATACAGACACATTCACAGACACACAAAAGGACACAATGAAGTGTGCCATAAGACACTGGTGAGGAGGGCAGAGGGAGGCAGGGGAACCAACATCCATAGCACTTGTATCGCCTTACAAAGGTGACAAGGTCTAGTTTTCGGCTTGGCAGTGCCTAGTAGCCACATCTATATCCTTCTAAAGAGTTCTCCGCGCCTTCTCCGTTGTGGGCCCCTTATTATGGAACCACCTTCCAAGTAGGCTGCACCTTGCACAGTCCCTGCCTGCCTTCAAAAAGGCCTTGAAAACCATGCTTTGTAGGGAGGCATATGGTGACCTATCCTAATTTATTTTATTTTATTTTATTTTTCTTTATTTTTTTCTTTTTCTGTTTCTTTTCCTCCCCCCCTTTTCCTTATTTTTTTTCTTTTCCTTTGATGTTTGTTGGTTGTTACTGCTATCTGCCTACCACCCATTTATCCATCTTGACTTATTGTTTTTATCTGTTTTTATTGTACACCGCCCAGAATTCCATATTGGAAATGGGGCGGTATAGAAATGAGACAAATAAATAAACAAATAAATAAATAAATAAGCAAGACATTTTTACTAATCTAATCCTAACTCTTCATTCCACAGCAAGAGAAACACATTAAGATAGCAAGTTTTCCTTACTGGGACAGAGAGCCTGTCAAAATAAATATAACTCAGATGTCTGTTTTTTTTTAGCTTCCACATGCTGAGAATCTAGTATAGTCCTGTCCCTCAGTGAACTGTGGCACTCTAGAAACCAGGGAAAGAATTCATTTTAGTATCGTTCCAAGGAGAAGAAAGCAACAACAACAACAACAACAACAACCAACACCCACAAAGTTGAAAATTAACATAACAAAATCAGAGGGTGGACTCACCTAGAATCATAGAGTAGGAAGAGAACTCAAGAGCCATCCAGTCCAACCCCCATCAAAGTACCCCCGACAGATGGCCATCCAGTCTCTGCTTAAAAACCTCCAAAGAAGGAGACTCCACCTCCCTCTATGGCAGCATATTCCACTGCTGAACAGCTCTAACCATCAGGAAGCTGTTCCTAATATTCAGTTTTCCTGTAATTTGAAACCATTGCTCCGGGTCCTACTCTCTGAAGCCATGGAAAACAAACTAACCCCTTCTTCGAAATGACATCCTTTCAAATATTTAAACATGGCTATCATATCACCTCTCAACCTTTTTTGTAAGACTAAAAATTCCCAGCTCTCTAAGCCGCTCCTCGTAAGACATTTCTTCCAGACCTTTCACCATCCTGGTTGCCCTCCTCTGGAACCACTCGAGGTTGTCAACATCCTTTTTAAATTAACCACCCTAACCAATTTGATATCATCGGCAAATTTAATCAGTCTCCTCTCTATTCCTTTGTCCGTCCAAGTCATTAATAAAGATGTTGAATAGCACTGGACCCAAAACAGAACCCTGGGGCACCCCATTGGTCCCCCCTCTCCATGCTGGGAAGCCATTTACGATCACCCTTTGCGTACAGTCAGTCAACCAATTACAAATCCATCTAACAGTAGCATTATCTATCACACATTCTACTAACTTCTTTGCAAGTATGTCTTGGGGAACCTTATCGAAGGCCTTACTGAAATGAAGTAAACAACATCCACAGTATTCCCCTCATCCACCAGCCCTGTAACTTTCTCAAAGAAAGAGATCAAATTAGTCTGGCATGACTTGTTTTTGAGAATGACAGCATTGCTTGTTAAATAATTAGAGACTGTCTCCTTAATAATCTGTTCTAGAATCTTTCTAGGAATCAATTTCAAGCTGACTGGGCGGTAATTATTTGGGTCCTCTCCCCCCCCCCTTTTGGAGATGGGGACAACATTTTCCCTCCTCCAATCTTTGGGGACTTTCCCCTGTTCTCCAGGACTTCTCAAAGATTATTGTCAATGGTTCTGAAATTACTTCTGCCAGTTCTTTTAATACCATGGGTGTGATTCATCTGGCCCAGGAGACTTAAATTCACTTAGGGTTTCCAGGTATACCTGTACTACCTTCTTATCTATTCCATGCTCCAATTTCTACTCTACCTCATTTACTATTCGACCAGAATGAACTCTTTTTACCTTTCTGGAGAAAACAGAGGCAAAGAAGGTATTGAGTAGTTCTGCCTTGTCCCTGTCTCCTAGTAGTAATTGGCTATCTTTGCAACGTAGAGACCCTATCATTTACTTATTTTTCCTTTTGCTGTGGACAAAGAGTAACTAAAATAAAACCTTTTTAATATCTGGCAAGTTTAACTTCTTTCTGTGTTTTAGCTTTTCTTACCACCCCCCTGAATATATTGGCTATTTGCTTATTTGCTTATTTTATTCCTCTTTGGTGCTATCAGGAGTTGAACTAACTTCCCAGTATCAGCTTACAAACTGCTGTGCTGTCCCGGGAACATCAAAGGGAGGAGGTCTGAATGGAAAGGAAATAGGAGGGGTAATGTCCCCCCCCCCCAGATAAACAGTTTGTTGCCAGATCAAAGACATCACATCCCAAACTTTCTTGAATGCCTGGAAGCGTCTGGAAACAGCTATGCTTGGAAGCGTCTCGAAGCATCTTTGACTAGAATGTTCTACTCCTTTAGAGAAGGGATCCTACCCCTATAAAAGACTGATACTCAGTTCAAAGGGGGAGAGATAATGTAGTCGCGTCTGGGAGCCTCGCTGGTGGAGGGCAAGGGAAAGATGGGTCCTATCATTGGAACGATCCTTACTTCCAAGTAAGTAGACAGGTTAGATTAGACTTTCTTATTTTCTGGGAATTGCAATATCTTACGCTTTCAATAGCTTACTCTTTTTCTTTTCTCACCTGTGGAAAAGATATACTATTTCATGTTGATGTTGAGAATCCTTTTTACTTGTAACTTGAAGTCGTGCCTTGTAAGGTCTCTTGCAATGCTTAACACCACTGTGCATTTTGATATTGGTTTGGAAGCATTTGCCTGAGCTTTATTCCTTTTTTATGTTTTCTTAATAAACTACAATTTTTATATCTTAACTGGAGTGTGATTCTTGTGCCTGTGGGAGTGGTCTTGCTAAAATCTGTGCCTACGATTGGCAGCTACTGAATTTCTTTGTGAGCACAGTTTGTTTTCCTTTTGTACATTCACATATCTATAACTGTTTCTGGGTCGTCCAAGCTGGAGGGGAAGGAGGGGCTGACAGGGTGCTTAATCCCTTGACACACGGACACAGTGTTGGGTTTGCTCATGCCCGACTAGCCAGCTGTGGAACCTTCCTGCAGATCCCTGAGGCATGTGGAAGCCTTGAACTCTGTTTTCTGGTGGCAGCAGGTCTTCACATGTCATCATAAGTGGTGACAGATGCATTCCCCATTTTTCAATTTCCTGTAGAAGATTTTTTATATATATTTAGCTGACTTGAAAGTTCTTTAGTCAACCACTGCAGTTTCCTTAGGCATCCCCCTTTTCTTCTTCTTTTTGGAACCATTTTAGATTGTGCCTTTAATGTCTCAATATAATATCTCACAACAGGTCTCAACCTTTCTTTGATGATTGAAACCCAGTTTTGTGGGCTGAAACTACAAGAATTCTGAATGGGGAACAATTTTTCCCCTCGTGCTGCATATAGCTACTTTAATGTGATAGAGCTGCAGGTTAAACTGCTAAGCCGCTGGACTTGCCAATTAGCTGAAATCTATGTGACAGGGTGAGCTCCTGTTGCTTGTCCCAGCTCCTGTAAACCTAGGAGTTAAAGCCCATAAAATGCGAGTAGAGAAATGTTACCACTTTCGGTGAGAAGATAATGGAGTTGCACATGCTTTCTATATCATGCTGGCCATAGATGAACTACGAATGAACGGCAGCACTTGGGCTTACAGGACCACCAGCCCCTTGATTTGGAAACAACTGGACTTCATTGTCAGGACGAAGCTATATTCTTACTATACTACTTTCAATTGCTATATATCACTCTATAAATGGCAGATTTATAAATGCCAGATTTAGCATGAATGATCCATTGTTGTGTTACTTTTGCTCTTTCCTGCAGTCACCCCATAACTGAACAAACACCTCAATTCAATTCATTTCTTGCTCCCATCTGTCCAAAGGTAGTCCATGTGCCTAATTAAAGTGTGTTCCACTGTAACTTAAGAACATAAGAACATAAGAAGAGCCATGCTGGATCAGGCCAAAGGCCCATCTAGTCCAGCTTCCTGTATCTCACAGTGGCCCCACCAGATGCATCTGGGAGCACACGAGAATAGATATCTGTCTCCTGATACCACTCCCCTGCATCTGGTCTTTGAGGTACCCTGGTTTTAAGCTTGGAGATGATACATCTCCCTCATGGTTTGTAACCTGTGATGGACTTTTTCTCCAGGAATCTGTCCAATCCCCTTTTGAAGGCATCCAGGCCAGATACCATCACCACATCCTGTGGCAGGGAGTTCCACAGACTAACAATGCGCTGGGTGAAAAAATATTTTCTTTTGTCTGTTCTTACTATTCCAGCCCTCAATTTGAGTGGATGTCCCCTAATTCTAGTATTTTGTGAGAGGGAGAAGAGTGTCCCTCTGTCCACTTTACTCATGCCCTGCATTATTTTTTATGTTTCAATCATATCCCCCCTCAGGCGCCTTTTTTCCAGACTAAAGAGCCCCAAATGTTTTAGCCTTTCCTCTTAAGGGAGGTGCCCCAGCCCAGTAATCATTTTAGTTGCTCTCTTCTGCACCTTTTCCAGGTCCACTAGGTCTTTTTTGAGATGCAGAGACCAGAATTGTACACAATACTCCAGGTGGGGCTTTACTATTGTTTTGTATAATGGCATTATAATGTTGGCTGTTTTATTTTCAATCCCCTTTTTGAAAATCCCTAGCATGGAATTGGCCTTCTTCACCTCTGCCACACATTGGGTAGACACCTTCATGGAGCTGTCCACCAACACACCAAGATCTCTTTCTTGATCCGTTATGGATAGCTCAGAGCCCATGAGTTGATAGATAAAGTTTGGATTTTTTGCCCCAATATGCATTACTTTACATTTGTCTACATTGAAACGCATTTGCCATTTGGCAGCCCATTCCCCCAGTTTGGAGAAATCCTTCTGGAGCTCTTCACAATTTTCTCTGGTTTTTACGACATGGAAAAGTTTTGTGTCATCCGCAAACTTGGCCACCTCACTGCTTATCCCTGTCTCCAGGTCATTTATGAATAGATTGAAAAGCACCTGACAGATCCCTGAGGCACACCGCTTTTCACTTCTCTCCATTGTGTAAATTTCCCATTGACACCTACTCTTTGTTTCCTGGATCTCAACCAGTTCTCAGTCCATAAGAGGACCTGCCCTCTTATCCCCTGGCTGTGCAATTTTCTCAGCAGCCTTTGGTGATGGACTGTGTCAAAAGCCTTTTGAAAATCCAGATAGACGATATCCACCGGTTCACCCAAATCCACATGCTTGTTGACCTTTTCAAAGAATTCTAAAAGGTTTGTCAGCCTGCTTTTACTCTATCACTCTTGATTCCATTTTCTTCTATTCAAATCACAGACCACCTTTTTCATTTTCCCAGTGATCTGTTGTGTTGTTGTTCTGTCTCAAAGATGGCAAGTGACCCCTTGCTCTGCTTCATAGTGTTGAAATCCTGCAGGACTTAACTAGGCAGGGCAGCTGTACTGCCTTGCAATGTCCCCACTCCCATTTCTTCTCCTTTGTTTCAAATCTACCTGAATTCATGTCCAGAAGTTACCACCACTATCAATTCTACAAAGGCAATCAAGAGCCATCACTTCCACTGTTGTTGCTGGTGCTGGTTCTAGGACCATCATAGCCACAACCTCATTGCCCACCTATCTGAAGGAGGTTCATCCTTTATGACTCATGGGCAAGTCTACCTATGTATGATTTTTTTTAAAGGATTGTAACACATCATTGTTTTGACTTGAGATATTTAGCCTAAAGAAAATAAGATTGAAGGGCGATATGATAGCACTTTTCAAATATCTGAAGGGCTGTCATACAGAGTAGGATCTATTCATGATCATTCCTGATTATAGGGTATGCAACAATTGGCTCAAGTTAAGAGAACCCAGCTTTTGGCTGAATGTCAGGAAGAACTACCTGTTAGATCAGTATGGCAATAAACCCAATTATCTCAAGAGGGGGTTAGTGCTCTAACACTGGAGGCATTCAAGAGAAATTTGGACAACCACTTGGCAGATATCCTTTGATTTTTATTCCTGCATGGAGCAGGGGGTTGGACTTGATGGCCTTATAGGTCCCTTCCAACTTCACTATTCTGTGATTCTATAATTCTGTGACTGGATCTTTAAACTACTTGTATTTTCCATTTCTGTATTTGGCATTTCTCAGAGTGGTGCTTTTTTAAAAAAATCATACACTTCTTGTTCTTATCTTTTAATGATATATGATGCCTCTTTCCTCATTGTTCTTAGCTTTGAATATTGTCTTCTCATGATGTTAACAACCTTTCTATACTCATTGCTTTCAATGATGCCTTGAATTATGAATGCCTTAAAAATTGAATTACAAAGAGAAATCTGGAGGTACGGGGAAAATTTTAGTTACAAAAACTTAGCCTTTTCCCCTGAGTTCTTTGGTGCTTTCTCCTTCTCTTGGCCAGAAAGCAGGCAGGTGTCAGGGATCTGTAGAAATAGACCCCTGCTACCCGCCTCCTTTTGGAGGCACACTGACAGCCCGGTGATTTTGACAGCACCGCAGAGTGCAAGTGCCAGGCTGTCGAACTCACCAGGCTGTCGGCACACCTACAAAAGGAGTCAGGCGGTGGGGGGTCCATGTCTTTGTATCCCTGCCGCCTACCTGCTTTCCAGGCACACTGAAGGAGATGCAGATCACCAGCAGCAATTACCCAGCACCACAAGGGCATCCAAGTCCACCTTCTGCAGGGTGCTCCTGTAGTGATGCACAGCCTGGGGGGGGGAGGGTTCAATTGCAATGAGGCACCACTGGAGTGTCACTTCCGGCTGCTTAGATGAGCGGCTGAAAAAAGCAGAGCTCCGTACGACTGAAATGTAAACAGCTTTAAAAGTCTTCTTCCCCCTTCAAAAACTTGTGAGTAACTTTCCTGTGTAGTTTTAAAGTGATTAATTGCAGACTGGAGCAGTCTGGAATGTTAATTATCTGATAATTCACCGGTAGAAAGTACTTTCGTTTTTGTCTCGCTGTGTGCGACCGGCTTTCAGTTTTAAGCTACTGAGAGTTAACAAGATTATTTTCTTGTCTTACAACCTGGGTCTGTATTTTAAAAAATCTGCTTAATGAGAAGGAAAAAAAATCTAAGCCTTCGCAAGAAGCTAAGTGGGTTCGTTCAGCACTATCTGATCGCAGCCTTGAAAGATTGGAAATATTAAGATGTATTGAAGCCTCACCCGCCCTTCAGGAGGAGGAGGGGAGCGAGGAACCAAGCGGTACTATGGAAAAAATTGAAAAACAACTCTCCGTTCTCACGGAAGGCTTGGAAGCGTTGGGGGGGGGTTACCTAAGGAAATCAAACAGATCAGTGAGGACTGTAAATTTTTTAAAAATGAATTTCAAGCTCTTAATACTAAAGTATTGAGGGGCAAGATGGTGGCGGGGGCAAGATGGTGGCGATCAGCACAGACGCTAGCTGAGAGCAGCCCTGGCCGGCGTTGATGCATTCCAGGTCTCTAGAGGGTGATTTCCATCTTATGATCACCCACTGGGAGCAGAAGACATCCCAGATTCGCTCTGAGGCATCCCAGGTGTGGTTCCCCTCCCCTGTGAGGGTAGATAGCCCTGGGAAATAAATCACTTGTGCGTCCGAGACCATGGGAGAACCGGACGGTGTAGAAGCCTCCTCCCCCCTTCAGCAAGTGAGTGGCCTTTTTCCATCAGACAGCCCTTCCAAAGGTAAAATATCAAGCAAAACTCACCCAAAGAGAATTTTCTCTTCACTAAATACTTCTCTGCCTGTTTCTTCTCTATCTGCTCATGGGAAGGGCTGCTTTTATTTTCTCCCGTTGAAGGCAGATAAAACTCCAAATAACAACTATTACTTCCACTTCCACTTTCGCTATTCCTGGCTCTAATGTGACTCTATGTGGACAAAACATGCCATCTGCTGGATTTTCCTATGTATGCAGTTGCCTTTACATTGCTGATTTGGAAATGAGCAAGTTGATTCTACTGTGAATACAGCATGTTATTTGCTGGTTTCTCCCCTGTTAACAATTGACTCCGCACTATTTTTGGAAGCTGAGTAAACTGGCTCTACGGTGAGCCCAGCACGCTATTGGCTGGACTTCCTCTGTTAGCAGTGGCTTCGCACTGCAATTTTTGAAATGAGCAAAACTCCATCTGCAACAAAAAAAAACTGTTTCCACCCCTCTGGCTCATCCTTCTCTTCCAGTCATGACTCAACAACCAAGCCAGACCAACCAAGTCCTAGATATGCCTAATCAGTTAAATTTGAGCCCGATGAAGCTTATCTCAGACCAGACCACAGCCTTTTCTGGGTTAAGATCTGAAATGAAAGAGGGCTTTGCGCGGGTCGATGCCAAGATGGATTCCTTCTGTGGGCGGCTACAGGCGTTGGAGGACAACATGGGGGTTGCAGATCTCCGTTTAGAAGAGATAGAAGTAACAATGGAATCTACAAATAGACTGCTTCTTATGCAACAAATTGAATCTTCATCTAAAATTTTAAGGATTCAGGGTCTCACCTTTGACAAAGACGAGAATCTCTACACCCTGGTCGGGGAAGGTCTAGCTGCCCTGCTTGATGCACCCGTAGAAGAATTTATCCGTGAAGTAGACATGATTTATCGCCAACCTACATTCTATACCAGAAAAAACAAGCTCCCCCTGGAGGTAATAGTCAAACTTGTCAAAAGATACACCCGAGACTGCATCCTCAAAGTTATTCGAGATAAAGAGGTGAAAATCAATGAATCCAAAGTGACAATACTGAAAGATGTTCCATGGGAGGTCCGTCAACTGTGGAAAGAATATACGTTTCCTACCAAACTCTTGCTTAAGCACAACATAAGATACAAGTGGATCTACCCTCAGGGTTTGACCTTTCAATGGGATGGGAAAACACAGAAAATTGATTCCTACAAGAAAGCTAGAACCTTCGCTGAGAAAAATGCAGAGAAGTTGGGATTCATCCCTTCCTCCTCTTCCTCATCAGATTCCAAAGGTGATGACTCCATCGATAACCAAACCACCACCAAAGAAGTTAGCCGATCCAACCAGGCTTCTGAACAAGAGACATCCAAGCAAGATCAAGATACTGGCGCAGTGGGAGGCGCCAGGCCAAAAAGGCAACTTAGGCCTAAACCAGGGAGGAAACACCTCTGGAAGTAAAACAAAATGGCTCAGAAAATTTTATCATGGAATATCAATGGATTGAACTCCCCACAAAAGCGTCGTAAGGCATTTAAACTCCTTCAAAAACAACAATGTGCAATTATTTGTTTACAGGAAACCCATGTATTGAGAAAGCATGAAGAATACGTAATCCAAAATAGATTGGGCACCCTATTTTCTACCTCAAATAAAGAAAAGAAGCAAAATGGGGTGGCACTATATATCAAACCAGAACTTTCTCCAACTCTTTTGGAAAAAGATCAGTTAGGCAGATTGATACTTGTTCAAGCAAATATCCAATCCCAAAAAACAATTATTGTTGGTATATATGCCCCAAACAACAATCATGGAAGACAAGTCTTTTTTGAAGAATTGGCTCAGAAGCTTCTGCAATACGAAAATCATCAGTTAATCATATTGGGGGACTTCAATGCTGTACACATCCCATCTGTGGACAGGAAGATACCAAAAGGGAAAAAACACAGAACTTTGTCTTCCACACTGCCAAAATCCTTTCTTGATATGTCCGACATTTTAGAACTTCAAGACATCTGGAGAAGGAAAAATCCACTAAAGGGTGGCTTCACTTTTTATTCAAGACAACATGCCTCTTTTTCCCGTATTGATATGTGCTGGGCTTCACCTGATCTTTTATTAAATACAAGAGATACAGAAGTTCTCCCGAGAACAATATCCGACCATAATGCTATCCTGTGGACATTGAAAACCTCGGGTAAGCCCAGACACTGGAAAATCAATTCAGCTTTGTGGACTGACAAAGAATTTATTTTAGAGGCAGCCAAAGATTTGAATCTATACTTTGAACTGAATCTAAACAAGGGCACCCCACTGAAAACGGTTTGTCATCCAATATATGGCAAGACGGAACAAAGAGAGAAAGAAATCCGAATCCATTCTTAATATGATGAAAAAGATAGAAAAGGACTTAATTGTGGATCCACGAAATGAGCAGCTGAATAAAAACCTAGCCTCCTGTAGGCATGAACTCAATCTGATTTTAACAGCAGACATAGCCCACAAGATTAAATTGGCCAAACTGAACTTCATTGAAAATGCAAATAAACCAGGTAGATGGTTAGTTTATAAGCTGAAAAAGGTACAATCCCAAAAACTTATTCTAACACTCAAAGATAAAACTGGGGAAAACCAGACAGACCAATCTCAAATTCAAAAAATCGTTGAGGCATATTACCAGAATCTGTTCAAGCCATAAAGATGCCATTTTCCAATATTTAGAACAAGCCAAATTTATTTATTTATTTATTTATTTTCACATTTATATACCGCGCCTATTCCCACATAGGGGACTCAGGGCGGTTCACAACAGACAACATAAAACAGTTAAAAGGATAAGGCATCACTAGTGTGGCGCACAAAGTCAATGCAATCCAGCAATCAATCAATCAGTCAATCAGCGGGCAAAAAACGTACTGAAGAACAGAGAGCTATGACAAATGCCCCCATTACAATGATGGAAATAACAGAGGCTATTAACCATCAAAAAATGAACAAGGCCCCGGGACCTGATTCGATACCAGCACAATTTTATAAAAAAAATTCTGAGATAATCACCAGAAATATGAAAAATCTGTTTACATCTATTTTAGAGGGCGAAGATATACCAGATTCATGGAAATCATCCCATACAACATTGATTCCTAAAGAAGGGAAATCTAGAGACTTGATCCAAAACTATAGGCCAATTGCTCTCCTAAACGTGGATTACAAAATATTTGCAACCATCTTGGCAAACAGATGGTGGATGATCCTACCGTCTCTGATATCCTCTGATCAAAATGGCTTTCTTCCAAAAAGACGCCTTCAATCCAATGTTAGAATTTTTCTCGACGCGTTGGAGTACTATGAATGTCACCTTGAGAAGCAAGTTGCCTTTGCATTCATCGACGCCGAGAAAGCATTTGACAATGTATCTTGGTCCTTACTTAAAACCCAGTTAGATTATTTACAGTGTGGACACAGAATGCTACAAGCTATAGAGCAAATTTACTCCGCACAAAGCACTAGAATTGTAGACACAGTTAAGATACATAAAGGTACCAGGCAAGGATGTCCTCTCTCTCCTTTGTTGTTTATTCTATCGTTAGAGATATTACTCCATGTAATAAGAAATGCCCCAGGTATTCAAGGTCTACAAACCAAAGAAGAAGTCTATAAGGTGCAAGCCTTTGCGGATGATTTGCTGGTTATTATGGAGGAACCACAGACCTCCCTTCCAGAGCTATTAAAGATTTTGGAGGCCTACTCCAAAATCTCAGGACTAAAGGTTAATAGAGAAAAAACACTGTTGCTCACAAAAAATATGACCCCACTTATGACCGGAAAGTTGGTCAACCAGTCGGGTTTCCAACATGCTACCAAGGTAAAATATTTGGGCATCACTGTGTCCAACCATTGTAACACTCTACTTAAAGATAACTATGTTAATGGTATAAAAGCAATCAAAGCTGACCTGGAAACCTGGTCAAGACTTCAGTTATCCCTAATGGGCAGAATTGCTGCAGTTAAAATGACTGTCTTACCTAAATTACTCTTTTTATTTCAATGTCTACCTATATTACCGAACTTTAAGATTATCTCAGACCTGGAAAAGAGTATACGTGCGTTTATATGGCAAAAGAAAAAAGCAAGGATTAGAAATGTTTATTTACAGGACAGAACTAAAGCTGGTGGTTTTGCTCTGCCCAATTTGGTGTTGTATTACAAGGCAGCTGCTATGACTTGGGTTAAAGACTGGATCTTGGTGACAAATAATAGAATACTGCAGCTTGAGAGTCATGATTTAGACAGGGGCTGGCATCATTATAAGGGTAATACACCTACCCTTTTCAAAAAACAGTGGATAAGGAATGCCCTAATCAAAATATGGCTATCCATAAAAAACAGTTTTATCCCAAAGCACCAACGTGGTTATCTTCGACAGGAGCGATAACTAGTTCTCTTACAAGTACAAGCCTTAAACCTCTAACCTATAGACAACTTTTGAATGCTGATTGCTCCTTGAAGCCATTAGCAAAATTATTATCTGAAGGTCACAAGTTAGACTGGTGGAAGTACCAACAAATACACTCACACTTTAAAAATCTCACCAAAGAGGGGGGATTTATGACTAATGACGCTCCACTCGACAAACTACTATCTTCTGGCGATTTAAAGCTTCTTAGTAAATTCTATAGCATTTTGCTAAATGAAAAAATGATTGATACATTGGTAAAAGATACTATGATAAGATGGGCAGAAAATTTTGGCTATCCTATTCATATAAACAAATGGGACTCCTTGTGGAATACGGTAAAACTTTTTAAATCTATAGCCTTCAAGGAAAACTGTTATAAGATGTTTTATAGATGGCACTTCTCCCCCCACCGTCTATCCAAGATGTATAATTACTCACCCAAATGCTGGAAATGTAAACATGACAGTGGTACCTTCTATCATATGTGGTGGACATATAAAGAGGTAAAGGCATACTGGATAATGGTAAAATTATTTTTAGAAAGATATTTGAAGATTAAGTTAGAGCTTAGACCAAATTTTTTTTAATTAAACATAGTAGATATTAATATCTCATATGATCAGAAATATGTACTTCATCATGTAATAGTTGCAGCAAGGATATTGTATGCGAAATTTTGGAAACAACCAGAAGTGCCAACAGAGAGAAATCTCCACGAAAAGATAAGAAAATGTATTGAAATCGACAAGCTCTCTGGTTTTTTAAAGGGAGACTACGAAGAGATTTCCAAAAAAAGATGGCAAGAAGTAACAAACTTATTAGTATTGTGATACTATTTGGTGATTTGTAAATATGTTAAATTGTTATTTTAGGCTTGATATACTCAATGGAATTTTTATAATGTATTCCCCCTTCCTTCCCCTCATTCCCCTCTTCTTCTCCCCAAAAACCCAATAAAATTACTTAAATGAGAAAAAAAGAGAAGATACAAGCAGATTTTAAGAACTTTGATCAGAGAGTGACCCAGGTTGAAAAGCTGGCTAAGCAAAGTGAGGATGGAATACAAAAACAAAAGAAATGTTTGGAGGAAATAAATAAGAAAGTAATCTACCTTGAAGATAGTTCCAGACGCTCCAATATCAAGATTATGAACTTTGCATTAAAGAAAAGAGACAATCTTAAAGAAGAGGTGATTTCTTGGATAAATACAATTATGAAGTCATAGTTTCTAAGAGAGGAAGATGTTGAGAGAATTCACTTTCTGGGCAGCTCCCAAATTCAACATAGGCCCATAATACTGAAATTTTTAACTATGCAAAAAAAGAAGAATTTTTGAGGGTGATAAGATCTAAGCCAGAACTTCTCTCTTATAATGGCACTTCTGTTCAAGTGTATCAAGACCTTTCTTATGCAACATCTCAGTGGAGAAAAATATGCGGCCCGTGACTGCAGTTCTCATAAAAAACAACTTGAAGTACAGCCGGGGCTATCCAATATTCATCAAGATTTGGAAGGATGGGATCCTTCATAAAACTTATTCTGCAGAAGAAGGAAAACACTTACTAGCTTCATGGGGCCTCTCACAGGAAGATCTGGAAGCAGCAACATCAAGTGGTTAAGTGAAGAAACCACATGGGAAGAAAGTGGATCCCTGCATTAAGTTTTAAAATATTTCTCCTTTTGTCTTTTGGGGTTTTTTTGGGGGGGGTCCTTTTTTCTTTTTCATTTTTCCATTTTTTTCTTTTTCTATTTTTTCTTCTTAATTTTTTGATTTCTCTATTTTTTCCCACATGGGAAGAAAGTAGATTCTATTATTAATTCTTATCTATTTTTTTGTTTTTGGGTTTTTTTTCTTCCTTTTTCATTTTTTCATTTTTTTATTTTTCCATTTTCCATTCTTATTTTTTCATTTTCCCTGTTTCCTTTTGAAATTTTAGTCATTGTTCTTTCCCCCCTCCCTTTCCCCTCTCCCTCATCCCTTTCCCCACCTCCCAACCTCCCTTGTTTCCCCCCTTTTTTCTTTCTTTTTTTCTTTTTCCTTTCTTCCTTCCTTTCGACAGTAGGGGAAATGGGTAGCGGGAGAGTGAAGTGAACATTGCAGAATCTAGTAGAATTGATAAATGTTTAAGGGGAAAACAAGAGTGTAAATTACTTTAGATTGTGCGGATGTGGGAGACCTGGCTGTGACTCAAGTTGCTGGGGATGGCACCCCCTCCCACCGTGGATAAAGGAGGGAGAGGTAAGATTGATAATTGTAGGGTGGTTGGGTATGGTTGGGGATAGGTTTGGGTTACTTTATATTATTGTTTTTTCATTGTGTTTTTCATTGAGTTTTTTTGTTACATGTAACACAACAGGATCAAAACAAATATGTGATTTAAAGGGGGCATGGGGACTAACATAAAAGTAGCTACTTTAAACGTGAAAGGCCTAGGATCGGTTATAAAGAGAAGAAGAATAGAAGCTCTATTGAAGAAGAGTAAAGTGGACGTTATTTTCCTTCAAGAGACTCATCAATCAAGAGATGGGATCAACGAACTCAAGCTACAGAATATCAACATTTATGAGAAAGGGTATGGGACTTCAAAATCTAAAGAAGTTGCAATTTTAATTTCTAAATATTGTGAATTTGTAGTACAAGAAGTAATAAAGGATGACAATGGTAGATATTTAATAATCCAGGGTTTATTGGGAGAAGAAGACTATACTCTAGTAAATGTTTATGAACCTAATGTTCAGCAAGGAGTTTTTTATGAATCTGTTCTAAAAGAATTGGAGAAGGTGAAAAAAGGGTATGTTATTATGGCAGGAGACTTTAATATGGTACTGGACAAAGTAAAGGATAAGTCTGATATTTAAAAGGATGTTATGACTAACAGAACTACTATTTTGAATAAAGTAATGAAAACTGCAGGTCTAAAGGATATTTGGAGAGAATTAAAGGGTGATGAGAGAAGATATACAGTCTACAAAAGTTATTCTAGAATAGACTTTATATTTGTATCCCACAATTTGCTTTCTAAAATAATTGAAACAGAAATTAATACTATAAAAGTAATGGACCATGCCCTAATGGAAATGGAAATGAAGTTTTAAAAAGATTATAAAGATGCAAGAAGATGGAGAATGAACTCTAGTATTTTTCAAAATGTAGATGTTATAGAAAGGGTAAAAATAAATGGCTAGAAATATGGTCTATAAATGAAGCAGCTGGAAGTGAAATGGGATTGATATGGGACACTATGAAGTCAGTTATGAGGGGATTAATTATTCAGGAAATGTGTAAATTTAAAAGATCGAAAGAAGAGAATATTAAGAAATTAGAAGATGTAATTAAAAACCTGGAGCATAAGTATCTTGTAAATAGAGATAATAGAATGTTTTTAGAACTTCAAGCTAAAAGAAAAGAATTAAATAGCATAGAATTAGACAAAGTTCAGAGAGAGTTAATGTATATGAAGAGAAATTATTTTGAATTTAGTAACAAAAACTCTAGATTTTTGGCACGGTTATGTCAAGCTAGAAGAGCAAAAAACGCAATAGGTGTGATTAGAGATAAATCAGGAAAGAAGTGTAGCTTGATGAAAGAAAAATTGCAAATATTTCAAGAATTTTACGAAGATTTATATAAGGGAGGTAATGTCTCAAAAGAAGACATAGAAGAGTATGTTAAATAAATTGTTAAAGAAAAGATACTAGAGACAGACATGAGGGAACTAGAAAAACCAATTCAAGAGGAAGATATTGGAGCAATTATCGATAAGCTAAAAAAATGGTAAAACCCCGGGTTGTGATGGACTTTTATAAATTGTTTAAATCAGTTTTAGTTCCAAGATTAAAAATACTCTTCAATAGAATCTTACAAGGAGGCAAAATACCATTATCTTGGAAACATTCATTAACAATTCTCATTCCAAAACCTAACAAGGATGTGATGGACCCTAGTTCATATAGACCTATCTCATTAATAAATCAAGATGCTAAGATTTTTTATTAGCGAATAGAATGAATGGGTTTATTACAAAATATATCAAGGAATATCAAAATGGGTTTCTAAAGGGAAGACAAATGCCTAATTTAACTAGAAGAGTGCTGAATATTATATATGATACAGAAATGATTAAACAGAAGGCTGGTATTCTATCATTAGATATATTTAAGGCTTTTGATTGTGTGGAATGGCCAACACTAAAAATAGTGATTGAAAATTGGGGGTTTGGAATGAAATTTAGAGGGGTGATAGATCAATTATATTCTGAAAATACATCTGAGATAATAATTAATGATGGGATTTCAGATCGGATATCTCTAGGCTGAGATACTAGACAAGGTTGCCCCCTCTCCCCAATTCTATTTTGTTTAATGATTGAAATGTTTATGGATAAAATAAGGAATGATGAGTTAATTAGCGGATTAGGTACTGATAATAAAGTAAAGATTAATTTATTTGCAGATGATTCCTTATTGACAATTAAAAACCCACTAGAGAGTATGGATAGAGTTAAATATCATTTGGAGAACTTTGGGTCAATATCTGGATTGAGGGTTAACTGGCAGAAATCTCAGGTGATGCTGTTTAATTATAACAAGGAAGAACAAGAAGTGTTTACCCATAACTACGGATGTAAGATAAGTAACTCAATTAAGTATTTAGGTATAGAATTAGTAAAGGACACACGGAAACTAAAGGAATTTAATTATAGTAAACTAAAGAAAGAAATTAAGAATAAAATGTTAGAATATTCAAGTCTAAAACTTTCTTGGTTTGGGAAGACTGCATTGATGAAAATGAACATTTTACCAAAGTTAATTTTTTTCTTTATGATGCTTCCAATACAGCTAAGTAAGGATGACCTTAAATTTTGGCAAGATCTAATTAATAACTATTGTAACAGTGGTAAAAAAGCTAGAATAAACAAAATATATTGGTATATGGCCCAAAATAAAGGTGGTATAGGTTTACCGAATGTTAAAAATTATTATTTAGCAAATCAAATAAGGTTTATTGGGGATATTGTGTTTAGTCCAGAAAGATTAATATGATGGAAAATGGAATCATCGGAAATAAAGGAGGATATTGAAAAATACTTATTCAGCACTATTAAGAAATCAAAATTAATTGAGATTAATAACCCCTTTCTTAGATCTATGTTAAATGCATGGTACTTACATAAGAAAAATTATGTCCCTTGGACTCACCATTGAGATCTGTAACTGAAATGGAGAATTTCCCTATAAATTTGAAAGTTTTCAAAAAAGTATTTAGGGATAAACAACTGATTAGATTGAAAGATTGGATAGGCAAGATGAGAGGAAAAGTACAAATGAAGGAAATTCTCCAAGGTAGGGATATATCTTGGTTTAATTTTATACAATTAAAGAAATGGACTGATACTTGGATAAAGAAAAATAATAAATGCAGAGAGTACACAAAATATGAACAACTCTTATTGTTGTATGAGGATACTCAGAAGAAAATAGTAGTAAAAGGTATTGTTAGCAAACTATATAAAATTATTTCAGATTTAGATGAAAATAGGGGGGAGGATCTGGATCGAAATTATTGTGGGAACAAGATTTTTAAAAAGAAATAAGAGAATAAGACTGGGCTAAAATGTGGAGAATGAGAATACTTAGATCTATGTCTGTTAGAATAAAGGAAAATTTCTTTAAAATAAGTTTAAGATGGTATTTGACGCCAGTGAAACTGAATAAAATGAATGCAAATTTTTCTAAGCTTTGCTGGAAATGTGATAATGAGATTGGTACCTTTTATCATTTGTGGTGGGAATGTAAAAAGATACAGAAATTTTGGAAATGTATTTTTAAAGAAGCCCAAATCTGAAATTGCTTTGTTATCAATATTTGTGGATCATAGTTATGATGTTAAAACTAAAGAGTTGATTACAAATTTGTTGACAGCAGCTAGATTAATAATTGCTAGAAATTGGAAATCTAAATATGAACTATGTTTAGAAGAATGGTATAATGAAGTATGGAATATTGCTTTAAATGATAAATTGACTTGTTCTCTCAAGGTTAAAAAAGGAGAGTTAAAAAGAGATATTTTCTATGATATATGGGGTAGATTCATTGAATACGTGCTTGTATGGGATAAGGGTAAGGTTTCCACGCAACAATCGATTTTGTTCTGGAAGGGAGGATGACGAATGTAAATATGAAGAGTGATCCTGTTGGTGAAGGGGTGCACTGTTGTTGATGTTTGTCTGTTTTATGTAATTTGTATATGTTTTTAAATAAAAAATATATTTTTTTAAAAAAGCAATGAGGCACCACCAGCAAAGTGGAAGAAAGTCTTTTTGCAATCAAGTCCAAGCTTTCAAATTTCCTGCACCCACCCATGCATGGCGCAAGGAGGGGAAAATTTGAAAGCCTGGTCCCCGAACCTGGCTGCGAGACCCAGCAGGGGGCTGAGTGGATGACGGGTGACTTCACCCCTTGCCAGCTCAGCCCCCTGCTGGGTCTGTGCAGCTGCTGCCCCCTCTCAATACAGCAGAGTGGCATTGGCGATGGGAACCAGCAGCTTTACTTTTGCTGCCCGGTGTCGCTTCAGCCAACTGAAGCGAGACCTATCCTGGCTGCCCCCCTCACCACTGCTGGAGGCAGTGGTGGGGGGGGAGTGGCTTTACTTCTGCCGCTCTGTCTCACTTCAGCCCATTGGCTGTAGCGAGACCAAATGGCAAGAGTAAGCTGCTTGTTGCCCAGTCTCACTTCAGCCAACTGAAGCAAGACCGATCCTGGCTGGGTGGTGGTAATGAGGTGGGGCAGTTGCTGCCCTGATCCAGCAGGGGGCTGAGCGGGCAAGGGGTGACTTCACCCCTCAGCCTCTCAGCCCCCTGCTGGGTTGGGGCAGGCAAAATTGGTCGAGACCAGGCAGCAGGAGTAAAGCTGCTGCCCCCCTTGCCACTGCCACCCGGGGGGGCACCCATCAGTCCAAAAACAAGATGAACAGGCGAAGGGAAAGGGCAGTGGAGAACATGGACTGGAATCACCAACCTTCTATACAGTGTGAGAACATACTGTAAATAACAAACAGTGGTGTCCACAGGACATGATTTAGATAAGGGGTGGCATCACTACCTTTTGAATAATAGTAATCCACCAACTCTTTTTAAAAAGCACTGGATAAGGAATGCCTTGATCAAGGTCTGGTTGCCCATAAAAGGTTTCGTATACAATAAAGCTCCATGTTGGCTATCTCCTTGTGAAGCTATCTCTAGCCCTGTGTCGGATATGTCAACTAAATCTTTAACCTACAAACAACTACTAAACAAAGATTGAACTCTGAAGTCCTTAAATCATTTGACATCAGAGGGACATAAAATAAATTGGTAGAGCTATCAACAGATATATTCTCATTATAAAAATATAACCAAAGGAACCAGATTTATTAGTTAGTTTTTTTTCACTATCACCTGCCGCCATCTTGTTCTCCGCTGTATTTGCGTGGAGATTTTTTTAATGCTTTTTATCGTTGTTCGCCGCCTAGAGTTCCCGTTAGGGAAGATGGTGCGGGATATAAGTCTTTAAGTAAATAAATAAATAATAAATAAATAAATAAATAAATTTATGGTAAATGAGATAGCCCTTGACAAAATACTACTCTCTAATGGGAAAAAAGCTCTTAGCAAATTTTATAACTTTTTGTTAAATGAGAAAACTACTGAAATAATGGTTAAAGATTGTATGATAAAATGGGCAGAAAATTTTGGTTATCCAATACATTTGGATAAATGGGACTCTTTATGGAAAATAGTTAAACAGTTCAAAGCTATATCCTATAAAGAAAACTGTTATAAGATGTTTTATAGGTGGCACCTTTCCCCGCATCATTTGTCTAAAATGTAAAACTGTGATTCAAGGTCCTGGAAGTGCAAAAAGAATCCTGGTACGTTTTACCATATGTGGTGGACTTGTAAAGAAGCAACTACTTACTGGTCTATGGTAAAGAGTTTTATAGAGAGCGCTCTTAAAATTAAACTAGATTTCAAACCAGAGCTCTTTTTACTTAATATAGCAGATAGGTGCATTCCACAGGATCAAAATTATATACTACAACATATAAGAACATAAGAACATGAGAAGAACCATGCTGGATCCGGCCAAAGGCCCATCTAGTCCAGCTTCCTGTATCCCACAGTGGCCCCACCAGATGTGTCTGGGAGCACACGAGACTAGATATCTGTCTCCTGATACCACTCTCCGCCATCTGGCCCTTGAAGTACCCAGGTTTTAGGCCTGGAGATTACACATCTCCATCATGGTTTCTAACCTGTGATGGACTTTTCCTCCAGGAATCTGTCCAATTCCCTTTAAAGGCATCCAGGCCAGATGCCATCACCACATCCTGTGGCAGGGAGTTCCACTGACTAACAACGCGCTGGGTGAAAAAATATTTTATTTTGTCTGTTCTTACTCTCCCAGCCCTCAATTTGAGTGGATGTCCCCTAGTTCTGGTATTTTGTGAGAGGGAGAAGAGCTTCCCTCTATCCACGTTACTCATGTCCTGCAATATTTTGTACGTCTCAATCATATCCCCCCTCAAGCGCCTTTTTTCCAGACTAAAGAGCCCCAAATGTTTTCGCCTTTCCTCATAAGGGAGGTGCCCCAGCCCAATAATCATTTTAGTTGCTCTCTTCTGCACCTTTTCCAGTTCCACTATGTCTTTTTTGAGATGCGGTGACCAGAATTGTACACAATACTCCAGGTGCGGCCTTATTATTGTTTTGTATAATGGCATTATAATGTTGGCTGTTTTATTTTCAATCCTCTTTTTGATAATCCCTAGCATGGAATTGGCCTTCTTCACTGCTGCCATACATTGGGGAGACACCTTCATGGAGCTGTCCACCAACACACCAAGATCTCTTTCCTGATCCGTCACGGATAACTCAGAGCCCATGAGTTGATAGATAAACTTTGGAATTTTTGCCCCAATATGAATTACTTTAAATTAAGCTACATTAAATGGCATTTGTCATTTTGCAGCCCATTCCCCCAGTTTGGAGAGATCCTTCTGGAGTTCTTCACAATCTTCTCTGGTTTTTACGACACTGAAAAGTTTTGTGTCATCCGCAAACTTCGCCACCTCACTGTTTATCCCTGTCTCCAGGTCATTTATGAACAGATTGAAAAGCACCGGTCCCTGGGGCACACCGCTTTTCACTTCTCTCCATTGTGAAAATTTCCCATTGACACCTACTCTTTGTTTCCTGGATCTCAACCAGTTCTCAATCCATAAGAGGACCTGCCCTCGTATCCCCTGACTGTGCAATTTTCTTAGCAGCCTTTGGTGAGGGACTGTGTCAAAAGCCTTTTGAAAATCCAGATAGACTATATCCACTGGTTCACCCAAATCCACATGCCTGTTGACCTTTTCAAAAAATTCTAAAAGATTTGTCAGACAAGACTTACCCTTACAGAAGCCATGCTGATTTTCTCTCAGCAAGGTTTGTTCTTCTATCTGTTTTAAGATTTTTCTCTTGGATGAGGCTTTCCACCATCTTCCCTGGGACAAATGTAAGGCTAACTGGCCTGTAGTTTCCCGGGTTCCCCCTCCTTCCTTTTTAAAAAATTGGTATGACATCTGCTATCCTCCAGTCCTCCGGCACTATGGCCGTTTTAAGAGACAAGTTGCATATTATTGTTAAGAGATCTGCAATTTCATTTCTCAATTCCCTAATAACCCTTGGGTGGATGCCATCTGGGCCCGGTGACATGTTAATCTTCAATTTATCAATTAGTCCTATAACATCCTCTTTTTAAACCTGTATTTGATTTAATTCTTTAGTCAAGAGGGGCTGTTCAGGAAGCAGAATCTGCTCACAGTCCTCTGTCGTGAAGACAGATGCAAAGAACTCATTTAATTTCTCTGCAATTTCCAAGTCCTCCTTAACCTCCCGTTTTCCTCCCTCACTATCCAGAGGGCAAACTGGTTTTCTGGCAGGTTTTCTACTTCTAATATATTTAAAGAAGCTTTTATTATTACCCTTTATATTGCTAGCCATGCGTTCCTCAAAATCTGTCTTTGCCTCTCTTATCATCTTCTTACATTTCTTTTGCCAGAGTTTGTGTTCCTTTTTATTTTCCTCATTTGGGGAGGATTTCCATTGTGCTTTAGAGCCTCTCTAACTCCACTCGTTAACCATTCTGGCGCCCTCTTGGACTTAGAGGAGCTCTTTCTTTGTGGTATGCACTTGTGCTGGGCCTCTATTATCGTTGTTTTAAACAGGCTCCATGCACTCTGAATAGATTGGATTCTTCTAACCTTCCCCTTCAATTTCTTTCTAACTAGTTTCCTCATCTGAGGGAAGTTTGCCCTTCAGAAATCAAGGGTTTTATGTCTGATTTGCTTGATACTCTTCCTCCAATATGCATGGCAAAGGAGATTGCAGCATGGTCACTGTTCCCAAGAGGCTCAGTGACATTCACATCCCTGACCAGGTCCTGAGTATCACACAGTATTAGATCCAGAGTTGCCTGTTCTCGGGTGGGCTCCATGACAAGTTGCTCTAAGGCACAGTCATTCAGCAAGTTGAGAAACCCGGTTTCTCTTTCTTGCCTGGAGCTCACATTGGCCCAGTCAATGTGGGGATAATTGAAGTCCCCCATGATTACTATCCTATCCCTCTTAGGGCCTTTTTACACGACCCCTAAGATCCGCTGGCCACTTAAATTCGGACCAGAGATCTTAGGGGTTCCTCGCTCTTCCACTGTCCCCACTCCCCTCCGCACTTCCTGGTTGCTGGCTGCCTGAGGGAGGGAGAAAAAAGAAAGAAAAGAATGCCGGTTTACCTCCGTTTTGTTCCCGGCAGCATTCAGATCTCTTAAAGGGGCGGGGCGCAAAAAAAGAACAAACAGAAGCCAGGAGAGCCCCGCACTCACTATCCTCACACCGGATCAAATATTTGTCACATCCAAAAAGCAGGTACAAGAAAACTGCTCTGGGTCATGCTAAAGTGGGCGGGGTCGCACTTAATTGTCTGCAAAGTCGAGAGCTGGTGGGTAAACATTTTTAAGGTCCGGACCTTGCAGCCATTTGCGGCGGAGCTTAGGGGTTGTGTATAAACGCCCTTAGACACCTCCATGATTTCTCTCCTCATTTCAAGGTCCCCCTCAAGTTTTTGATCTGGTGGACGACAGAATACCCCAACTATCACATCAGTCCTTGGACCTGGTAGTTTAACCCACAGTGATTCTATGGTGGAGTCAGACCCTCTGTCAATCTCCATTGTGCTGGATTTTTGTAACTGCTAGGATTTTGTATGCAGTTTTGGAAGCAAGTTGAAATTCCAGCAGAGGAAGCACTGTGTGGCAATATAAGATACTGTATGGAAATCAATAAGCTTGCCAGTTACTTGAAAGGAGACTGTGAAGAACTTTTTGCAAGAAGATGGCAAGGTGTGGCAGCTGAATTTGATAACCATTAAGCCAGATACATTCAACAATATATGGCATTAGTTTGTATTCAATGGTATTTGGTCTTTGTTCCTGAACGGTATCCAATGCACCCATTCCCTTTTACTTCCCTTTTCCCCTTCCCTCTTCCCTCTTTTTCCCTTGTAATGTAATGCAAAGGGAAGGTTATGCTTTGTAAGTTGTAAGTTTATTCTGGGTTTGGAAACTGTTACAATACCGAAGATACAGGTGCAGAAATCTTATCTGCAGTCTGCAAAGCCAGAATGTGACTTGTGATCGGCTTTTGTGCATCATGTGATTTTTCTTCAAGAATGGACTGTCTGTGTTACGTGGGGGAGGAGAAGAAAGAGACACACAGAGAGAGAGCACATGGACTATCCAAAATGTGATCCTTTAAGAAAGCTATATGCCTCTAATTTAATTCACTTAAGTTAGGAAGAAACATGTAATAGTGTAAGGTTTCTTGTTATTTGTTTTCAAGTTAAAATTTTTGCTGCAAGTAATCTCTGTATAGAATAATTTTTTTATATATAAGCAAGTAACGTGCCTGAGTACCTGAGTTTTAAGGTAAACTTGCATGAATCTCACAAGTCAGGCGGAAGTCACTGAAACAAACCTACATTTTGTTTAAGGGAGTAAAAGTAAGGAAATTAATGTTTTCAGAAGTTAAACTAATTCTCTGCAGTCAAGAGATTAATATACTTGCTGGGTAGGGACACTCCCTTTCTAAGCTGCGTCCATCCCATGGTGGCAAGCGAGGGGTGACTCCCATTTAAGTCTGTTGTGAGAGTGAGATTATAAATTTGTCAAGTTTGTAAGTAATTATTGTGATTTATGTTGGCTGGTGAGTAGGGAAGCTGCAAGCTCCCCTCATTGAAAGGCCATAGATAACTTTAAAACAATTGGCATTTAATGAGGTTTCTGCAGCAATTTCTGTCTGTTAGAAAAGGGAAACTCCCGAGCTGGTTTAGATAGCCTGTTGGAGTGGAATTGACCACCACGGAGTCACAGAAGCGATCTTCTTCTCCTCTTGCAAGGGGACAAAGGATAGAAGCAGTTTATTTAACTCCTAAAAGCCATCGATGGTCTTGGCTGGCAGAATCACTCCAGGAAAACAAAAGAGAGAGTGAACACACACCAACAAGAAGGGTGAGGTCAATTGTTGCTGAGGAATGTTTTCCCCGGAATTTTACTGACTTAATTAATCAACTCCAGAGACCTCTGAGAGCCAGACCTCTCCAGAAGGCCATGTGTTTCAACCTACAAGCAGAGGGCGATTTATTGCATCAGACATTAGTTTAATTTTAACTCCTTATTTGCGAGAAAGGGGTGAGCTATTTTCTTGGGAAACTCCAACAGCTGTTAGAGAATTACAGTCTAATCAGCAGAAGCTACCTCCAGAGAAATTGATGGCTTGGTCAAAATTCACACACGGAGAGGGAGATTTTCCTTTTCAGCCTAAAGACATTGTTTCTATATCACCCATCATGGCTTATGATCCAAATGCTGGTGGGCAGCCAGCCCCTCCACCCCCGCCGCAGCTGCAAGGGCTAGAGAGGTATTTAGAGCTCACTTACAAGAAACTATCCCTCAGACAAAATGAAATGATTGAAGAATTACATTTAAAAGAATTGGAAATTAAGGAAATAAAGCTCCAGGAACTTATTAAGGCTCAAAAGATGATAAAATTGGACAGATTGAAAAGGGAGGAAACTGCTACTTTAGCAGGGATTGATAGGAGGAGTCTACCCATGCTTCAAGAGGGTGAGGATATTTTGGTTTTCTTGGACAATTTTGAACTGTGTGTTAAGGAACTAAATATTGATGAGAGTTTATGGCTTGGTCTACTTCTCTCCCAAGTCAGTGGCCCTTTGTTCAAGTTACTTCTTGAATGCAAAATCAAGGAATGGGATGCATTTAAGGAGCTTGTGTTGAAGAGGTTTGCTTACACACCAGAGAGCTTACGTTCAAAACTCAGAGGTGTAAAATGGCATCAGAAGCAATCTCTGTTGCCTATTAAGTGACATAAAAACTTTATTTTTTTTTCTTTTCTTTTTTAATTTAATTTTAGAAAACGTCACAATACAAGAAATGAACAAGTAACAATATAGAGAATGTAGAAAAGATCTAACGAAGATCCGACAAAGAAATCCGCAAAAGAAAACACTTGACCCGAAACCTATAAGAAAGGAAAGCACAGAAAAGTACAAAAAGAAACAAAGTCACCCACCCTCGTATGTGCATTGGTACCTCCAGATAAATTCAATAAAGTATCATATATTCTGACATGCTGTTTGTATCAAACTTCTCCCAACAGACTCGGTTTTTCCACTAAATTATTTAAATATTCTTGAAATTTTTTCCATCCTGATTCCAGATTAACATCAAATTTCTTACACCATCTCCTGCTTCTGTCCCCTAAATCATAATATCTTTTTAATCTATCTCTCCAGTCATTAATGTCCGGTATTTTACAATCTTTCCACGTATTGGCTATCTCCACTCTCGCTGCCACTGTAGCATGTAACATGAATTTCCTGTCTATGGTTTTTATCTCATCCCCCATAATACTTAATAGGAGGCATTCTGGTTCTTTCTTAAATTGGTATTTTAAAATTTTCTTTAATTCCGAATAAATGTTCTCCCAAAATATTTTGATCAAGCTACAGGACCACCACATATGTATAAATGTTCCTGTATCTTTCTTACACCTCCAACATATGCTACTTTGATTTTTGTATATTTTTGCCAGTTTCTGGGGGGTAAGATACCATTTGTATAACATTTTATAAACATTTTCCTTAATATCCATATTTGATGTTAGTTTCAAATCAGTTTTCCATAATCTTTCCCATTTATTTAAATTAATATTTCTTCCAAGTACTTGAGCCCACTTTACCATAGTTTCTTTTATCTGTTCCTCCTTAGTATCCCACTCCAGCAAAATATTATAAAATTTTTTAATATATTTTTCTTTTCCCTGCAGTATCCCTTCAAATTTAGTGATTTGTTTTTCGAATCCAACTTTTAAGTCTTCTTAAAATTTATGATTAATTTGATAGTACTCCAACCAGGTGTTTAAATGTCTTTTTATCTTTTCATAATTTTTAAGCTTTAATTCCCCTTTTTTTTCCTCAAGGAGCTGTTTGTAGGTGGGCCAGCCTATCTCCATATTAATTTTTCTTAAAGTAAGGTATTCCAAAGGTGAGCACCACCACGGAGTTTTTGGTTCTAGAATGCCTTTGTATTTATACCATACTTTTAATAAAGAACGGCGAATTAGATGCTTATTAAATTCCTTGTTGTACTTCATTTTTTCGCAAAGCATATAATAGTGCCAACCAGAATGTAACCCATATCCTTCCAGATCTAACACTTCTGTATCCTCCAACTTTACCCACTCTCTCAACCACCAGAAGGCCGCTGCATTGTGATATAGTTCCATATCTGGAAGTCCCATACCTCCTCTATCCTTGTGGTCAATTAGTATTTTATACTTTATCCTCGGTCTTTTCCCCCTCCACACAAACTTCGAAATTTCCTTCCTCCAGTCGTTAAAGCAACTGGCACCCCCTAAAATGGGTAAATTTTGAAACAGAAAAATTAATTTGGGAAGAACCGTCATTTTTATTATAGATATCCTCCCCAATAGGGAGAAATTCATCTTCCCCCAAAAGTCCAGGTTTTTTTTTATCTCTTTCCACACTTGTTGATAGTTTTCTTGAACTAGATTTATATTTTTATCCGCGATAATAACTCCTAGGTATTTCATTTTTTTTACAATTTTAATTCCCGTCTTTTCTTCCAGCTCTGCTCTATCCATAATTTCCATATTCTTAACTATTAAGTTTGACTTTTGGTAATTGATCTTTAATCCCGCGATTCTCCCAAATTGTCTAATTTCTTCTAACACTTTGGGTACACTTACTTGTGGGTCTTCCAGTGTAAAAATTATATCATCAGCATAAGCCCTCAATTTATACTGATGTTTACCAATCGTTATCCCTTTAATTTCGTGGTTTATTCTTATTCTTTGCAGGAGTGGTTCCAGAGTCAAAATAAAAAGTAAAGGGGATAAAGGGCACCCCTGGCGTGTGCCTCTCCCTATCTCTATTGGTTCAGTGACTCTTCCATTAATTATAATGTTTGCCTTTTGCACCGAATATATTGCTGTGATCGCATTCTGAAATTTGGGGCCCAACTGTAAAGTTTCTGTTGTTGTTTTTTAAAATTTCCATGAGACCCGATCGAATGCCTTTTCGGCGTCCACTGCTAACAACGCTGCCGTCTTACCCCTATTAAATTCTAAGCATTCCATAATGTCTATGATATTCCTTATATTGTCTTTTATCTGCCTGCCCTTTAAAAAGCCTGATTGGTTTTTGTGTATAATTTCTTCTAATATTAATTTCATCCTTTTTGCCAGTATATTGGAAAAAAAAATTTATAATCTGTATTTAGTAAAGAAATTGGTTGGAAATCAGCCGAAGTTGGAATTCCTTTCTTTTGTTTGGGGATTAATACTATGTGTGCCTCTTGCCATGAACTTGGGATTTTACCTGTTTCTAAAATATTATTTATAATTTCTTTTAAATTAATAAAGAATGTGTCATCCATAACCTTATAAAGTTCAATCGGGAGGCCGTCGGGGCCTGGGGCCTTACCCGTCTTCATATCTGAAACCACATATTTAATTTCTGCTACATTAGTTGGTTCGTTTAATTTCCTGATCAATTCCTTTTTCAAAAGGTTTTCATATATTCCTAAATTTTCAAATTCTTCTTGATCTTCTGTATACAGTTTTTGATAGAAAGTGCCAATTTCCTTGCTGATTTCCTTTTGATTAATAACAATATTCTCTCCTACCTTCAATTTATTTATTATCTTTTCTAGTTTTCTCTCTTTCAGCTGCCATGACAGAAATTTGCCAGGTTTATTGGCTTCATTAAAAAATTTATATTTCCAGAAGATATTTTCTCGTTCCATTTCTTTATCTACTATAAATTCATATTCATTCCTTAGTATTTTTAATTCCTTTAATATCTTATCTCTCTTTCCTTTTTTTTGTCCATACTTCCTTTTCCTTCCTTTTAATTTCCGTTTCCAAATCTTTTTTCTTTTTCTTTCTTATCCCTGGCATTCTTACAAATAAAAAAACCCCTCATCACACACTTTCCCGCGTCCCATACTATGTTTTCATCACAACCTTTATTGGCATTATCTTTCTGATATTGAGTCCATATCTTTCTTGCTTCCTCAATAATTTTTTCATTTTTCAGTAGAGATGTATTTAACGCCCATCTTTTTTTCCTATTTAACTCTTCGGGGAATATAGATAAAGTAACCGGGTTATGATCTGAGAAAATTTTTGGTCTAATCTCGGTTTTTCCCGCTCTTATTGTTAACTGCTTAGAGATCCAGATCTGGTCTATTCTCGATGCTGTTCTCTTTGATTGTGAATAAAACGTAAATTCTTTTCTAACTGGGTTTTTAAATCTCCATATGTCCACCAGATTCAGATTTTCATATAGGTCTACAAAACTTTTTGGCAAGGTTTTCCTACCTTGAGATTGCGTATCTGAAAATCTATCTATTTCCGGCTACATCACTCCGTTAAAATCCCCCATCATAATTACCTTCGAATTATTAAATTCTAACAATTTTTTTTCTAAATCTCTGAAAAATAATGCTTTAGCTCCATTAGGAGCGTACACTCCCACTAAGATAATTTCTTCTCCTTCATTAATAATTTTAATCATAATCAATCTTCCCTTCTCGTCTGACCATAGAAATTGGGGTTCCCACTTCGCTTTAACATAGATCACTATCCCTCTTTTCTTTTTTTGATCGGCTGATATAAACTCCTCCCCTAACTTCGGATTCTTAAGAACTCTTACATGTTTTTGATTTATGTGGGTTTCCTGCAAACAAATTACATCCCATTGTTGTCTCCTTAGATTGTGTGTTACTCTGTTTCTCTTCTTTTTATTATTTAATCCATTCACATTAAACGAAATTATTTTAATTTGTGGCATTCAGAACAAAATTTTATTATTATAAATGTTAAATCTAAAATGGTTGAGTCTAAATTCTTGAGACAAAAAAGGGAGAATCTAGAAGGAGAGACTGTTCAATTGGTCTGCTCAATCAAATATGCTTAGTAAATACCCTTTACAACTAAAGCAAGAAATATTTAAGCTACAATTCTTATATTATTGTTGTTTTGGACTCCGCTGCTTCTTCCGTCTCCTTTAGCTGGGTATCTTCCTCTTGTTCTTCTTCTGAGCTCTCCGAAAGGTTGTCTTGTTCTTGCGTGGCTAAGTTCTTTGGGGTTCCCCCCCCCAGCTCCTGCCAGTACTTCCTCCAGAAAATCTTAGCATCTGTCTCTGTCTCCAATCTCTTTTTTTTCCCTTTATAGAAAAAAGATAAGCCTTCAGGGTATTCCCATCTGAAAGAAATTTTTTTCCTCCTCAAGGCGTTGGTCAGGAAGGAATAATTTTGTCTTCTTTTCAGTAATCGAGGGGGGATTTCTTTTAGTATATAAACCTCCGTCTGATCTATGACTAGTCTTTTTTTGGCCTTTATTTGTAGGATCTTGTCTTTCACCCAAGTTGAGTAGAATGTGACCAAGCAGTCTCCTGGCCAGTTGTTCACCTTTGCTTTCCTCGAGCTAACCCTGAAGGCCTTTTCTATGTGTCCTTCTATTTCTGCCTCTTCCATATTCAGCCACCTTGAAAGTTTTTCTGCTAACAATTTCTTTATATCCTCTCCTTCCGATTCAGGAATATTTCTAAATCTCAGAATTTTTTCTTTAGATTTCATTTGTAACATTGCAAGCGCATCTAAGGAGGCTTCCTGAATAGCTTTATGGTCTTCCAATTCTTTTTTTGCCTTTTCCAGGTCTTTCTTCAACTCTTTCTATCCTTAGAGGCTTTTTTAAGAGTGTCCTCCATATTTTTATTCTTTTTCTGAAGTTCCTGAATCTGGACTTCTCCCAGTTGATCTTTTTCTCTATTCGCTGCCTCTATCAATTTATTCTTTAATTCTTCCTTTTCTTTTTGATCAGCAGCTGCCCTTTCTTCCAGTTTGTCCAACCTGTATTCCACTTTTAAGATCCTCTCATTAAGGTCATTCTTTATTTCTGCCATATCCTTTTTCAAATCTCCAATGTCCATTTTTAAGCTGAGTATTAGATCTTTCAAATCTTTAAAGTCTTTGTTTTCCTTAGTGTCCAAATCAATTTCAGGCAAAGAGCCCTTCCTGTGCTTCGTATCTGGCCCCATTGATGGGGTTTTTAGCTTGGATGCCATTCTAGAGTCCTGTTCTAACTGGTAGTCCTTCTTTAATGTAGCTTTTATACTTCGTCCACTAGATGTCAGTAATGGCTGTACAAACACTACTACTCGTTGTTTTCCTTCCAACTATCAGCTTCCTGGAGGAGACGCTGAGTCATGCCTCCGCCCATATATCTCCCATTGTTCTTGAAGAGACGCCAAAGGTCCGAGTCTGCAGCAGGTAATCTCTCTCCCTTTCTCAGTGGAGTGCCCTTTCTCTCTTCTTCCCTGTCTCTGTGTTGTTTTAACTTTGCCTCCCATTGGGCTTCTTTGCCTCCCACCACTCTTCTTCTCTTCAACAATTTGAGACAGATGGCGCTTTAAAATCACCTTGCTCTCTCCCCTCTTCTCCACTTGTCTGTTTGGGTCCTCTTCATTGAATTTATCTCCTGTTTGATTCTCTCTCTGTTACACCTTCAACCTTCAGCCATAAATCTAACTCTGCAGCTGTAGTTTCCTACGATTAACTCCTTCCTCTTCTCATTCACCTCTTACTTTAACTATTTTGCAGGGGTTTGTAAATTATCTCCACCAGCTGGAAGAGTATTTTTCCGTTTTATATAGTTCTCAGGAATTTTACCTTGGATAGCCGTGTCTGCTCTTAGGCTTGTTCTGCTGAGAATCTGTTGTAGGTTGTCTCAGTGTTCTGGACTCCCCCTCTGCTCGGTTTCCTCTGAAAGCGAGTGGTAGTGAAAGTCCACACAAACAAACACAGCCGACATCTGGTACAGGATCACCTCCTGCCCCTTTTGAGGGGATTTCGTAAGCCTTCCGAGTTTCCCCCAGAGATTTCTCAGCAGTAAACTCCCCCGGGCTCGCAGAGCTCCACAGGAGCGTGGCTTTCATGGCTCAAGGCTCAACCGGAAGTCCCAGTACTTCGATTCTTTAGAAGGCAATATATTAACAGTACTGAAAATCTGGTAGGTTGCCAATTTTTATCACAAACTTTTAAGCATTTGATAATGGTTTAAACTTGACCATGTTTAATACTTGATGATACTTCCCCAGGTTTAAAACACTTGGATCGGAAGTAATGTTGGATAAAAACTGAAGCACTTTGGCATGTCAATTTAGATTATTTTTTTTTATTTGAAATGTGCCTGGCGTATGCAGTGCTTAGAAAGGCACATTTTGGATTTTTGTCAACATTGCTCGAGGCAGTGCTGGCTGCAGGGTTCTGGGAGGTAGTTTGAACAGTGACCCTTCCAACTCCTGGAAGATATTAGTTTTTTCTTGTAAATATTGGATCTAGCTGGAAAAATTCAGACTTCTGAACTTCAGGCTGGCAGTTCTGATTAGGGAGGAGATAAAAGAAGACTTGAGGTGGAGGGGAGGGAGCAGAAGGTCTGGGAAGGTCTGGTGTTCTTTATATCATGCTGCTGGTGGAGCAACCTGATATTTACAAGCCACAATTCTTTCTGATTGAGTGTCATGGAATGTTCCCCTGTGGAAATGTGCTGAGTGTTCGGGCCTGGCAATAAGGATTGTGAAATTTGCTTGCACATCCTGTCCCAGAGTTTCCATGACCAGCTGGACAGTGCAGTTGCATAAGTACATTGCAAAAAGTACTTTTGCCTTAATGTAATGGGAGCCACCATGGGTGTGATGGCAAGTTACATATGCATAGCGAGCTATGCGATGGGACTTCAGCCTCTGCATATGTCACATTAAAATCAAAATCATATCCTTGCTCTATATGGGCCTTTTTACATGACCCCTAAGATCTGCTGGCCACTTAAATTCGGACCAGAGATCTTACGGGTTCCTCGCTCTTCCTCTGTCCCCACCCCCCTCCGCACTTCCTGGTTGCTGGCTGCCTGAGGGAGGGAGAAAAAAGAAAGAAAAGAATGCTGGTTTACCTCCGTTTATGTTCCCAGCAGCATTCAGATCTCTTAAAGGGGTGGGGCGCAAAAAAAGAACAAACAGAAGCCAGGAGAGCCCCACACTCACTATCTTTACACCGGATCAAATATTTGTCACATCCAAAAAGCAGGTACAAGAAAACTGCTCTGGGTCGGGCTAAAGTGGGCGGGGTCGCACTTAATTGTCTGCAAAGTCCGGAGCTGGTGGGTAAACATTTTTAAGGTCCAGACCTTGCAGCCATTTGCGGCAGAGCTTAGGGGTCGTGTATAAATGCCCTATGTGGAAGAAATTTAAGGTAAAGATAAAGGTCCCCCCCAGCACATGTGTGCTAGTCATGTCTGACTCTAGGGGAGGTGGTCATCTCCATTTTCAAGCCAAAGAGCCAGTGTTGCGCAAGTCCGTGGCCATGTGGCCGGCATGGCTGAACACATTTCTGCACACAGAACACAGTTTACCTTCCTGCTTTTTACAGCAGTACCTATTTATCTACTTGCATTTACATGCCTTTGAACTGCTAGATTGGCAGGACTTGGGGTTAACAGCGAGAGCTCGCTCTGCTGCGTTGCACCCGGGATTCAAACCGCAGAATTGCCGATTTTGCAGCCGACAGTTTCAGCACCCTAGCCCACTGAGCCATCACGCCCCTAAGAAATTTAGCATAACACTAAGCACTGCAGGACAGATAGTATGTTGCACATAATTTCAAAGAACAGCTATTTAGACTTTGAGTAACACCTATTCGTTCCCTCCAATAAAAATGAATATGTGAAAAATGTTTTTCTAGTTTACAGAGGACTGGTAGATGTAAATGCCTATTGATTATACCCTCCCACTGATCAGTTGCTTTTCCTCCTGAGCCCTTAGGTAATATCATTAATCTTGGATTACAGATGATAAAGTTATCTGTATGGGCCCCCAGAATTACTATCAGTGTGTATGTTTATAGGAATAAGATATAATTTGCCATATTTTGATGTACAGGATGTTTTTCTTTTAAGAATCAAACTATCCAAAATAAACAGAACTCATTCATGAAAGGTGATATTTTGGGAGAACTCAAAACAAGCTTTTTTTTTTTGAAACGAGAATATTTCCATTTTGCTAATCCCTAGATACCAGTTATACTTAACTGTCTCTGAGAATCACAGTATAGGGGTTGACATGAAGGCTGCTATACTAACTTTTGATCTGTAGATCCATCAATTGATTAGATTATTCACAAACTTTCATGATGTTGTGAACTTGCCTTCAAATAATAAACATATGAAACTGGAATCAAGTTTTGTTTCTTCCCTCAATATAATTTCAGATTATTTTTCAGACATAAAAACTTTAATAAGACAATGGCTGACAGTTGCAATGGCTGACACAAAAGAGGAAATTATAGATCCCCCAGCCATTGAGCAATTAGGGTGGGCTATTCCTCCTCAATGTCTTGTCTCGTAAACCAGATGATTCCTTGCAATATGCGCTTTCTGCTGATGAACTTTTGTGTTATAAAAAGTATTATTTCCCCAAGACTACATACCAAACTACTACAAGGCCTAGTCACCCTCATCAAAAACCAGAGACTGAATATAAAATATGAGATCTTAAAGAAGCTAAGTTCCAAAAACAGCTTAAGGATAGCAAGTCAACTAGAAGACCATGCCCATCCTTTGGCATCACCTGCTTCAAATGTAAACAAAGAGGACATTTTAGTTATCAATGCCAGAAAGGTTCGAGTGAGCCCCCCACACACACACACCATCCAGACCAGCTGAAACACCAATCAAACCATCCAGGAAAAGTGCTACTCCTTCTCAATTACAGCCAAAGATGAAAGGAATTTTTGTTGAGCCATCAAATTTGGGATTCCCGAGGAGGAAAAACTACTAGACTGTTCTCCTGATTCGGAGGAAGAGGAGGCAGAGCTCAGCAATCCATTTCAACTCCAGGATGTAGCGACAGTGTTCCCGAAACTTATAGCTCCTATCGGGGAAAAGAGGGGTGAAGGTCCAAGTGCTTCTTCTCGTCCTGTTCCTGAAACTGCTAAACCTGCTGCTATGGTTAGTGTGACATCTGCTGATGGAAGTAGTGAAATGCAGGGAGATGTAATAGTATGTAAATCAGATGAGATAATAACCTTACAGCAAAACAAATGGTTTCAACAAGCTTTTACTAGAGAGGTTATTGCTAGAATGGGAGATACGAATATTGTAATACCTTCTTTTATTGATACAGGAGCAGATATCTGTTCTATTAGTTCTGAATTTGTTGATGAGAGTTCTTTGTTGAAAAATCATCGTTTAGCTATACATCCTTACCATTCTAAACAAAGACACACACACCTTGCTCCCATTGCTAAAATTCATGTGAAATATAATCATTTTGAGGGAGAAATTTTTACTCTTGTTCATGATCATCAGTCTGCATCAATACAATTTATAATTGGCACAAATTTACTCTATAGTGACCACTTAGCTGAAGTGCAGAAAGTCCAATCAGATGCTATAAGCCAGATGAAACCTGTCCAGACTGGATCTCAATCAAAATTAAAACAAGATGATCATGTACAGGTGCCTACTGTGTTGCCTGAGTTTTCAGATGATGTTTTGTCTTCGCCTAATGACAATGATGTTGTTACAGATGTTGGAATTTCTCAGCCTAATGCTATTGTTAATCAGTAAGATGTGCCTTCTGTTAGCCAAGAAGTTACTGATGTGCATGCTGACAATGAAGAAGTTGAATTTTCATGTATCAAACCTAATGCTGAATTTAGACAAAAACAGTTGTCATGCCCTACATTGGCTGATGCCAGATGTCTTGCTGACATGAATCTGCCTTTAGATCCAGGTAGACAAGCTAGATTCTGCTGGAAGGGTCCAGAAGGCCAGAAATTACTCTACAGAGAGAAGTTGAATGATAATAATACTGCAGTAGCACCACATCTCCAGTTGGTAGTTCCAAAATGCTACAGAGAAGAAGTTTTGAAGATGGCACAAGATCATGTATCTGGCCACATTGGGATGAAGAAAACTCAGATCAAGATAACTAATCATTTGTTTGGCCTGATATCACCAAAGATGTGAAGAAATACTGCTTATGTTGTGATACTTGCTAGAGAGTAGGTTATCCAACGGATACTACAAAAGCAAATATGGAAGAATTCCCGTTAACCGGATCCCCATTCTCTACTTTGCAAATTGATATCGTCAGACCTTTACCAGAGAGTAATACAGTCAAGAAGTACTTAATCTGTTTTAGTTGTCCAGTTTCCAAGTGGGTGGAAGTCATTGCTACTTCATCAATTACAGCACAGCAAGTCGCTAAAGCATTCCTAGAAATAGCATCGAGAATTGGTTGACCCAACGTATTAATTTCAGATCAGGCAGAAACATTTCCAGGTGAGCTGATGACAAAAATTTGTGAGTTAACTGGAACTTGGCAACAGTTCAGCATCACTTATCATGTGGAATCCCATGGTTCAGTGGAACGAGTACAGCAAACATTGTTCAAGATGTTGAAAGCTTTCATTCAAGAGAATCAGAAAACATGGTCTGATGCCATACCTTACATTCTGTACACATACAGGACTTCCCCCCATGAATCTTTAGGGTGGAATACGCCAAGTGATGTCATCCTTGGAAGAAGTATGAGAGGACCATTGGAGTTACTTAGAGCCCAGTGGGAAGGAGGTATACCTGATACTTCGGTTTCAGTTGCTAAGTATATCAGAGATTTGTAGAAGAAATTGCAAGATATTCAAAACATCACAGCCAAGCATCTGAAAGAAGCCCAGAAGAAATACAAAGCATATCATGATGCCAAAGCGAGACCACATTCATTCCAAGTAGGAGATTCAGTACTGGCTTTGAATCCAATAAAGCAGTGTTCCCCAACCCCCGGGCCGCGGACCGGTGCTGGTCCGTGGATGAATCAGCACCGGGCCGCCGCCGCGCCACCCCCCCGCAATCGCCCCCCGCCCCTGACGCCCCCCGCAATCGCCCCCGTCCCGCCGCCACCGCCGCGACCCCCCCGCAATTGCCACTGCCACTGCCGCACCGCCCCGCCCGCCGCCGCTGCCGCGACTCCCCGTCGTCCCCCCCCCCGCGCGCGCGCGCACCGCCTGTCGCCCCGTCCGCGCCGCACCGCAATCGCGCCCCGTCCGCCGCGCGCCGCCGCATCGCCCCCATCCCGCCACCACCGCGACCCCCGCCGCCGCAATTGCCCCGTCCGCGCGCTGCCGCGCGCGACCCCGCCACCACAATCCCCCCGCATCGCCCCGTCCCCGCCGCTGCTGCCGCGACCCCCACCTGTCGTCCCGCCGCCGCGCTGCTGCTGCGCATGTCGCCCCCCCCGCCGCCACCGCAACTGCCCCGTCCCGCCGCGCGACCCCCGCCGCCGCAATCCCCCACAATCGCCCCGTCCGCCGCCGCAATCCCCCGCAATCCCCCGCCCCCGCCGCAATCGCCCCCGCAATTGCCCCGCCCCCCCCGCCGCCGCGCCGCACCGCCCCCGCATCGCCCCGCCCCGCCATCGCCGCCGCCGCAACCCCCCCACAATCGCCCCCACATCGCCCCGTCCCAACATCGCTGCCACCGCTCCGACCCCCACACACCGCCCCCCCCCCCCCGAAAGAAAGAAAGAAAGAAAGAAAGAAAGAAAGAAAGAAAGAAAGAAAGAAAGAAAGAAAGAAAGGGAGGGAGGGAGGGAGGGAGGGGGGGAAGAAAAGGGAAAGAAAGAAAGAAAGAAGGGAGGGAGAAAGAAAGAAAGAAAGAAAGAAAGAAAGAAAGAAAGAAAGAAAGAAAGAAAGAAAGAAAGAAAGAAAGAAAGAAAGAAAGAAAGGAGGGAGGGAGGGAGGGAGGGAGGGGGAAGAAAAGGGAAAGAAAGAAAGAAAGAAAGAAGGGAGGGAGGGAGAAAGAAAGAAAGAAAGAAAGAAAGAAAGAAAGAAAGAAAGAAAGAAAGAAAGGGGGAGAAGGAGGAAGGGAGAGAGAGAGAAAGAAAAAGAAAGAAGGGAGAAAGGAAGGGAGGGAGGGAGGGAGGGAGGGAGGGAGGGAGGAAGGAGAGGAAGAGGAAGAAACAAAGAAAGAAAGAAAGAAGGAGGGAGAAGGAGGAAGGGAGGAAGAAAGTAAGTAAGTAAAGGAAGGAGGGAGGGAAAGAAAAAGAAAGGGAGAGAAGGAGTGAGGGAGAGAGAGGAGGAACAAAAGAAGGGGGAGGAAGAAAGAAAGAAAGAAAATGAGTAAGAAAGGAAGAAAAAGAAAGGGAGGGAGGGAAGGAAGGAAATAAAGAAAGAAAGAAGGGAGAGAAGAGGAGAGAGATAGAAAGAAAAAAGAAAATGGGGAAACAAGAAGAAGAAAGGAGAGTGGGAGAGAAGGAAGGAGAGGAGGAGGGAGGGAGAAAGAAAGAAAGAAAGAAAGAAAGAAAGAAAGAAAGAAAGAAAGAAAGAAAGAAAGAAAGAAAGAAAGAAAGAAAGAAAGAAAGAAAATGAGGAAGGAAGGAAAGAAAGAAGGGAAGGAGGTAGAGCGGGAGGGAAGGAAGGAAGGAAAGAGAGGGAGGGAGAGGGAGAGAAATAAAGAAAAAAGAAAGAAGGGAGAGGGAGGGAGAGAAAGAAAGAAAGAAGGGAGAGAAAGAGGAAGGAAGGAAGGAAGGAAGGAATTTTATTTATTTATTTATTATATTTATATCCCGCTTATCTACAGGGTACTCTAAGCGGCTTACAACAAAAAAGGCTACAAAGCCAATAAAATACAATAAATAATCACAGACAAACCTATAAACTCCCTAAACACTGTTAAAACCACATGACACCTCGACTAAAATGCAAGTTACGATGGCGGGAAAGAAAAAAAAAATCAACTGTCGCCAAAGGCCTCACGAAAAAGGTAGGTTTTCAGCGCCTTTCGGAAGGCCAGCAGGGACTCTGCAGAGCGCACTTCACTGGGGATGGAATTCCAGAGGCTGGGGGCCGCCACAGAGAAAGCCCGGGTCCGAGTGCTCGTCCTCCGGGCTTCCCGAGGGGTGGCGACCCGAAGCAAGTGCGCTCGCGCCTGCCGAACGGGACGGGCCGAAGTTGACCGCTGAGCGATACGCTCTGCCAGGTAGTCCGGTCCCAAGCCATGGAGGGTTTTATAAACTAAAACCAGGACCTTGAATCTGATCCGGGCCGCAACGGGCAACCAGTGCAAGCGGGCCAGGACTGGGGTGATGTGGTCGTAACGACACACACCAACCACCAGCCTGGCCGCCGCGTTCTGGACCCGCTGCAAGCGCCGGAGAAGATTCAAGGGCAACCCCATGTAGAGCGCGTTACAGTAGTCCAGCCTCGAGATCACCAGAGCTTGGACCACTGCTCTCAAGGAGCTCACGTCGAGGTATGGGCGGATCTGGGCGATCCGACGGAGATGGAAATAGGCGGACCTGGTCACCGACGCCACCTGGTGCTCCATGGCAAGCGCCGGGTCCAGGAACACACCCAGATTCCGCACCCTCTCCGCGAGCTGGAGGGAGACTCCCCCCAGACAGGGAAGAGGGCCACCGCACCCGACGGCGAGCTCCCGAAGAACATAACCTCCGTCTTCTCGGGGTTGAGCTTAAGCCTGTTCGCCCGGTCCAAGCCAGTACGGCCTCCAGGCACCCGTCGAGAACTTCCACAGCTTCCACAGCAGAGGTGTTAAAGGAGAGATAGAGCTGCGTGTCATCAGCGTACTGATGACAGCAGACTCCAAAACTCCTGATGACCCCGCCAACGGCCTTACGTAGATGTTAAACAGCATGGGGGACAGAGACGACCCCTGTGGAACCCCACACGGGAGGATCCAAGGGGCCGATAACTCCCCCATGCTGCACGTACTGTGGCCGGCCCTCCAGGAAGGAACGGAGCCAACTGCAAGCAGTGCCTCCGATTCCAACCTCAGAGAGCCGGGTCCAACAGGATACCGTGGTCGACGGTATCAAAGGCCGCTGACAGATCCAGGAGGACCAACAGGGAAGAGCAACCCCTGTCGGCTGCCCTGAGAAGGTCATCTTGCAGGGCGACCAAAGCTGTTTCGGCCCCCCGGCGGGGCCTGAACCCGGACTGGCAAGGATCGAGGCACTGCCGATCCTCCAAGTATGACTGCAGCCGGACCGCCGCCACCCTCTCGATCACCTTGCCCATAAACGGGACATTGGCGATAGGACGATAGTTTGTCAGATCATCCACCGCCAGGCCAGGTTTTTTCAAGATGGGCTTTACCACCGTCTCCTTCAGACGAGAGGGAAAAACCCCTCGCTGAACGAGGCGGTGGCGATGGCAGAAGCCCATTCGGCCATAGTCCCTCTGGCAGCTCTAATTAGCCAGGCAGGGCAAGGGTCGAAAGGAGTGGAGGCAGGCCGGCAATGCACCATAGCCTTGGAGATCTCGACAGCAGAAACAGGCCCAAGCGCATCCAACCGAGGCGACGAAGGCGGACCAGCAACTGGAGATGGCGGGGCAGGACCACTGCAACCGGAGTCAAAACCAGCACGGATGGCCTCAATCTTAGTTCGAAAAAGGCTGCGAATTGCTCACTACTGAACTCAGTAGGAGGAGGCCTGGCCAGACTAGGATTGCTGAGGTCCCGAACCACCCGGAAGAGCTCCGCCTGGCGGTTCGAGGCCTCAGCAATTCTCAGGGAGGTGAAAGATGTTCTAGCCTCCCTTATCGCGATGATATAGCGACTAGACTGGGCATCAACGGCAGCCTTACTCAACGCCGTGCGGGATTTCCTCCAGCTGCGTTCCAGCCTCCTCCTAACCTGCTTCATTGCCCTAAGCTCCCCCGTGAACCATGGGGAGGGCCGGGCTCGGCAGCGGAGGAGGCGCTTGGGGGCGATCCGGTCAATGGTGTGGACAGCTGTTTCATGCCAAAGATTCGCCACACCCTCGGCCGGAACGTCAGCCAAACCACCAGGTAGTCCCCCAAAGAGCTCACCGAACCGCTGAGGGTCCTGGAGCCTCCGGGGGCGGGCCAAGATAGTGGGCCGGTGGTCCCCAGGGGAGGAGCCGAAATCGCCAGGGAAAATGAAAGCAGGTGATGGTCTGTCCATGACACAGGAAGGGAGACAAGGTCCCCCACCTCCAGACGCGAATCCCCGGACATGGAGGTAAACACCAGATCCAGGGTGTGACCAGATCTGTGGGTGGGGCATAAAACATGCTGGGACAGACCCATGGAAGCCATGGATTCCATGAACTCCAGAGCTACACCAACAAGCCCACCATCCGCATGCATGATGAGGTCTCCCGCAACCAATAGGCGCGGGGATCTCAACAATGCAGCGGAGATGAACTCTGTGAGCTCTGGAAGGGATTGTGCAGGGTTGCGGGAGCTCGGTAGCCCAGCACAATGCCAAATCTGTCCCGCTGTCCCACCAACAGATGAAGTACCTCCAACCCCTGGCTAACCAATGTCGAGGCCCTGCTGACGTGTAAAGAATCCCTGTAGACGATTGCGGCCCCTCCCCCCTTTTGACCCCCCAACCTTCCCACTCCCTCTACCAGATACCCGGGCGGGCAAAGGAGAGAGAGAGAAGCCCCCCCCTCCATGCCCACCCAGGTCTCGGTGATGAATGCCAGGTCGGGCTTCCCATCCGCAATAGTATCATAGATGAGAGGGATCTTGTTATGAACCGACCTGGCATTCATCAGGATACAGGTAAGGTTGGGGGCGCTGGTGGAGTGACTCCCGGGCACGTGACAGAGAGCCGAGGGGTCAGAACGAGGGACAGACACGAGGAAGGAAGGAAGGAAGGAAGGAAGGAAGGAAGGAAGGAAGGAAGGAAGGAAGGAGAGTGGGAGGAAAGAAAGAAAGAGGGAGGAAGGGAGAGAGAGAAAGAAAGAAAAGAAAGAAGGGAGGGGGAGGGAGGGAGAAAGAAAAGGGAAAGAAAGAAAGAAAGAAAGAAGGGAGGGAGGAAGGGAGGGAGGTAGAAAGAAAAGAGAAAGAAAGAAAGAAAGTAAGGAGGGAGGGAGGGAGGCCTCATGTCAAGGAAGGGCAAAGGGTCCCAAGACCTCACGGCGGCTGGGTAGCCCCCGGGGGGAAAATGCAAGGAAGTAAAAACAGTGTTTCCTTGCAGCAATGCCAAGGACTCATCGCACAACACTGGCTCTTCGGCTTGAGTACGGAGATGAGCACCGCCCCCTAGAGTGGGAAACGACTAGCACGCATGTGCGTCAGCGGCCGGGGGGGGGCATTTACATTTTTTATCTTATTAAATCAAAACAAGCGGGCCAGGGAAAAATTATCAAGCATTTACCGGTCCACGGTGATAAAAAGGTTGGGGAGCACTGCAATAAAGCACAACAAACTGCAAGTGCACTGGTTAGGCCGAGGAATAATTGAACAGAAACTGGGAAATGTCAAACAAGAGAAGAAGCCAAAAGTCTACCATGCTAATAGACTGAAGCCTTATGTGAAGAGACAAACAAATTTGTTGAGAATGAAATTAGCTACTACTGAAACTCTAGTAGATTCCAACCCTTATTTGCTTCAAAAATTCAGAGAAGCTGGTGATTTGTCTGAAGTGTATTTGGACTCTGATATCCCTACATATCAGCAACAAGGAATGTATGAAGTCTTGAAAGAGAAAGCTTCCATCTTCATTAATACTCCAGGGAGAACTGCAATAGTCAAACACAAAATCAACATGAAAGATGACACACCTATCAAGTCTCCACCATACAGAGCTATTGGCAAACATGCTAAACAAATTGAAGAAGAAATTCAAGAAATGTTGGAGTTGGGAATCATTCAGCCTAGTGAATCTCCATGGGTTAGTCCAGTAGTCATAGTACCAAAGAAGACACCAGATGGTCAAATACAACCCAAAGTTCATTTTTGTGTGGATTACAGGAAGTTGAATCAAGTCACAATCTCAGATCCTTATCCAATGCCTAGAGCTGAATATCTAATTGAGAAGATAGTGAGAGGAAAATTCTTATCTTGTCTTGATCTATCCTCAGCATACTGGCAAACAGAGCTTGACCCCGAGTCACGGCAGAGGAGTGCTTTCATCACGCATAAAGGAACTTATGAATTTCTCAGAATGCCATTTGGCTTATGTAATGCGGGTGCTATGTTTCAAAGACTCATGAATATTGTCCTACAAGACTTGCCATTCACTCATGCTTACCTCAATGACATTGTAGTTTTCTCAGACACCTTTGAAGATCACCTGAAACATGTCAAGACTGTGCTTCAATGTCTGCAAGGTGCAGGGTTAACAGTTAAAGCTTCAAAATGTCACTGGTTGAAAGGGAAAATTGTATATCTGGGTCATTGTGTTGGTAGTGGAACAATTGAACCTCTGCAAGCTAAAATGGAAAGCGTAAAAAGTTGGCCAATTCCAGAAAACAAAAAGCAAGTTCAATCCTTCCTTGGGTTGGTTGGCTATTACAGGAAGTTCATTCCTCATTTCAGTCAGATAGCAACTCCTTTAACTGAATTAACACGTAAAAGAATGCCTGTTAAAATAGTATGGACACATGAAGATTGCTTTTAATGTTTTGAAAACTAGTCTAACTCAGTATCCTATTTTAATTCCACCTGATTTTGATAGGTCTTTTGTTGTACAAACAGACGCTTCCAAATTCGGCCTAGGTTGTGTTTTGTTACAGGAAAAACAAGGATTTCTCCATCCAATATCCTTTCTCAGTAAAAAGCTCCTACCCAGAGAAAGAAATTACTCCGTACCAGAAAAAGAGTGCCTCAGTATTGTGTGGTCCTTAAATAGGTTGCGACCCTACCTTTGGGGGAGAAACTTGACAAACTGATCATCAAGCTTTGAAGTGGTTGAACTATTTGAAAGCAAGTAACCAACGTATACTTATGTGGAGTTTGGCGCTACAAGATTTTGATTATGAAGTTAAGTATATCCCAGGCTCCAAAAACAGTTTGGCTGACAGCCTTTCTAGAATGTATTTTGGTGTAGAGAATTCTCCTGAAGAAGAAGAAATTTTTGTTCCTGAGTAATGTCATTATTTCATTGTAAGCTAATTACAAACAAATAGCTATGTCCAGTATATGCTATATAGCCATTGTATTTCTTAATGTTATGAATATGTGGTATGTTCTAATTTTTTTCTTTATCGTTTTTCAGAAGTTTCAAGCTTGTAAGAACTCAAGTATACCAGTTACCTAATATTTTCCTATATCTATATGTAGAAAACCTATATTCCATTAGTAGTACTACCTCTTATAATTGCTTTCTAATGCACATGGTATTGTGTCTTTTGTACTTTGTCTTTCATTTACCTCTTTTTAAAAAATATGTAATACTGTTTACATTTATTCTTATCTTAGTTGTAGTTAAAAATGCTAAATGTTTATTTAGAATTTTTTAATTTCCAGGGAGGGGCATGTAACGTAATTCAAAGGGAAGGTTATGCTTTGTAAGTTGTAAGCTTTTTCTGGGTTTGAAACTAAGTTACAATACAGAAAATGCAGGTGCAGAAATCTTATCTGCAAAGTCTGCAAAGCCAGAATGTGACCTGTGATTGACTTTTGTGCATAATGTGATTTTTTTCTTCAAGAATGGACTGTCTGTGTTACGTGGGGGAGGAGAAGAAGGAGAGAGACAGAGAGAAAGCACATGGACTATCCAAAATGTGATCTTTTAAGAAAGCTATTTGCCTCTCATTTAGTTCACTTAAGTTAGGAAGAAATATGTAATAGTGTAAGGTTTCTTGTTATTTGTTTTCAAGTTAGAAATATTGTTGCAAGTAATCTGTGTATAGAATAAATCTTTTTTTATATAAGCAAGTAACGTGCCTGAGTACCTGAGTTTAAGCTTACATGAATCTCACAAGTCAGGCGGGAGTCACTGAAACGAACCTACATTTTGTTTAAGGCAGTAAAAGTAAGGGAATTAATGTTTCAAGAAGTTAAACTAATTCTCTGACTGCGGTCAAGAGATTAATATACTTGCTTGGTAGAGACACTCTCTTTCTAAGCTGCGCCCGTCATATCCCTCCTTTCCCTTCATATCTTTCCCTTCCTATCTTTTAAAAGAAACTAATAAAACCTATAAAAAAGCCCAAACAGTGGGATCCAAATTTGTGTCTCACTTCCGAAGACCAGTTTGAAAAACATCAAGTCACAGCAGAGCCTCTCAGCTCAAGGACTGAGCAGCCACCCAGAGAGTCCATGGCCTCTACTTGTTCACCATCTTTCAGCTTCACCCTCTGCCACATGGATCTATAACAGCATCTACAACATGGAGATAGGCAGTCATTCTCAATGGGAGGGGGGTATAGCTCCTGGGTGTGTGTGACCTGGAACATTTGAAGAGGGGCACAGATTGGAAACAATTCTTCACACATCACCTTATAAGGTTCATTATGCAACTTACGCAATCATAATTCAACCTGTTTATGGCCCAAAAAAGGTTGAAAGCTGATTTAGAGAGAAAGATGAGCGAGATGTGTAAAGTGCTTTCAGTGCTCAAAAGTAACTACAAAAAATGTCAGGTACCATTATTATATGCCCGAAAGCAGCACAATACAACCATTGGGGAGAGAGACCGAGAGATTTAAAATAACAGAGGCTTCCTATTTACTCATGTTCTCACCTTGAAATTCTCAAAGAAGCCACCATTCCCATTTTCCATTTTATCCTCTTCGCCAGAGGCCAGGCCCATCATGCTCCTGCTACGAACCTGCAATTCCTCATAAAGGCTCTCTAAAAGGGCACTGCGGGTCCTCTCCTGCTCCAGAAAGAGAGAGAAAGAGAGAGAGAGAGAGAGCACGCAAGAAACAGAACAAACTGGATGCATGCCTGAGAAAGATTAGGCATCAGAGCAAAACTGAACAGCAATGCACTATGTGAGTTGGTTATATAATGTGCTAAGTCCTCAAGGGAGAAGCCATGTTAGACTGCTGCAGCAAAAACAACCAAGCAGGGTCTAGCAGCACCTTAAAAACAAGCACGCTCCACTTGACAAAATGAGCTGTAGTTCATAAAAGTATATGCCAGAGTAAACTGCTGAGTGATTAGGATTCCAGAAGACTCTTTGGCATATGGATCATGTAGCTCTGACTCTGTGTCAACTTTCTACTTTCATTTGAGCTCAATTCAAGGCCCTGCTTCTAAATTTTAGCACTGCTCAGCTGGAAAAGGAATTGGTTACCTTACAGGCTTCTTGTTCCCATATTGGGGACTTCCTAGGAATAAAGATCAAAGTCAGAGATCTCAATCTCAGTGCTGCCTCAGGAAATTTGGCAAATCAGTACCAGTGGCGGGGCCTTGCTGTGGAGCAGGTGGGACTTGGGAATACCCTGCAGCAGAAATTCACCCATCAACTACTCTGTGTCTCTTCAGATAAGCTGAAGAAAAGTGTTATTGTGGTTGGATTCTAATACATACCTCCTAAGTTGTATCCCCCCCCCCGCTATGCTGATACAAAACAGCTTGTATATTCCCTCCTTTTAGCTGATGTTTGACTTTATATCTTAGGGAATTTCAAAACAGAAGGCTCTTCATGCAAGCATTCAGAATGCAGCATGGATCTATTAAATCTTTTTCTCCACAATCTTCCACAGTAAGAAAAAAGCACTTGAAAGGGTTAATACAAGGCAGCTGGAAAAGTTCACACCTAGAGGAAAGCCAAGTTTAACAGAAGTTTTACATAATGACATAAATCCACACTAGTAAGAAGCCTCCTGTGTTGCCAAGCAGAGATATTTCCAAAAAATGGGTGCCACTCATGGAAAGGACACTTGCTTTCTCTTCTGCTAGCTGGAAATCGGTAGCATGGAATAGGGCCTTCTAAAAAGGATGTGCTGTAGTGTTCTGGGAAGTCAGTAGAGGGGCCGGCATCCCTTGAGGTTACTGGTTAAATATATGGGGCTTTATATACCAACCTAAACATTCTGAACATAACTTGGGTAGCTCTTGAGCACACATATCATGTGTAACATGGCACATGCCCAGTGAACCCCACCCCAACCCCCATGACAGTTCAAATAAAATGACAGACAATGATCAAGAAGCTATGTGGAAAGTTAAACCATTACAAGAACCTAGTCCAGTGATGGCGAACCTTTTAGAGACCGAGTGTCCAAACTGTGATTCAAAACCCACTTTTTTTTTTTTTTTGCAAAGTGTCAATACAGCCATTTAACCTGAATACAAGGGGCTATGAAGGTGCAATGTTGGGTGCCCACAGAGAGGGCTCCGAGTGCCACCTTTGGCACCCGTGCCATAGGTTCACCAACCCTGACCTAGTCCATATTCTCAGGTTGTAGAAAGTGAAAGTTACATCACAAAATTGCACAATGATGCCCCAGGCACTTCATTTGGATCTCTATCAAAAGCACTGTTAAGATTATTATGAAGGCAAGCAAGTTTGCCTCTGCCCCTTGATGACCTGCTTTTCAATTTATATTTTATTATTATTTATTATTTATTTATTTATTTGTTATATTTCTATAGCACCCATCTTCCGAACGGAAGCTATTTTCAACCTTTTGTTTTGGCCATAAACAGGCTGAATTATGATTGCCAAGATAAACATTTGTGATACCCATACAGACCTTTGCTACTAACAGATATTGCCTGAAATCCAGTAGTAAGCTGCAAGTAGAGCAGGCCCATGAAATCAGCGGGGCTTTGGTGAGTCCACCTCTTCCATAAATTCCATTCACCCAATGGTCCTAACCCTAGGTGCAGCCTATGATTGGATTTCAGACATAAACAAAAACACAAGTAAACAGACTCACCTCAAGCTTAGCAAATTTCTCTGCCTGGTAGCAGCTGTACTCAGCATTAATAAGCTTTGCCAGGAGAAATTCACGGAATTCTGTGCCCTGTGAGAAGATGTAGATAAATACTCACTCATGGGTTTAGAAGGTTGTCTAAAGCCTTTTCTTAAATTTACCCAACAGTAGCCAGGGTCCTTTTGATATAGAAATGAAAATATATAATCATGCCTGCTAATAAGCTTATGGATACAATGTATAATCAATAGTAAGCATAAAAGCAATTCTTAGCTGTGATTAGTAAGGAAGACAGCAAAATAAAGTGTGCCGTGTGGTTTTCCTGTTGATGAGTCCGGCAGAAGAAGAATGGAAACGTATGTGGTAAAAGGCAAACAGCGGTGTGTGAAGAAAGCACAGAGTGAAATGAGAGAAAAGAGGAACTAAGTTTAGACTAAGAGTCTGCAGGTGTACAGGTGGGCTCATTAAGTGATGGACAGTTCGTGGGTGGTCCTGGGGGTGTGGTTGTCCGATAGTGACCGAGGAAGGGTCTGAAAATATATAAAAACCCTTGGAAAATGGTGTTCGGGGTCCTCACTCAATCGTAGAGGGGGACCCCATTCGCGAATGGTTTTTGTGTTTTTGCCTTTTGCTTTTGCTTAATAAAATCAGCACTGAAGAACTTCTCCTTTGTCTCACTTCTCATTTTTGAGAGACTAAAACCACAAGATCTGAACCACAAGATCACAGGACAAAGAGTCACAAGGCTCTGACAAGTTTTTGGAGACCAAGCTTCTTCAGATGGCATACTGATACTCGAAATAGCAATTTGCTGTCACAAAGAGAGAATCATAATATATTTCTCCAAATGGACACTTCTCCAAGTGGAGGGAGGTAAAGAGTGGGGTCCCCCAAGGTTCAGTACTGAGACCCCTGCTTTTCAACCTCTTCATAAATGATCTAGAAGTAGGAGTAAATACCAAGGTAGCCAAATTTGCCGATGACACTAAATTATACAGGGTAGTAAAATCTGAGCAAAATTGTGAGGAGCTCCAGAGGGATGTCTTGACACTGGGGGAGTGGGCAAACTAGTGGCAAATGAGCTTCAATATTAGTAAGTGCAGAGTGATGGATGTTGGGGCAAAAAGCCCAATTACATTTATAAACTGATGGGGTCTGAACTCTCTGCAACAAACCAGGAAAAGGCCCCATCTGGAGTACTGTGTACAGTTCTGGTCACCATACTTCCAGAAGGATATTAGGGAACTGGAAAAAGCGAAGAGGAAGGCAACCAGAATGATTACCATCTGAGGCTGCAATGGCTGAGCCTCTTCCCTCTTGAACGATGGTGTCTAAGAGGTGACCTGATCATACAGTACATGGTGTGGACAAAGTAAATAACGAAAAGCTGTTTTCCCTATCACACAACACGAGAAATAGGGACACTCCATTAAACATTTGGGTGCTACATCTCAAATAAATAAAGTGAATGTAGTTTTTCACCCAGAGGATCACTGGTCTATGGAACTCCCTGCCAGAAGAAATGGTGACAGCTGTCAGCCTTCACAGCTTTAAGGATTAGACAAGTTCATGGAGAACAGGGGTGTAACGTAATTTAGAAGTAGGGAACATAAGAACATACGAAGAGCCATGCTGGATCAGGCCAAAAGCCCATCTAGTCCAGCTTCCTGTATCTCACAGTGGCCCCACCAGATGCATCTGGGAGTGCACGAGACAAGGTATCTGTCTCCTGATACCACTCCCCAGCATCTGGCCCTTGAAGAACCCCGGTTTTAAGCCTGGAGAGTACACATCTTCATCATGGTTTGTAACCTTTGATGGACTTTTCCTCCAGGAATCTGTCCAATCCCCTTTTGAAGGCATCCAGGTCAGATGCCATCACCACATCCTGTGGTAGGGAGTTCCATAGACCAACAACGTGCTGGGTGAAAAAATATTTTATTTTGTCTCTTCTTACTCTCCCAGCCCTCAATTTGTGTGTATGTCCCCTAGTTCTGGTATTTTCTGAGAGGGAGAAGAGTGTTCCTCTATCCACTTTACTCATGCCCTGCACTATTTTGTACGTCTCAATCATATCCCCCCTCAGGTGCCTTTTTCCAGACTAAAGAACCCCAAATGTTTTAGCCTTTCCTCATAAGGGAGGTCCCCCAGCCCAGTAATCATTTTAGTTGCTCTCTTTTGCACCTTGCCCAGTTCTACTATGTCTTTTTGAGATGTGGTGACGAGAAGTTTACACAATACTCCAGGTGCAGCCTTACTATTGTTTTGTAGAATGGCATTATAATGTTGGCTGTTTTATTTTCAATCCCTTTTTTTGATAATCCCTAGCATGGAATTGGCCTTCTTTACTGCTGCCACACATTGGGTAGACACCTTCATGGAGCTGTCCACCAACACACCAAGATCTCTTTCCTGATCTGTCACGGATAGCTTAGAGCCCATGAGTTGATAGATAAAGTTTGGATTTTTTTGCCCCAATATGCATTACTTTACATTTTCCTACATTGAAACACATTTGCCATTTTGCAGCCCATTCCCCCATTTTGGAGAGATCATTCTGGAGCTCTTCGCAATGATTTTTATCACATGGAAAAGTTTTGTGTAATCTGCAAACATGGCCACCTCACTACTTATCCCTATCTCCAGTTTATTTATGAACAGATTGAGAAGCACCAGTCCCAGGACAGATCCCTGGGACAGACCGCTTTTCACCTCTCTCCATTGTGAAAAGCCTTTACATAAGAACATAAGAACATAAGAAGAGCCATGCTGGATCAGGCCAAAGGCCCATCTAGTCCAGCTTCCTGTATCTCACAGCGGCCCCACCAGATGCGTTTGGGAGTGCATGAGACTAGATATCTGTCTCCTGATACCACTTCCCTGCATCTGGCCCTTGAAGTACCCTGGTTTAAAGCCTGGAGATTACACATCTCCATCATGGTTTGTAACCTGTGATGGACTTTTCCTCCAGGAATCTGTCCAATCCCCTTTTGAAGGCATCCAGGCCAGATGCCATCACCACATCCTGTGGCAGGGAGTTCCATAGACTTACAACGCGCTGGGTGAAAAAGTATTTTCTTTTGTCAGTTCTTACTCTCCCAGCCCTCAATTTGAGTGTATGTCCCCTAGTTCTGGCATTTTGGGAGAGAGAGAAGAGCTTCCCTCTATTCACTTTACTCATACCCTGCATTATTTTGTATGTCTCAATCATATCCCCCCTCAAGCGCCTTTTTTCCAGACTAAAGAGGCCCAAATGTTTTAGCCTTTCTTCATAAGGGAGGTGCCCCAGGCCAGTAATCATTTTAGTCGGCCACCTCACTGTTTATCCCTGTCTCCAGGTCATTTATGAACAGATTGAAAAGCACAGGTCCCAGGACAGAGCCCTGGGGCACACCGCTTTTCACCTCTCTCCATTGTGAAAATTTCCCATTGACACCTACTCTTTGTTTCCGGGATCTCAACCAGTTCTCAATCCATAAGAGGACCTGCCCTCTTATCCCCTGATTGTGCAATTTTCTCAGCAGCCTTTGGTGAGGGACTGTGTCAAAAGCCTTTTGAAAATCCAGATAGACTATATCCACCGGTTCACCCAAATCCACGTTCCTGTTGACCTTTTCAAAAAATTCTAAAAGGTTTGAAGTTAAAAGTTAAAATTGAAGTTAAAAGGTTTGAAGTTAAAAGTTAAATTGAAGTTAAAAGTTAAAAAAAATTCTAAAAGGTTTGAAGTTAAAAGGTTAGAAAAAATTCTAAAAGTAGGTGCACCGTGCGGCCTCTTGTTGGGTGGGATTGGATGAGGATTGGGCTGGTTCCCTGCTTCTTGGGAGGGTCTTCACGTCTCATTCGGTCTCAGGGGTTCCTGTTGACCTTTTCAAAAAATTCTAAAAGGTTTGTCAGACAAGATTTACCCTTACAGAAGCCATGCTGATTTTCTCTCAGGAAGGTTTGTTCTTTTATGTGTTTTAAGATTTTCTCTTGGATGAGGCTTTCCACCATCTTCCCTGGGACAGATGTAAGGCTAACTGGCCTGTAGTTTCCCGGGTCCCTCCTCCTTCCTTTTTTAAAAATTGGTGTGACATCTGCTATCCTCCAGTCCTCCGGCACTGTGGCCGTTTTAAGAGACAAGTTGCATATAACCGTTAAGAGATCTGCAATTTCGTTTCTCAGTTCCCTAAGAACCCTTGGGTGGATGCCATCTGGGCCCGGGGACTTGTTAATCCTCAATTTATCAATTAGTCCTAAAACCTCCTCTCTTTTAACCTGTATTTGATTTAATTCTTTAGTCAAGAGGGGCGGCTCAGGTAGCGGAATCCGCTCAAGGTCCTCTGTCGTGAAGACAGACGCAAAGAACTCATTCAATTTCTCTGCAATGTCCAAGTCCTCCTTAACCTCCCCTTTTCCTCCCTCACCATCCAGAGGGCCAACTGGTTCTCTGGCAGGTTTTCTACTTCTAACATATTTAAAGAAGCTTTTATAAAGTAATGCATATTGGGGCAAAAAATCCAAACTTCATTTATCAACTCATGGGCTCTGAGTTATCCGTGACGGATCAGGAAAGAGATCTTGGTGTGTTGGTGGACAGCTCCATGAAGGTGTCTACCCAATGTGTGGCAGCAGTAAAGAAGGCCAATTCCATGCTAGGGATTATCAAAAAGGGGATTGAAAATAAAACAGCCAACATTATAATGCCATTATACAAAACAATAGTAAGGCCCCACCTGGAGTATTGTGTACAATTCTGGTCACCGCATCTCAAGAAAGACATAGTGGAACTGGAAAAGGTGCAGAAGAGAGCGACTAAAACGATTACTGGGCTGGGGCACATCCCTTATGAAGAAAGGCTAAAACATTTGGGGCCTCTTTAGTCTGGAAAAAAGGCGATTGAGGGGGATATGCTTGACACATACAAAATAATGCAGGGCATGTGTAAAGTGGATAGAGGGAAGCTCTTCTCCCTCTCACAAAATACCAGAACTAGGGGACATCCACTCAAATTTTGGGATGGGAGAGTAAGAACAGACAAAAGAAAATATTTTTTCACCCAGCGCGTTGTAAGTCTATGGAACTCCCTGCCACACGATGTGGTGATGGCATCTGACCTGGATGCCTTCAAAAGGGGATTGGACAGATTCCTGGAGGAAAAGTCCATCACAGGTTACAAACCATGATGGAGATGTGTAACCTCCAGGGTTTAAACCAGGGTACTTCAAGGGCCAGATGCAGTAGAGTGGTATCAGGAGACAGATATCTAGTCTCATGCGCTCCCAAACGCATCTGGTGGGGCCGCTGTGAGATACAGGAAGCTGGACTAGATGGGCCTTTGGCCTGATCCAGCATGGCTCTTCTTATGTTCTTATGTTCTTATGAGTTTCTCCACCCCAGGAGACCGAGTTTCATCAACCCAGGAGACAGAGTGGATGCAGGAGAACAGGGCTATTTCTTTAAGCCTGTAAGGAGAGCTAGGCCCCTGCTAATCAGTCTTTGAGGTAGGTTGTTGTAAAGTGCATCTCGACCACTTTGTAAGCAGAGTGGCTCCAAAACCCCAGGGAAGGGAGGAACGCATCGAGGAAGGCAGGTATTAGGGTGTACTACACTCAGACCAGCCATGGCCAACGGGGAAATATTGGGCCTACACTGACCCTAGAAAAATATTCCTGGGCTGCTATAAAGACCAGGGAAGCCCTATAAAAACAGGGCTAATTATATAGCCCTTATTAGATCCATACATGCAGCGGAATTACAGGCATTCAGGCAGACAAAGGTGGAAGGCAGGCAGGCAGGCGAAGCATACGGGCAGTCAGTCATATAGACAGAGCAAAGAGCCAGGCATAACTGCGTTGTACTGGTGGAATGTTAGGATGGGAGGCATACAGGCATTGGTTAGATTGTGTTAGGGTTAGGGTTAGGGGAAGTTGCACGGCTGCAACCCCAACAGTCTTGTCCAGTTCAAAATTATAAACATTGAGTTGTCCTCCCTGGTTCGGAGCCAGGCAAGGGCTAGACAAATTGGGCCTACACAGACCCTTCGAAATGACACATTGAGTGGTCCTCCCCAGTTTTGAGCCAGGCAAGGGCTAGAAAAATTGGGCCTACAGATACAGTATGATTCCCTTCAAATGACACATTGAGGGGTCCTCCCTGGTTTGGAGCCAAGCAAGGGCTAGAAAAATTGGGCCTACAGATACAGTATGATTCCCTTCAAATGAGACATTGAGGGGTCCTCCCTGGTTTGGAGCCAGGCAAGGGCTAGAAAAATTGGGCCTACAGATACAGTATGATTCCCTTCAAATGACACATTGAGGGGTCCTCCCTGGTTTTGAGCCAGGCAAGGGCTGAAAAATTGGGCCTACAGATACAGTATGATTCCCTTCAAATGACACATTGGGTGGTCCTCCCTGGTTTGGAGCCAGGCAAGGGCTAGAAAAATTGGGCCTACAGATACAGTATGATTCCCTTCAAATGACACACTGGGTGGTCCTCCCTGGTTTGGAGCCAGGCAAGGGCTAGAAAAATTGGGCCTACAGGTACAGTATGATTCCCTTCAAATTGAAGGGTATTGATCAAGCATCTGTAGCTGTTTTAGTAACCCCCAGGCATTGACAATCCTCAATAGCAATGTATTATATATAGCCACACAAGTGACACAAATTATATATTTAAAGATAGTGATATCCACTCAGCACTCCACATGTATCCACATGTATATTCTCATCACATGTATATTCTCATGTCACAAGACAAACCTTGATTCCTTGCAAAACAAACTTTGGTCAAAGCCTTCCGGCAAGGCAGACCACTAAAAAGAGAGACATCCATTGTAGATCTGGAATGTCTCTGAGCAAGCGCAATGAATCCAAGGACGTCAATTAAGTTGTAGCTGTATAGAGGCCAATTTATCTTACACACAGTTAATTAACATGTAGCCAGCCAAGAAAATCTTGTCTCTGTTTCTCTCTTTGTGAGCTCACCTGGAGCGCTTCCCTGGCAAAGATGATGCCAAGGATATAGGCACTCCCAGCCTGTGTAAGTTCGATCAAACGTACCCAGGTACGGACCCAAAGAATACATTTAATTGGTGTCAGGAATACAAAATAAATTGCCAAAGATGTCAATTAATGTTTGATGTATGTAACAGATATGTGTGACGTAAATTCGGACGGGCGGGGGGAAAGAAGAGTGATTGTGAGTCTATAAAATATACTGCATTTCCTTTGTTCGGTGGACTTCTCACTTGTTTTGCATCAAGTGAGATTTCTCTGGTTGCCAACCAAATAAATCCTTTTCCTGTCTTCGAGACCCAGACTGCTCATTGCATTTTGCAGTGCCTCTGCCTGCAGGCAGTGGACCCGGTATTCCTGTACCTTTCAAAATGACACATTGAGTGGTCCTCCCTGGTTTTGAGCCAGGCAAGGGCTGAAAAATTGGGCCTACAGATACAGTATGATTCCCTTCAAATGACACATTGGGTGGTCCTCCCTGGTTTTGAGCCAGGCAAGGCCTAGAAAAATTGAACAATAATCGAACCCTTCAAATTGAGTGGGAATGCAGGAAGGCAGACAGACAGGAAGGCAGGCAGGAAGGCAAGCAGGCAGGTAGGCAGGTAGGCACAGGGCCAGGCAGGCAGGTAGGCACAGGGCCAGGCAGGCAGGTTGGCTGGTAGGCAGGCAGGCTGGCTGGCAGGAAGTTGGGCTTGCAGGGAGGAAGCCAAGCTGGGAGGCAGGCATAATTGCAGGCAGGCAAGCATAAGTGTTGCTCTGGTAGTGCATGTTAGAGCAAGGGAGGCCTGTTTGGAAGGAACCGGTGGAAGAACGACTGTGGGCCTAGGTCTTGGAGCGTTGGGGTAATCCCAATGTGGAAAGGTTGAAGCGGATGAAAGTCAACCTTTCCACGGTCTCCGGGTCCAGACGAGAGCGGCGCGGCCTCAGGACATCTCCCATGTGGGAGAAGACACGTTCACTCTGGACACTGGTGGGTGGGATGGACAAGAGGTCCAACGCCAGAGTCGAAAGAGCGGGCCAGAGGTCTGCCTTTCTGGCCCAGTAGTGGAGTGGGTCCAAGGTGAGGGGTTGGAGGGGCTCGGCCATGTACTCCTTCACCATGGTCAGAGCAGGGTCCGATTCTTCTTCCTCCCTTGCCTCCACTGAGGAGGAGACTGCCATGGCTAGGGCACAGGCCAGGTAGTTGGCTGCTGGTACGGAACCTGGTCTCTGGGTGTACACTCCTGGAGCAGAGGAGGAAGAGGATCCTTGCGAGGATTCCTCTTCTGCATCGCTCTGGCTTCCGTGCGCCCTTGGGAACGCCTGGCCCTGACTGGAGACAGCCCCGACTTGACGGCATAGCTCGGTCTTCCAGGAGTTTAGGTCGGCAGTGCTGCCCGCCAGGGAACCCTTGACGCGAGGGTCGCACAGGCATGCCATCTGGTACACCTTTTCCCTCCTTAGTGGGCCAAGGCGGGTATCCAAGCCAGTCAGCAGCCTGTCTGCCAAGGCTCTGCTCTTTGGGAGAAGATCGGCTTCTTCCCGGATACTGGACTCTAGGCGTTGGCGAAGGGCATGTATCGGGGGAGTACGTGGCCCAGGCTGGCGTTGTAGTTGCTGAGGACGTGGGTGGTCTCCTCAAAAGGCTGCAGGATACCCACCATCTGGGAGAGGGCGAGCCACTCGGTAGCACCAATGTCCAACACCCTTCCCTCAGGCAAGACGGGGGTGGTTGACATGACGTATTCCACCACTTGCCTCTGCTCCACCAGGCACTTGACCATTTCGTAGGTGGAGTTCCACCGGGTGGTCACGTCCTGGATCAGGACATGCTCTGGTCGGCCCATCTCCGCCTGCTTCTCACGCATCATCCTGGATGCCTTGACGCTGCGTGAGAAGTGCCCGACTATTTTCCTGCACTTGTCCAGCAAGGCTTTGGTCTCCAGGGTCCCCTCACACCAGGAGTCCTTCGGTGCACCCAGCCCAATGGCATCGCCCACCACTAGATGCAGTTTGTGTGCTGCGCACACGATGTCCTGGAACCCTGCCCTTTCAACCGCGTTGATCATGTTATGTCCTGCGTTAGTGACCATGAATCCGCGATTGACCTGCCCCTCGGTTGCCAATCCCCACTCTCGCAGTGCTGTCTTGGGGACCTCAGAAATGTGGATGCCTTTGGCACTGTCCTCCATGCTTTGTGCCTGGAGAAGCACCACCCTGTACCCTCTTGGGGTGCTCCCTTGTGGCCCCCCCTGCAGCTGTTCTTGGGATGCCCTAGTGTCAAGGACTTCCTTGGGTTGCCACCAATGAGCCGTCAGAGAGAGGTATCCATGGTGCCCACCGGTCCAGAGGTCGGAAGTAAAGTGGATCTTCCTTCCTCTGGCCACCTGCAGCAGGGCCCGGAGAGGTGTTTGGGATCATCCCCCCTGCGCACGACCACCCCACATTTCTTGCACACCGCAAGCCTCGAGCCTGCCGGGCTGTTCTCAAAATGCTCCCAGAGACACCCGCAAGGCTTATGGAAAGTACTGCCCCCTCTGGTACTGTCTGCTGCTGCTATGCTGGTGGTGGTGTGGCTTGTGCCCTGCTGGGACAATTGACTGCTGCTGTCACTGGTGGTATTCTGGTCCTGGGTGGAAAGAGGGCTGCTCCTTCCATCACTGCCTGAACCCTGCCTTTCGTCTGTTCCTGCCAACAGGTCCTCAGAATCCGGCAGATGCTGATGAACAGAGCTTTCTGATTCTGAGTACTCGTCTTCCTCCCGATACAAGGGGGGGGGTGAGAGTGTGAGACCTTGGCAATGGGGATCGCATGCAGTCATCCATGCTTCCCTCAGTGACAGAAGATGGTCCGGTCGTGCTGGTTGTGCAGGTGCTGCTTGGAGAGGGAGTGGCAGCAATATCACTATCTGCACTACTTCCTGTGCCTTCCTTCAGAAATGTGCCCCTATTTATTTTAGTGGGGGTCCCCCTGCCCTTCCCTCTGGCTCTGCCAACCCTCCTCATTTTTTTTATTTCTCAAAGTTAAAGAAATATATTTTCTTATTATATTTGTGTTAAGCAAACAAACTATTCTAATAAACTTATCCTTTTGGCCCACAAGCTTACTCTCACACTGTGTTCTTTTGTACAAGCTTTCAATGTTGCCCTGCTGGCCCTTGATATAATTTTCTAAATTCTGCTTTCAACTTGATCCACTGAAATGGAGGAAAACTTAGGAAGTAAATGTTAGTATTAGAAAATAAATGAAACTAAAAATAAGCCTGAAGTGAAAAAACAGTAGTGGTACTATGCCTCCCAAGAAAGATATTTTGGGGTGTAAATACAATATAGTTTAGTAGTTGTAGTCAGGGAATGAAATAAAACTGGTTTTCTAAATTCAAGTTCTGAATTCAACTTGATCCACTGAAATAGAATGTGCCTGCCTGTGTGTTCAAGTGCACACACAGCACAACAAGTGTATTGTAAATGAACAAACAATGAGCTGGAGTAATGAATCAATAATATTTGTTTGTAAGGCTGATATCAGCAGCAGCAGCAGCAGCAGCTGGACAGGTGCCTTCAGCCACAGCCCAAAAATAAGTCTGAACTGAAGTGAAAAGACAGTAGTGGTACTGTGCCTCCCAAGAAAGATATTTTTGGGGTGTAAATACAATATAGTTTAGTAGTTGTAGTCAGGGAATGAAATAAAACTGGTTTTCTAAATTCAAGTTCTGAATTCAACTTGATCCACTGAAATGGAATGTGCCTGCCTGTGTGTTCAAGTGCACACACAGCACAACAAGTATATTGTAAACAAATTAACAATGGAGTAATGAATCAATAATTAAGGCTGATATCAGCAGCAGCAGCCTCCCAAAAAAGATATTGGGGTGTAAATAAATACAATATAGAAGTAGTTGTAGTAAGGGAATAAAATGAAAATAATTTTCTAAGTTCTTTTGATCCACTTAAATAGAATGTGTCTGTGTGTTCAAGTGCACACACAACACAACAAGTTTAAAAACAAACAATGAAGTAAGTAATTAGTAAACTAAATAATATTGTAAAATATTCTCCACTTAGGATAGAGGTTCTGTTCTTGGCTTGCACCCCAAATGTTCGTGTGTGCAAGCAAATTGAAGTTGGGAAAATAGAAAATAAATGGTAGTATATAATATATTTTTAAAATAAATCCACACCTCCCACTCCCAGTCGAACCTCCACCTTTATCCAATATCAGACAAAAATCCTCACAAACTGCCAGAGAAGAAATAAAGAATAAACTGCTATTCCCTTCAGCAGACAAAGCTGCAGGGAATCAAAGAAATTATTTTCTAAATTCAATTCCCTCCCTGCCTGCCTAACTTAAATCCTAAAGCCTCCAGCCTCCCTCCTCAATCTCGATCGGATCACACCAGCACCAGCAGCCCGCCCTCCTCCCTCAACCACATCCATACACCAGACTGCGATTTCTGGAAGGTGCCTCAGCTTTTTATGCCCTCCGAGACATCCAGAAGTGTCAGTCAAAAACCTGGCGATGCCATTGGTGGAATGGTTCAAAAAATTTGCATGGTCCCATCCCATGCCCAGCCCAAATGGGCAGGTCTAAAAATAAAATAAAATAAAATAAAATAAAATAAATGTGATGTTTTATTGCTATAAAAAAACCCACTGCTGCTACTATTAAAATTCAGACATTTAAAATAAATAAATTTCACATGTTTCTGTGGTGCTTTGGTGTGTTTTTTGACCACGATTTCAAAAGAAAAATTGTGGTTGCCATTTTGGATCCCCCCCCACCGCATGGCATGGCGAGACGACGAGGATGACCCCCCCAGCCTGGTGCAAGCAGCCCAGGACAGGAGAGGGGGGGAAGGCTGGGGACCCCCCAGAAACCACCCCTCTGGTAGGTGGCAAAGCCTCAGGCAGGCATATTTTCGCCTGCTTTTTCGGCCGGGAGTCGGGGGTTTTTAAAAAAACTTTTAAAAACTTTTTCTGTGCTTCGCATCGCGCGATCGCCACGATGCCACAAACGGAAATGAAAAACCCGACCAAATTTTTCTTTTTTCGGTTCGAGTTCGAGTTGTAACGGCTTAATTACTGTTACCGTTTCCGTTACTTCCAGAAACGAAAAAATGGAAACGGAAATGAAGATTTTGCGCTCTGTGCCCATGTCTAGTCGTTACTTGTGAACATCCCATCATCTCTTCCCTCAAAACAGACTACCCTTCCCTCATTCACCAGAGTGGTCAGTCCCCCATTTTCTGATTTTTATACCCCACTCCATCCACATGCCATTTTTCTCTTTCTCAAAGCTTATACTCAGACAGGTTGTTAAGCAGACAGCAGTGTACTCCAAATACAACGGCAGCAGTGGGTCTCTCTCTCTCTCTCTCTCTCTCTCTCTCTCTCTCTCTCTCTCTCTCTCTCTCTCAGCCTCCTCCGTGGCTCCTTCCTTGCCCGGGCGCAGTGGGGAGGGGCCAGGCGGGGCTGCCCACAGCGCAGCTACCTTCTTCCCGCCCTTCTCAGAGCCTTTCCAAAGATGGGAGAGGTGGAAGAACCCAACCGCATGGATCATCTGGCTGCAGGCAGGGGAGAAGGCGGGCTACTTTTTAACCCTTCGTGGGCTACTGGTAGTCCGCGGTCGACCTGTTGGGCAGCCCTGCTCTAAGGGTTTCACTGTCAAAAAACTTGATACACCTACAACAACCATCAATAGAAATATTCCTAACTCAGATAAGAGTAAGTAAATAAAAAACAAAAGACACGTTAACTTTCTACAAGCAAGGAATTATTTTATATGGAGGGAGATTCACACATGGAAACTTATGGTAATTTACAAACTGGGGTAACAGAACATGATTCTACAGTGGTATCCCAACCTATGACGTGTCCGACAACCGAAAATCCCAACTTATGAGTGGGCCTCAGTTGTCTCCCCCCAGCTGCCTTACAAGCAAGATGGGTTTTTCTCTGAGTAATGATGGCGGCTGTGGGGGGGGGAGGAGAGAAGGGGGCAGTCATTTAAAAGGTCCTAGAGTCACCGATCCAAGTGCCTGGGCCAGTGGCTTAAAGACCTTTGAAACAGTGTGCGCTTTCCCCCTCACTTGGAGGAAAAGTGGGCGCTGTTTCAAAGGTCTTTCAGGCACTGAGGGAAGCTGCCTCCATTTAAAGAGGCACCTTCCATCAGTGCCTCAAAGACCTTTTTTCATTTTCTTTTCTCTTCCGGTGTGCATCGGAAGAAAGAAAAAAATGGGAAAAAAGCCGCTTCTCAACCCTCCCCACCATCAGGTGGGTAGAAGAAGCAGAAGCAGTGCTTTCAATTTTTTTCTCTTCCAATGCAAGCGCTATACGAAGAGGGGGAAAAATAAAAAAATGCTGCTTCTCACCCCCCCCTCCGAACCATTGGGTGCGTATAGGGAGAAGTGGTGTTGTTGTTTTTCCTCTTCCAATGCAAGCGCTTGCATTGGAAGAGGAAAAAAATTGAAAACAACACCACCTCTTCCTCTACGTGCCCAATGGTGAGAGGGAGAAGCAGTGGTTTTTAAAAAAAATGTTCTTAAGCAACCAAGCCAAGCACTTGGCTCGGTTGTTTAAGGACATTTTAAATGACCTGCGGCTCTCCCCCCCAATTGGGGGGGGGGACTGCAGATCATCTAAAGCGGTTTCCCATAGGAATGCATTGAAATCCATTCCTCCGGAACAGATTAATTGATTTTCAGTGCATTCCTATGTGAAGCCACTTCCTGACTTATGAGCTAATCAAGTTACAAGCCTGTGCTCCGAACGGATTAATGTCTTAAGTTGGAGTACCACTGTATTCTAAGGCCAACAACTCCCAGCAATATCAAAACAGTAATACGCAACCACTATTTTTCTCTGTTCTTCTGTAACCAATATTTCTGTAGGAAGAAAACAGATAGAAGCAGCAGTAGGAGAAATGCCAGCCAATGTCCAAGTTAATTGGATGCTGTAGAAATCCAGCAATTGCCTTCCATCAAATAAGCCTCAGATATAAGCACTCTCAGTCCAACACTAAACTATACTACATGACCTTCAAGAAGGTGAAGAACATTTCTTAGATGCTGGCTACTGATGCCAGAAGGAGCATAAAAGGAAAGTGTGAGCCTTCGGTAATAGGACGGAACCTGCCATTCCAAGCATGATTCATGACAGTAGCAGGAATGTGCCAGATTCTAGAGGTATATTTGTAATTAACACAGGGTTGTTGTTGTTTATCTTCATCTCTCAACAACTGCATGGAAAACACATGCAGCATGAAGGAAATGCTTTAAATTCTGCAGAGGCCCATCAGTCATACAAACCTTTTTGAAGACTGCTGGTCTTGGAAGAGGGGGGCCAAAGAAGGGAACATCATCACGGGCTGTGACAGAAATCTAAAACAATAAAAAACAAAGAGTGTTTCAACATTAGGGACAGAAAAACTGCAGCGCTAGCATAGGACTGTGAAATACAGACATTCCAAATGGCTATCGGTTAAAACAGGCAATAAAAACCATAACACATATCCCTCTATATGATGCAACATATGGGATGACAGGAACATCCCATATCACAGTTATTTCACTGGAACTTACTCATCATCTAGCTCAGTGTTTTTCAACCACTGTTCCACGGCACACTAGTGTGCCGCGAGATGTTGCCTGGTGTGCCGTTGGAAAAGCTGAAGAATATCAGCTTTGTGTTCAGCCAAACAGGCCCAGGTTGCGCACTGAATAAAGTATTTTATAATTTTTCATATTTCTGTTTACTATTTCATAATAAAGTAATTATAAAATACTTTATTTGTGTTTATTTGATTCCTATTCAAGAGAATTACTTTATATATAGTCAATATAGGCACAGAGTTAATTTTTTTAACATTTTCTAATGGTGGTGTGCCTCGTGATTTTTTTCATGAAACAAGTGTGCCTTTGCCCAAAAAAGGTTGAAAAACACTGATCTAGCTTCATTTCAGGGGACAGGTCAAACTGGATGCAAGGTCTCGTCATGAGCTCTTTCAGTACATAGATTCTAGCAAAATATTCTATTTTACTTCTCCTTTACTTACATTTGATACATTCCTGAACTTTCACCATGTTCCTCTCCCTCTGTATGTGTGAACTTAACATTTCATGTATTTTGAACATGCAGATCTTATCAGTGACACTATTTTTCACTGTCTCTGATTATTATGTTTTATCCCTCCTGCCACGGATGCTATTGCACCTTCCGGCCTATACTCAAGACACTCAGAAACCAGCAGCTCTTCAGAGGGTGTAACACATAGGAAAGCATAATGTTCTCTGTTACTCAGAGATACACATCTGCATGTGCACACATATACAGTACCTTATTAGGTCTCTGTGTCTCTAGTCAAGAAAAGTCCTGGGCATTTGTTTAGAATGTTTATTGCTATGCTCTAACCCCAGTGCTAACAATTTAGACAAGACCTAACTGCTAGCTAGCAAGAGACTAAGAAATGAGTTTCCATCTATATTCTCAAGCATGAACTACAATTTTACATCTATTTCCCCATGTTAATGGCACTTCTGCCTGACCTGGGGCCCTTGGGTATCTTCGTTAAGCAAATCTTTCCCATTCCTTTGCACAGTCTACAGTGTTTCAGTAGCCTGAAGGCAATGCACCAAAGCTCTTCTTGACTGCACAGTGCACATATTCATTTTTCTTAAACACTCATGACACTCAGTGATCAAGCAAGTTTTAGGGCTCAGTGATGCCAGCTATGATAGCATTTGCATTCTTTTCCCAGAAGTTACTAGCAAGAATGTTCAATGCCATAGATTCCAGAATACTGGGTTAGAAACAGGACCTGTATTTCACTGTGTCTTCAATTTCCACCAAAAGGATTCCCTCCCCATTGCTGTGAGACAGCTGAAGGCAGCTGTGGGAGTGGTCAGTCTCCAGAAGCAGCAAGGCAATTAGAGAGAGATGTAACACCTGTCTTGGGGGAGGAGAGAGCTCTGGCGGGCCTAGAAATAAGAGGAAGAAACAGCATCTGGGAGAGGAAATGGAAAAGGAGATGGAGACTTATGTTTGGCACGACGCCGTGGAAAGCCTGGATGAGAAAGCCTGTCAAGTCTAAAAGCACTGAGAAGGTGAGGACTAAAAGCCAGGGCCAAGGACTATAAAGGATAAAACCTCTTCTGTGCAGCCAAGGAGCTGAGAGACAAAATTCAGCTCATGGGCTCAGCCCCTCCCTGAGGCAGCCTGGCGTTTGGGGACTGAGGATAAAGGGAGATGCCGCGGGCCGGCCTTATTAAGACTGTGTTGTTTCACTGGCAAGCACATTCTCTGGTTTCTGGAGTGAGAGAGTGAGGTAACTCCCTACTCTTTGGGAATTGCATGGGCACGGAGTAAGGCCCATGGGGAAGACTTATAAGTGAGATTATTGGGTTTACGGGCTGTAACCTGGGATTTTGGGAGAACCACAGGGACTATTAGCTGTGGGGATAAAGGCACCCTAGCCAGGTGCTACCATCAGCTGGGTAGACTTTTGGCAGGGCTGGCTCTAGAGAAGAACAAGCCTTCTCAATTCCCAGAGGGGGCAGAGCACCACTGACCTGTGCTGAAGTGTTTTTGTCTGTTCTGAACTCCAGTGGACTAACTTGCATCACTTTTAAACACCTCATTATGGAGGGGGTGGTGGGGGTCGCTCACATGGACAAAAGGGGTTAGTCCCTCTTCACATGGCAAGTTAAAAAGAGGCAACCTGCAGAGTGACCCATCCCCCCCCCACAAGACAGGAGAGACTCATAATTTGATGAACTGTTCAATGAAAAACATCAACTTTCCATAGTGACTTGTCAATGATTTGTCTTTTGGTGAAAATCTCCTGTCTGTAAATGGGCAAAAAGAATCAACATGTGTAAAAATTTAGGCTGTGCTGCCCAAGACCAATTCTAGAGAACATAGGAACTAATGATACTTCCAAACACAGCTTTCAGGATATCACTAAAGCGTATGAAGAGATGGGTAGGAAGCTGGATGACATGGGTGGAGAGGTGGTAATCTCATCTCTCCTCCCTGTAGCAGGATGTGGCCCATGAAGGGGAAAAAATAGTGGAGGTGAACAATTGGCTTCGGAGATGGTGCCGGCAGGAACGATTCGGATTCTTGGACCGGTTTGCTTTTTCATTCAGATGGGATATTGGGCCAGGATGGAATGCACCTCACCACTGCTGGTAGGAATCTTTTTGCCAAGAGGATTGCAGATTTAATAAGGAGAGCTTTAAACTGAGTTTGCAGGGGGAGGGAGAAAATTCTCTTAATGGCAGAGATCCAGAAGGGGTTGTGGAGATTAGCCCAAACTTTGCAATAGGAGCAGACAAGAACTAGTGCAGACCATGAGTACAAGGAAAAACAGGTTAAGCAAAGGACATGTAAGAAGCACACACAGCCTCAAATGTCTCTACACCAATGCACAGAGCATGGGGAACAAACAAGAGGAGCTGGAACTCTGAATACAGCAAAATAAATATGACATAATTGGCATCACTGAGACATGGTGGGATGATACATATGTTTGGAATGCAGTCATTGGAGGGCATAACCTGTTTCAAAGGAACAGGATGAGTAAGAAAGGAGGAGGTGTATTAAGGACATTTATACTGCTGAGGAAATACAAGATAAACAGAAGAGAAACCATGTTGAGAGTATTTGGGTGAAAATCAGGGCTGAAAAACTAGGAGGGATGTTACTGTGGGGGTATATTATAGCCTCCCAAGCCAGCCAGAAGAGTGGGATGGTGCCTTCTGTGAGCAGATGGCCACACAGTCAAAAGGAATATATGTAGTACTAATGGGAGATTTTAACTATCCTGATATATGCTGGCAGTCCAACTCAGCTAAGAATGCAAGGTCTAACAAATTCCTTACCACCCTTGCAGACAATTTCATGGTCCAGAAGGTAGAGGAGGCAACAAGACGCAAAACCATTTTAGATCTGCTCTTAACCAATAAGGAGGACTTTGTAAATGGGGTCGAAGTGGTGGGATCATTAGGTAAAAGTGACCATGCCCTCTTGGAATTTGTTATACAGTTGGAAGGTGAAGCTAAGCATAGTCAGACAAGAATCCTGGACTTTAAAAAAGCCAATTTTTGTAAACTTAGGGAATTACTGGCTGTGATTCCATGGACCGACACACTGAAAGAGAAGGGAGTCCAAGATGGATGGGAGTTCCTTAAAAGCAAGGTATTAAAGGCACAATTTAAAACTGTTCCAACAAGAAGAATAAGTGGGAGAGGTCTAAAGAAACCGCAATGGTTTACTAAAGAATTTTCAATTCAGCTAACTATAAAGAAAAACAAGTACAAGGAATGGAAAAATGGGAAATGCACCAAAGAGGAATATAAGCAAACAGCTAATATATGCAGGGGTGGTGGTAAAAAAAGCTAAAGCACAAAACAAACTTAGACTTGCCAGAGTGATTAAAGATAGTAAAAAGGGTTTCTTCAGTTATGTCCGCAGCAAAAGGAAAAAATAAGGAAATGATAGGCTCTCTGCATGGCAATAACCAGTTACTAACAGGGGACAAGGAAAAGGCAGAACTACTTGACACCTTCTTTGCCTCTGTTTCTCCAAAAAGGAAGAAAGATCCACTGGGACAAATACTAGATGAGGTAGCTGGCACAGGAACACCTAGAAACATTAAATGAAATTCAGTCTCCTGGGCCAGATGAATTACACCCAAGGATATTAAAAGAACTGGCAGAGGTAATTTCAGAACCATTGGCAATAATATTTGAGAAGTCTTGGAGAACAGGGGAAGTCCCCATCGATTGGAGGAGGGCTAATGTTGTCCCCATCTTCAAAATGGGGAAAAAAGAGGACCCTAATAATTACTGCCCAGTCAGCTTGACTTCAATTCCTGGAAAGATCCTAGAGAAGATTATTAAACAGGCAGTCTGCAATTATTTAACAAACAATGCTGTCATTACAAGAAGTCAACACGGGTTTCTTAAAAACAAGTCATGCCAGACTAATTGATCTCTTTCTTTGATATAATTACAGGCCTGGTGGATGAGGGGAATGCTGTGGCTATTGCTTATCTGGACTTTAGTAAGGCCTTTGATAAGGTTCCCCATGATATTCTTGCTAAGAATTTAGTAGAAAGTGGGATAGATAGTGCTACTGTTAGGTGGATTTGTAATTGGTTGACTGATCGCTCCCAAAGGGTGACCATAAATGGCGTCTGTTCAGCTTGGAGAGACGTGACCAGTGGGGTGCCCCAGGGTTCTGTTCTGGGTCCAGCGCTGTTCAATATCTTTATTAATGACTTGGAGGAAGGAATAGAGAGTATGCTAATTAAATTTGCAGATGATACCAAATTGGGAGGGGTTGCTAATTCCTTAGAGGATAGGATGAAAATTCAAAAAGACCTTGACAGATTAGAGTGCTGGGCCAAAGCCAACGGAATGGATTTCAACAGAGGGAAATGTAGGGTGCTACATATAGGTAAAAAGAATGAATTGCACAGATATAGGATGGGGGATACTTGGCTGGAGAAGAGTACCAGTGAAAGGGATTTGGGAGTCTTGGTGGACCACAAATTGAACATGAGTCAGCAGTGTGACGTGGCGGCCAGGAAAGCCAATGTGATTCTTGGTTGCATTGCTGTTTAAATGGTTGTGTTCTATTTAAATCTTTTCCTTTCAGAAGCAAGGAGGAGCTAGGAGGAGGGGTTTCAGAGCCCTTTACAAATTTCTGGGAACCCGAGAGCAGAGGCTTTTGCTGTTGCTTCCACTTTAAAGCCTAGAGTTGTGTGCTGTTTAAATCTTTTCCTTTCAAAAGCAAGGAGGAGCTAGGAGGAGGGGTTTCGGAGCCCTTTACAAATTTCTGGGAACACGTGAACAGAGGCTTTTGCTGTTGCTTCCACTTTAAAGCCTAGAGTTGTGTGCTGTTTAAATCTTTTCCTGTCAGTAGCAAGGAGGAGCTAGGAGGAGGGGTTTCGGAGCCCTTTACAAATTTCTGGGAACACGTAAACAGAGGCTTTTGCTGTTGCTTCCACTTTAAAGCCTAGAGTTGTGTGCTGTTTAAATCTTTTCCTTTCAAAAGCAAGGAGGAGCTAGGAGGAGGGGTTTGAGAGCCCTTTACAAATCTCTGGGAACACGTGAGCAGAGGCTTTTGCTGTTGCTTCCACTTTAAAGCCTAGAGTTGTGTGCTGTTTAAATCTTTTCCTTTCAGAAGCAAGGAGGAGCTAGGAGGAGGGGTTTCAGAGCCCTTTACAAATTTCTGGGAACACGTGAGCAGCGCAACTAAAAAAAAAACTAAAAAAAAGTAATAAAAAAAAGGAAACAAGGAATTTTTGAAAAATAATTTTATATAAAAAGAGAAGAGAAGAAAGGCATATACCTTAATAAATTAACAATATTGAGTTATAAGTAACTCACCTTATTTAGTCAAGATCGAGGGTCACGGGGCTGATGTAGTTACTTGTATCATCTGCGGCATGTTTGTTTTTTGCCAAAAGAACTGCCAGGTTACACATGCTCAAAGTGCAAGCTAATAGCCCTCTTAGAGGACAAGGTCAGGAAGCTGGAGGCCTGTATTTCTAATCTTCGCAAGGTTAGGGAACAGGAGGGTTTTTTGCAGGAAGCAGATAAAAACTGTGCCAACACAGAGGACAGGGGTAATCTCAATCAGGACGAGGGCATTTCACAAATACAGGAGACAGACACTTGGAAGAATGTCACAGTCAGAAAGGGAAGAACTAGGAAACAGACAGACAGTTTGCAGTTGCAAAATAGATTCCAACCTCTCTCCCTTATCGACCAGGAGAAGGAACTGCACCAAGAGCAGCCTCAAGACCTTGCACAAAGGTATCTGAACCCTACAGCGCACCAGGAGGCATCTACCAAGCCTCGGAGGAGGCGGGTGGTGGTGGTTACGGATTCCTTGTTTAGCGGAACAGAAGCGGTCATCTGCAGGCCAGACAAAATGAACAGGGAGGTCTGCTGTCTCCCTGGAGCCAAGATTCAGGATGTAACTGAGAGACTGACAAGACTCATCAAGCCCTCTGATTCTAACCCCTTTCTCTTGGTCCATGTAGGAACTAATGATACTTCCAAACGCAGCTTTCAGGATATCGCATAAGTGTACAAAGAAATAGGTAGGAAGCTGAAGGACCTCGGTGGGCAGGTGGTAATCTCATCTCTCCTCCCTGTAGAAGGACGTGGCCCACGAAGGCAAAGAACAATAGTGGAAGTTAACAATTGGCTTCGGAGATGGTGCCGGCAGGAACGATTCGGATTCTTGGACCATGGTTTGCTTTTTCATTCAGATGGGATATTGGGCCAGGATGGGGTGCACCTCACCAATGCTGGTAGGAATCTCTTTGCCAAGAGGATTGCAGATTTAATAAGGAGAGCTTTAAACTGAGTTTGCAGGGGGAGGGAGAAAATTCTCTTAATGGTAGAGATCCAGAAGGGGTTGTGGAGACTAGCCCAAATGTTGCAATAGGAGCAGGACAAGAAGTAGTGCAGACCATCAGTGCGAGGAAAAACAGGTTAAGCAAAGGACATGTAAGAAGCACACACAGCCTCAAATGTCTCTACACCAATGCACAGAGCATGGGGAACAAACAAGAGGAGCTGGAACTCCTAATACAGCAAAATAAATATGACATAATTGGCAACACTGAAACATGGTGGGATGAGACGTATGATTGGAATGTAGTCATTGGAGGGACCTGTTTCAAAGGAATAGGACAAGTAAGAAAGGAGGAGGTGTAGCTTTATTTATTAAGGACATTTATAGTGCTCAAGAAATACAAGATAAACAGCAGAGGAACCATGTTGAGAGTATTTGGGTGAAAATCAGGGGTGAAAAAACAAGGAGGGATGTCACTGTGGGGGTATATTATAGACCCCCAAGCCAGTCGAAGGAGTGGGATGATGCCTTCTTTGAGCAGATGGCCACACAGTGAAAAGGGAGAGATTTATTACTAATGGGAGATTTTAACTATCCTGATATATGCTGGCAGTCCAACTCAGCTAAGAATGCAAGGTCTAACAAATTCCTTACTGCCCTTGCAGACAATTTCATGGCCCAGAAGGTAGAGGAGGCAACAAGAGGCAAAACCATTTTAGATCTGGTCATAACTAATAAGGAGGGCCTCATAAATGGGGTCAAAGTGGTAGGATCATTAGGTAAAAGTGACCATGCCCTCTTGGAATTTGTTATACAGTTGGAAGGTGAAGCTAAGCATAGTCAGACAAGAATCCTGGACTTTAAGAAAGCCAATTTTTGTAAACTTAGGGAATTATTGGCTGTGATTCCATGGACCGACACACTGAAAGAGAAGGGAGTCCAAGATGGATGGGAGTTCCTTAAAAGCGAGATATTAAAGGCACAATTTAAAACTGTTCCAACAAGAAAAAAATATAGGGGAGGACTAAAGAAACTGCAATGGTTTACTAAAGAACTTAAACTCACCTAACTATAAAGAAAAACAAGTACAAGGAATGGAAAAGTGGGAAATGCACCAAAGAGGAATATAAGCAAACAGCTAATATATGCAGGGGAGTAGTAGGGGAAGGGGTGCTCCTGTCAAAGGGGCAATAAAACCATCAAACACCGGAAGTCCCGCCCCCTTACCGGAAGTCCCGCCCCTACCGGAAGTCCCGCCCCCTTACCGGAAGTCCCTACCTTCCGCCCCGCCCCTTACCGGAACCGGAACCTTCCTGGGCCCTTTGACCTGGAAGTGACGTCCTCTTCCGCCTGACCCGGATGGGGAGCCTTGCCCCCTCCCCCCGACACGTCACGGGTCCCCCTACCCCACCCTCAGGCATGCCCGGGCATGCCTTCCCCTAGGGCGCTGCCGCTGGCTATGTGTTGGCTGGGCCTGGCTTGCTGCGTGTGCGCATGCCTGAGAGGCCTTATAAGAAGAGGGGAGTGTTCTGCGGTGCCCGCCGCCGCCTTTTCCGCTGTTCCTGAAACCGACTGGCTCATGGTCCCCGCCGTCCCGTTTATGTGGAGAAAGATGGACTCTTCAAGCAAGATCGGGTTTTCCTCCAGCTTACCAAGGACACCCCGGACTCACCGCCGAAAGCAGAGAGCGTGGACTCCCCCGAAGCCCGAGAGCCCGGACTCCCGCCAAAATCCTGGACCAAAAAGCCGCCCAAGCCTACCTTTCACACTGAGGAGCCACTGTTTTGGTCCGATTCAGATGATGGTTATGACCATGGAAGTCCACCACCGAAGAGAAGGGCCTTAAGGCGTTATGTTAGCTCAGATTCTGACAGCGACCTTACAAGCGGCTCTAACAAGGAGAATGCTGCCCTTGATACAGAGGAATTTCTAAACACGGTAAGGCCCTGTTTTAAATCTAAGTTCATATTGTGATTCTGTGTCTTGTGGCAAGGCTGCAGGTGTTGGGCGGTTTTAGAGTTTGGGGTGTGCTAGGTATCTATTTACGTTGAAGTTTCCTTTTATAATTAAAACCAGCCAATATTTATGTTTTACAGGCCAAGGTAGCCCCGAAATCCCCGCGACGCAAGAGAAGGTCTTTAAGGCGTTATGTTAGCTCAGATTCTGACAGCGACCTTGCATGTGGCTCTAACAAGGACAATGCTGCCCTGAGTCAGAAAAATCTTCAAACACGGTAAGGAGCTGGCTGGTGGTGTTTTAGAGGCTGGGTGTATGTTAGGCATTTCATTACTTTGATAATTAATTTTTATTTGCTATTTGCAGGAATTACCCCATAAAATATTGAGCAGATTGCTCCATATAGACCTGCCAGAAATTAAGGGGAGAAAGAAGCAATATATGAAGAACATTGTGCATACAACAGTTGCTGTGATTATTAAATATTATATATCAGCATATCAGAAACAATCTTGCGATGGCTGTCAAAATAATTTGGAAAACCAGGAATCGCACTCGTGTATAACCTCATCCGTTGCGTCCATATCAAGACTACTTCGTTCTCTTTGTGCCAAAATATGTTACAAGACTGTCATCCATACCGTCATCTTAATTGCATATTGTTGCAATAGCCTGATATTGACAGCTGAAAATATTAATGAGATATTGACTCTTGTATCTAAAATTTCCAAGGCAGAAAAACCATATTCATTCCTCAAAAAAATGTTAAGACAGACTGACCCCTTGCTATTTCAAAATATTTACTCTGTGGTCACTGCTAGAAATGTCAGTGAGTTTATTAAATAAAATGCTCTTACACATATTATTTTCTTTCTTTTTTTTTATTGCATTGCTTTTAAAAAAGTTAGCCATGCGGGTTCTTTGACAAGCTCTCTGGATGGTGTCGACGGTGAGGATTCCACATGCAGCCAGGCTGGTCTCTTGAATTGTTTCTTGCGTGCAGCATCAGACCCTGGAATAGCAGGGTGTTTAGAGGTCTCTGTTTGTAGTGGGCTGACTTTCAGTTTTTCTAACTGCTCTCTAACAGATGAATTACCCACAACAGATGTGGGCACATTTAGTTCTGCCAATGCTTTAAGAAATACATCCCAACCTTTTGGGCGCTTCTTCTCAGAAATAATATTAGATTGGGTGGCCCCTTTAATCAGGTCGAGAATGTGAGACCCTGGTAAGGCGTTCCCGTGATACACAAAGGTGCCTCGCTGATCCCAGCTAGAAATATCCTGATGCTGCTTTATCTTGTTCAGCAAAATTTCAGCATTTTTCTGAAACCTTCTGGGGATCCCTTCTAAAACTTCTGGAACAATTGTATCACTCTCAGGCTGTGGGGATGTGGAGGGGACAGGTTGTGAGGTTGGGGTTTGGGGGGGTGCAGACATTTTTTCCACATCATCATCTTGTTTGTTTAGTGCTAAGTAGCGCTGTAGAACCCTGTGTAGAGTTTTATTTTTTCATACTCTGACAGGTCAGTCCTTAAGAGAATCTCCTCATCTCGCTGTCAAGACGTCTCATGGTTGTGATTCTAATATTTTCTGGGACACCCTGAAGCTCCTCAGCTGAGCGCTGGGCACTAGATATAATTTTTCAGCATATTCCATTACTTGTTAGTTAAAAGACCCGTTATTAGGGGACCGCGATGCTTAGCAGGGGACCCAGAAAACCGCCGTTTTGCTTGACAATGTATTTTCTCCTTTCAGGGAGAGCCTCTTGTTACCTAGGCTTTTAATCAGAGCACGTTTTTTCCTTAAGACCCCCACCTGCTTGGGTGTTAGGGCAAGATTACCCTTTAAAGTATTCAGAGCAATTTCTGAAATGGCTGTTACCAAATCATCTGAGGCACCACATAAAATGGCTTTTCTCTGGCGCAGGGCGCTTTAATAAGGATTTTTAAGAGGGGAAGATTTCGCCGTATACATGCTGACATGTTGGTGGGGAGAGGCGCTGTGACCAATAAATAAAAAGAATCATCGGTAACCCTTTTTGTTCTTTTCACTGTATACACAGCAGGCCAGTCAGGTGGGAATAGACCCGTTCTCAGTCTGCAAGACTCAGGGGTATTTGGGTTTAAATCCACCAGCAGATAGCCATGGGGTTTTTGGTAGCATCTGCAAAAGCCTCCATGAAAAACAGAACATTTTGGGGGTACATTTGCCGTGCTAAAGTAGCAATTTGTAATTTATCTCTTGGGTTTTTAAAAAGCACCATATATTTAGCATTTAAGCTGATGGTTCTGTTGCTTTTACCACGGCAGAAAATATTCTGTGTAAGAAAAAATACACTTACATTTCTGTGGTGCACATATTGCGTGAAGAGTTTTTCAACCTCCTTATTATCAGCAGCACAATTCATCAAATCGTCTATAATTAAGAAGTTTATTTTATCGGGGGGTAACAAGACATTATCAGCAAAGTTTTCAGGCAATCCTTCTACAAACTTAATAAAGGAATATTTACACAATAGGTCTTTATACAGAGGCTGCCAGCAACTGTAACACCATACAACATTCTCAGGCATTTCAGAAAATACATAACGCGCATTCTCCAACATGTTTTTTACAAAGAAGGTTTTCCCACAACCACTGGGTCCCGCGAGAATGGCTGAAAAGGATGGTTCCACAGAGTGCTCCTCTTAGTATCCATAAGGGACCGTTTTAAATCCGTCCGTAATCACTCTTTTGTCATACACTACTTTTTGTGTTTTTCTTAAAGTTTTAGTGTGGATGAGCCACTGTCGTTTATCTCTCACAATGCCCGGCTGTTCTACAACTATTTCACGAGGAGGGTTATCTTTCTTGTCTGAAACATAGGCAAACACGAGGTCTTGAAGAGTGTCAAAATTAATTTTCTCACTGTTTGCCACATTCAGTGTGATTCCTTTGACTTTCACACAGGCACTGCCCCCCGACAATGTGTAAGCGTAGCTCTTAGGGCCTGTTGAAACAAAACGAGTAATGTGCTCCCCTCTGGTATCTCGCTGGTTAGGTCACCCAGATAATCCCCCAGAGGGGGATTCCAATCGCCCTCTCTGTGAACAAAAATAACAGAGTCTGTATCATGGTACAGGACCCTGTCCTGCAGCCGGTCCAACAGTTTATAAAGTTCCAAACGGGCATATGCAGTTGTGAAACAGGCTATGAAGGGATTTTTCATACCTGAGGTTGTCATTCTGTCTGTGTTATGCTTCCAGGTTACACAGGCCGCATCATCATCAAGAAACTCACACATGGAAACTGAAAATGTTTCTGAGAACAAGAGATTGAAAAACCTGTCTGGGTCCCTTACTACCTCTGTGTTAGGGAGGTTTGTCCTCTGGCCAAATTTTCCCCACAGTGAGTTTAAAAACAACTTAGCAATCTGTCTCTTTGCAGGATTCGGCTCTATTTTTTTGCGGCGTAGCAACACCCCTTCTTTTTCGAGGTAATCTGCTATATATTTATCTTTATCAGCCTCTGTGACACACCAGTGGGGAAAACCTGACGCCTCCTGTTTCTGCCGCAGGTGTGTCTTCATATAATCAGAAAACCCTTTGACCTGGTAGTGACGTCCTCTTCCGCCTGACCCGGATGGGGAGCCTTGCCCCCTCCCCCCGACACGTCACGGGTCCCCCTACCCCACCCTCAGGCATGCCCGGGCATGCCTTCCCCTAGGGCGCTGCCGCTGGCTATGTGTTGGCTGGGCCTGGCTTGCTGCGTGTGCGCATGCCTGAGAGGCCTTATAAGAAGAGGGGAGTGTTCTGCGGTGCCCGCCGCCGCCTTTTCCGCTGTTCCTGAAACCGACTGGCTCATGGTCCCCGCCGTCCCGTTTATGTGGAGAAAGATGGACTCTTCAAGCAAGATCGGGTTTTCCTCCAGCTTACCGAAGGACACCCCGGACTCACCGCCGAAAGCAGAGAGCGTGGACTCCCCTCCGAAGCCCGAGAGCCCGGACTCCCCGCCAAAATCCTGGACCAAAAAGCCGCCCAAGCCTACCTTTCACACTGAGGAGCCACTGTTTTGGTCCGATTCAGATGATGGTTATGACCATGGAAGTCCACCACCGAAGAGAAGGGCCTTAAGGCGTTATGTTAGCTCAGATTCTGACAGCGACCTTACAAGCGGCTCTAACAAGGTCAGTTATGCCTCTCACAAAAATGGTTTTAAAGAAAATGTCAATGCAATATATTTGGGGGGGGGGTCATGTGTTGTTTGCATATTAAATGGGCCCTGTGATTTTTAGTGGCATACTTTTATGTTTTAGATAAATATTTAGCGGATGACTTTGTTGATGCCTCTCCAATGAAGGTATCCTCAAAAAAAGGTACTATTTCACAACCTCCTTATAAATTCTGCTTTGGCAATAAGCTTAGGGTGTGTGTGGGGGGGGGTATTTCTGACACACCCCTGTAAAATTATTTGTAATATTTCAGGCAATGATCCCCATTCAAGCTCAACAAAAGAAGATTTTAGGAAAATGCCCTCACCACAGCCCTTGTCAATGTCCTCAAAAGGTGTGTAGTTCCCCATTTAATATTCTGGTATGGCATATTAAATGGGACCTGTGATTTTTAGTGGCATATTTTTATGATTTAGATAAATATTTAGCAGATGACTTTGTTGATGCCTCTCCAATGAAGGTATCCTCAAAAAAAAGGTACTATTTCACAACCTTCCTTATAAATTCTGCTTTGGCAATAAGCTTAGGGTGGGTGTGGGTATTTCTGACACACCCCTGTAAAATTATTTGTAATATTTCAGGCAATGATCCCCATTCGAGCTCAACAAAAGAAGATTTTAGGAAAATGCCCTCGCCTCAGCCCTTGACAATGTCCTCCAAAGGTGTGTAGTTCCCCCCTTTTAATATTCTGGTATGGCAGTAAATACAAGAGGGCACAAAATCCTTTGTTATACTTCAGACTACAACAATAAATTTCATTGGTATATTTCAGACAACAATGAAACTGTTCATCCTCACCCTGCGGTGGAGAACCCAGGCAGCATGAAACGGAAAAGTTCAGGTGAGTGTGTGTGTGTGTGTGTGTGTGTGTGTGTGTGTGTGTGTGTGTGTGTGTGTGTGTGTGTGTGTGTGTGTGTGTGTGTGTGTGTGTGTGTGTGTGTGTGTGTGTGTGTAAAGAGGCTCAGAAGCAGTTAGTGGGTTGAGAAAACTAGAGATATTGATTATTGCTGTTGTATCATTTATTTTAGGAAGTATAAAAGAACCAGCATACAAAAGGGCATGCAAATCCCATTTTCCTGAGCCACCAATACCGGATGTCCCTGTGGAAAGGAGCAACTCTCCAGGCAGCTCTACGATGGCTGCACCATTTCATCCAGCTAACAGCAGCCATGACACTGATTCAACAAAAACCAAAAACCATTATAAGGTTTTAGAAAGTATGCTTGGCTTTGTTAAATACACTTCATATTCTCTCATGGAGCTTACACGATATGCTAGAAGTCTTGAGCAACGCATGGCAGGCGTAAATGATTGTGATTCTATTAAAACCATGGAAGGTTATCATGTTGAATCTATATGCATGTATTATCAAAGAGGGAGGGGTTATAGCTATTTTAAGAAAAGAACCCTGAAAAAGAAAAAAGTCTTGGCCAGAGGGGATCAGTCTTGTAGGGTTATAGCTAGCAAACTGCTGAGAAATGCTAAAAAGTTTCTTTCACGTCGCAAAAAGCGTTCCAGGCCTGCTACACACCATAACCCCACAAATGTTCAGCAGCCCTGTTCTCTAGAGACCTCACAGCACCCAGAGGTAAATGTTGGTGAATCTTCACAGCCCTGTTCTCTAGAGACCTCACAGTACCCAGAGGTAAATGTGGGTGAATCTCCACAGCCCTGTTCTCTAGAGACCTCACAGTACCCAGAGGTAAATGTGGGTGAATCTCCACAGCCCTGTTCTCTAGAGACCTCACAGCACCCAGAGGTAAATGTTGGTGAATCTACACAGCCCTGTTCTCTAGAGACCACACAGTACCCAGAGGTAAATGTGGGTGAATCTCCACAGCCCTGTTCTCTAGAGACCTCACAGCACCCAGAGGTAAATGTTGGTGAATCTTCACAGCCCTGTTCTCTAGAGACCTCACAGCACCCAGAGGTTGAGGATGGTGAATCTTCACAGCCCTGTTCTCTAGAGACCTCACAGCACCCAGAGGTTGAGGATGGTGAATCTCCAGATTCTGTAAATGACAATGCATCATCTGGTCAGCAAGCTCCCCTGTTTATGCTGAAATTTTGAGAACATGGACCTGGGTGCAGGAACAGTATAATGCTATGCGTAGGGGTATCATTTTCCGCTTTGTTAATCTGGAGCATATTGGTTCCTATGCTGATGCAATGTCAGCACTTTATAATGCAATACAGCAGGTGCTTAATGATATCAACCAGAACATTGACCCTGAAGATTTTGTTCAGATGCGGCTTGAGGGTGGTAACATGAGAGATGCTTTATATTCAGTAAAACAGTCAAAAGAAGCCTTGGACCCGAGGCATTCCTAACAAACATGAGTAATTTGTTACAGAGCAACATGGAACTTTGTACAGAGGGTGCTTTACGTTTAGTTGTTACAATTGTTAAACCGCCAAGAGGAGGCGGTAGGCCAAACAGACGCTTGAAAACTATACCATACAGCAACATCATTGCTAAAAAGAGGCAACACCTGGTAGATTTTAAGAGTGTGGATGGCATGCTCTGTTTCGCAGGAAGTTTGTCTGCTGTCATAGCTCATGCTGATTGTGGTGCAATACCTACAGACTCTGAGCTGGTGCAAGCTGCTAAACAGCTCTGTCAGGAGGTTGGGTGGCCTGAGCAGAAACAGGTGTCTTTGAATGACATTGGTCTTTTTGAACACCATATACAGCGGAATATCCAAATTGCTCTTTATAATAAAGATGGCTGGGGCTTATTTAAGTCGGGGACTCAACGCTATGCCCAAACACATACCCTCTTCCTGTATGATAGTCATTACTATGGTGTTCTTAATGTAAAGGGGCTTTTTGGTTCAAAAAATTACTGCTCCTATTGTAACACCCTCTATCAACATCCACATCTCTGCTGTTCATCTATTTTAGGGGTACAATCCTCTTTCAAACACATCCTACAGAAAAATAGGCAGCGATGTGTATGTTGATAGAGGGTGTTACAATAGGAGCAGTAATTTTTGAACCAAAAAGCCCCTTTACATTAAGAACACCATAGTAATGACTATCATACAGGAAGAGGGTATGTGTTTGGGCATAGCGTTGAGTCCCCGACTTAAATAAGCCCCAGCCATCTTTATTATAAAGAGCAATTTGGATATTCCGCTGTATATGGTGTTCAAAAAGACCAATGTCATTCAAAGACACCTGTTTCTGCTCAGGCCACCCAACCTCCTGACAGAGCTGTTTAGCAGCTTGCACCAGCTCAGAGTCTGTAGGTATTGCACCACAATCAGCATGAGCTATGACAGCAGACAAACTTCCTGCGAAACAGAGCATGCCATCCACACTCTTAAAATCTACCAGGTGTTGCCTCTTTTAGCAATGATGTTGCTGTATGGTATAGTTTTCAAGCGCCTGTTTGGCCTACCGCCTCCTCTTGGCGGTTTAACAATTGTAACAACTAAACGTAAAGCACCTCTGTACAAAGTTCCATGTTGCTCTGTAACAAATTACTCATGTTTGTTAGGAATGCCTCGGGGTCCAAGGCTTCTTTTGACTGTTTTACTGAATATAAAGCATCTCTCATGTTACCACCCTCAAGCCGCATCTGAACAAAATCTTCAGGGTCAATGTTCTGGTTGATATCATTAAGCACCTGCTGTATTGCATTATAAAGTGCTGACATTGCATCAGCATAGGAACCAATATGCTCCAGATTAACAAAGCGGAAAATGATACCCCTACGCATAGCATTATACTGTTCCTGCACCCAGGTCCATGTTCTCAAAATTTCAGCATAAACAGGGGGAGCTTGCTGACCAGATGATGCATTGTCATTTACAGAATCTGGAGATTCACCATCCTCAACCTCTGGGTGCTGTGAGGTCTCTAGAGAACAGGGCTGTGAAGATTCACCATCCTCAACCTCTGGGTGCTGTGAGGTCTCTAGAGAACAGGGCTGTGAAGATTCACCAACATTTACCTCTGGGTGCTGTGAGGTCTCTAGAGAACAGGGCTGTGGAGATTCACCCACATTTACCTCTGGGTACTGTGTGGTCTCTAGAGAACAGGGCTGTGTAGATTCACCAACATTTACCTCTGGGTGCTGTGAGGTCTCTAGAGAACAGGGCTGTGGAGATTCACCCACATTTACCTCTGGGTACTGTGAGGTCTCTAGAGAACAGGGCTGTGGAGATTCACCCACATTTACCTCTGGGTACTGTGAGGTCTCTAGAGAACAGGGCTGTGAAGATTCACCAACATTTACCTCTGGGTGCTGTGAGGTCTCTAGAGAACAGGGCTGCTGAACATTTGTGGGGTTATGGTGTGTAGCAGGCCTGGAACGCTTTTGCGACGTGAAAGAAACTTTTTAGCATTTCTCAGCAGTTTGCTAGCTATAACCCTACAAGACTGATCCCCTCTGGCCAAGACTTTTTTCTTTTTCAGGTTCTTTTCTTAAAATAGCTATAACCCCTCCCTCTTTGATAATACATGCATATAGATTCAACATGATAACCTTCCATGGTTTTAATAGAATCACAATCATTTACGCCTGCCATGCGTTGCTCAAGACTTCTAGCATATCGTGTAAGCTCCATGAGAGAATATGAAGTGTATTTAACAAAGCCAAGCATACTTTCTAAAACCTTATAATGGTTTTTGGTTTTTGTTGAATCAGTGTCATGGCTGCTGTTAGCTGGATGAAATGGTGCAGCCATCGTAGAGCTGCCTGGAGAGTTGCTCCTTTCCACAGGGACATCCGGTATTGGTGGCTCAGGAAAATGGGATTTGCATGCCCTTTTGTATGCTGGTTCTTTTATACTTCCTAAAATAAATGATACAACAGCAATAATCAATATCTCTAGTTTTCTCAACCCACTAACTGCTTCTGAGCCTCTTTACACACACACACACACACACACACACACACACACACACACACACACACACACACACACACACACACACACACACACACACACACACACACACACACACACACACACTCACCTGAACTTTTCCGTTTCATGCTGCCTGGGTTCTCCACCGCAGGGTGAGGATGAACAGTTTCATTGTTGTCTGAAATATACCAATGAAATTTATTGTTGTAGTCTGAAGTATAACAAAGGATTTTGTGCCCTCTTGTATTTACTGCCATACCAGAATATTAAAAGGGGGGAACTACACACCTTTTGAGGACATTGTCAAGGGCTGAGGCGAGGGCATTTTCCTAAAATCTTCTTTTGTTGAGCTCGAATGGGGATCATTGCCTGAAATATTACAAATAATTTTACAGGGGTGTGTCAGAAATACCCACACCCACCCTAAGCTTATTGCCAAAGCAGAATTTATAAGGAAGGTTGTGAAATAGTACCTTTTTTTTGAGGATACCTTCATTGGAGAGGCATCAACAAAGTCATCTGCTAAATATTTATCTAAATCATAAAAATATGCCACTAAAAATCACAGGTCCCATTTAATATGCCATACCAGAATATTAAATGGGGAACTACACACCTTTTGAGGACATTGACAAGGGCTGTGGTGAGGGCATTTTCCTAAAATCTTCTTTTGTTGAGCTTGAATGGGGATCATTGCCTGAAATATTACAAATAATTTTACAGGGTGTGTCAGAAATACCCCCCACACACACACCTAAGCTTATTGCCAAAGCAGAATTTATAAGGAGGTTGTGAAATAGTACCTTTTTTTGAGGATACCTTCATTGGAGAGGCATCAACAAAGTCATCCGCTAAATATTTATCTAAAACATAAAAGTATGCCACTAAAAATCACAGGGCCCATTTAATATGCAAACAACACATGACCCCCAAATATATTGCATTGACATTTTCTTTAAAACCATTTTTGTGAGAGGCATAACTGACCTTGTTAGAGCCGCTTGTAAGGTCGCTGTCAGAATCTGAGCTAACATAACGCCTTAAGGCCCTTCTCTTCGGTGGTGGACTTCCATGGTCATAACCATCATCTGAATCGACCAAAACAGTGGCTCCTCAGTGTGAAAGGTAGGCTTGGGCGGCTTTTTGGTCCAGGATTTTGGCGGGGAGTCCGGGCTCGGGCTTCGGAGGGGAGTCCACGCTCTGCTTTCGGCGGTGAGTCCGGGGTGTCCTTCGGTAAGCTGGAGGAAAACCCGATCTTGCTTGAAGAGTCCATCTTTCTCCACATAAACGGGACGGCGGGGACCATGAGCCAGTCGGTTTCAGGAACAGCGGAAAAGGCGGCGGCGGGCACCGCAGAACACTCCCTCTTCTTATAAGGCCTCTCAGGCATGCGCACACGCAGCAAGCCAGGCCCAGCCAACACATAGCCAGCGGCAGCGCCCTAGGGGAAGGCATGCCCGGGCATGCCTGAGGGTGGGGGTAGGGGGACCCGTGACGTGTCGGGGGAGGGGGCAAGGCTCCCCATCCGGGTCAGGCGGAAGAGGACGTCACTACCAGGTCAAAGGGTTTTCTGATTATATGAAGACACACCTGCGGCAGAAACAGGAGGCGTCAGGTTTTCCCCACTGGTGTGTCACAGAGGCTGATAAAGATAAATATATAGCAGATTACCTCGAAAAAAGAAGGGGTGTTGCTACGCCAGAAAAAAATAGAGCCGAATCCTGCAAAGAGACAGATTGCTAAGTTGTTTTTAAACTCACTGTGGGGAAAATTTGGCCAGAGGACAAACCTCCCTAACACAGAGGTAGTAAGGGACCCAGACAGGTTTTTCAATCTCTTGTTCTCAGAAACATTTTCAGTTTCCATGTGTGAGTTTCTTGATGATGATGCGGCCTGTGTAACCTGGAAGCATAACACAGACAGAATGACAACCTCAGGTATGAAAAATCCCTTCATAGCCTGTTTCACAACTGCATATGCCCGTTTGGAACTTTATAAACTGTTGGACCGGCTGCAGGACAGGGTCCTGTACCATGATACAGACTCTGTTATTTTTGTTCACAGAGAGGGCGATTGGAATCCCCTCTGGGGGATTATCTGGGTGACCTAACCAGCGAGATACCAGAGGGGGAGCACATTACTCGCTTTGTTTCAACAGGCCCTAAGAGCTACGCTTACACATTGTCGGGGCAGTGCCTGTGTGAAAGTCAAAGGAATCACACTGAATGTGGCAAACAGTGAGAAAATTAATTTTGACACTCTTCAAGACCTCGTGTTTGCCTATGTTTCAGACAAGAAAGATAACCCTCCTCGTGAAATAGTTGTAGAACAGCCGGGCATTGTGAGAGATAAACGACAGTGGCTCATCCACACTAAAACTTTAAGAAAAACACAAAAAGTAGTGTATGACAAAAGAGTGATTACGGACGGATTTAAAACGGTCCCTTATGGATACTAAGAGGAGCACTCTGTGGAACCATCCTTTTTCAGCCATTCTCGGGACCCAGTGGTTGTGGGAAAACCTTCTTTGTAAAAACATGTTGGAGAATGCGCGTTATGTATTTTCTGAAATGCCTGAGAATGTTGTATGGTGTTACAGTTGCTGGCAGCCTCTGTATAAAGACCTATTGTGTAAATATTCCTTTATTAAGTTTGTAGAAGGATTGCCTGAAAACTTTGCTGATAATGTCTTGTTACCCCCCGATAAAATAAACTTCTTAATTATAGACGATTTGATGAATTGTGCTGCTGATAATAAGGAGGTTGAAAAACTCTTCACGCAATATGTGCACCACAGAAATGTAAGTGTATTTTTTTCTTACACAGAATATTTTCTGCCGTGGTAAAAGCAACAGAACCATCAGCTTAAATGCTAAATATATGGTGCTTTTTAAAAACCCAAGAGATAAATTACAAATTGCTACTTTAGCACGGCAAATGTACCCCCAAAATGTTCTGTTTTTCATGGAGGCTTTTGCAGATGCTACCAAAAAACCCCATGGCTATCTGCTGGTGGATTTAAACCCAAATACCCCTGAGTCTTGCAGACTGAGAACGGGTCTATTCCCACCTGACTGGCCTGCTGTGTATACAGTGAAAAAGAACAAAAAGGGTTACCAATGATTCTTTTTATTTATTGGTCACAGCGCCTCTCCCCACCAACATGTCAGCATGTATACGGCGAAATCTTCCCCTCTTAAAAATCCTTATTAAGGCGCCCTGCGCCAGAGAAAAGCCATTTTATGTGGTACCTCAGATGATTTGGTAACAGCCATTTCAGAAATTGCTCTGAATACTTTAAAGGGTAATCTTGCCCTAACACCCAAGCAGGTGGGGGTCTTAAGGAAAAAACGTGCTCTGATTAAAAGCCTAGGTAACAAGAGGCTCTCCTGAAAAGGAGAAAATACATTGTCAAGCAAAACGGCGGTTTTCTGGGTCCCCTGCTAAGCATCGCGGTCCCCTAATAACGGGTCTTTTAACTAACAAGTAATGGAATATGCTGAAAAATTATATCTAGTGCCCAGCGCTCAGCTAGAGGAGCTTCGGGTGTCCCAGAAAATATTAGAATCACAACCATGAGACGTCTTGACAGCGAGATGAGGGAGATTCTCTTAAGGACTGACCTGTCAGAGTATGAAAAATAAAACTCTACACAGGGTTCTACAGCGCTACTTAGCACTAAACAAACAAGATGATGATGTGGAAAAAATGTCTGCACCCCCCCAAACCCCAACCTCACAACCTGTCCCCTCCACATCCCCACAGCCTGAGAGTGATACAATTGTTCCAGAAGTTTTAGAAGGGATCCCCAGAAGGTTTCAGAAAAATGCTGAAATTTTGCTGAACAAGATAAAGCAGCATCAGGATATTTCTAGCTGGGATCAGCGAGGCACCTTTGTGTATCACGGAACGCCTTACCAGGGTCTCACATTCTCGACCTGATTAAAGGGGCCACCCAATCTAATATTATTTCTGAGAAGAAGCGCCCAAAAGGTTGGGATGTATTTCTTAAAGCATTGGCAGAACTAAATGTGCCCACATCTGTTGTGGGTAATTCATCTGTTAGAGAGCAGTTAGAAAAACTGAAAGTCAGCCCACTACAAACAGAGACCTCTAAACACCCTGCTATTCCAGGGTCTGATGCTGCACGCAAGAAACAATTCAAGAGACCAGCCTGGCTGCATGTGGAATCCTCACCGTCGACACCATCCAGAGAGCTTGTCAAAGAACCCGCATGGCTAACTTTTTAAAAGCAATGCAATAAAAAACGAAAGAAAATAATATGTGTAAGAGCATTTTATTTAATAAACTCACTGACATTTCTAGCAGTGACCACAGAGTAAATATTTTGAAATAGCAAGGGGTCAGTCTGTCTTAACATTTTTTTGAGGAATGAATATGGTTTTTCTGCCTTGGAAATTTTAGATACAAGAGTCAATATCTCATTAATATTTTCAGCTGTCAATATCAGGCTATTGCAACAATATGCAATTAAGATGACGGTATGGATGACAGTCTTGTAACATATTTTGGCACAAAGAGAACGAAGTAGTCTTGATATGGACGCAACGGATGAGGTTATACACGAGTGCGATTCCTGGTTTTCCAAATTATTTTGACAGCCATCGCAAGATTGTTTCTGATATGCTGATATATAATATTTAATAATCACAGCAACTGTTGTATGCACAATGTTCTTCATATATTGCTTCTTTCTCCCCTTAATTTCTGGCAGGTCTATATGGAGCAATCTGCTCAATATTTTATGGGGTAATTCCTGCAAATAGCAAATAAAAATTAATTATCAAAGTAATGAAATGCCTAACATACACCCAGCCTCTAAAACACCACCAGCCAGCTCCTTACCGTGTTTGAAGATTTTTCTGACTCAGGGGCAGCATTGTCCTTGTTAGAGCCACATGCAAGGTCGCTGTCAGAATCTGAGCTAACATAACGCCTTAAAGACCTTCTCTTGCGTCGCGGGGATTTCGGGGCTACCTTGGCCTGTAAAACATAAATATTGGCTGGTTTTAATTATAAAAGGAAACTTCAACGTAAATAGATACCTAGCACACCCCAAACTCTAAAACCGCCCAACACCTGCAGCCTTGCCACAAGACACAGAATCACAATATGAACTTAGATTTAAAACAGGGCCTTACCGTGTTTAGAAATTCCTCTGTATCAAGGGCAGCATTCTCCTTGTTAGAGCCGCTTGTAAGGTCGCTGTCAGAATCTGAGCTAACATAACGCCTTAAGGCCCTTCTCTTCGGTGGTGGACTTCCATGGTCATAACCATCATCTGAATCGGACCAAAACAGTGGCTCCTCAGTGTGAAAGGTAGGCTTGGGGCGCTTTTTGGTCCAGGATTTTGGCGGGGAGTCCGGGCTCTCGGGCTTCGGAGGGGAGTCCACGCTCTCTGCTTTCGGCGGTGAGTCCGGGGTGTCCTTCGGTAAGCTGGAGGAAAACCCGATCTTGCTTGAAGAGTCCATCTTTCTCCACATAAACGGGACGGCGGGGACCATGAGCCAGTCGGTTTCAGGAACAGCGGAAAAGGCGGCGGCGGGCACCGCAGAACACTCCCCTCTTCTTATAAGGCCTCTCAGGCATGCGCACACGCAGCAAGCCAGGCCCAGCCAACACATAGCCAGCGGCAGCGCCCTAGGGGAAGGCATGCCCGGGCATGCCTGAGGGTGGGGTAGGGGGACCCGTGACGTGTCGGGGGGAGGGGGCAAGGCTCCCCATCCGGGTCAGGCGGAAGAGGACGTCACTTCCAGGTCAAAGGGCCCAGGAAGGTTCCGGTTCCGGGTAAGGGGGCGGGGCGGAAGGTAGGGACTTCCGGTAAGGGGGGCGGGACTTCCGGTAAGGGGGGACTTCCGGTAAGGGGGCGGGACTTCCGGTGTTTGATGGTTTTATTGCCCCTTTGACAGGAGCACCCCTTCCCCTACTACTCAGGGGGATGGTAAAAAAAAGCTAAAGCGCAAAACTGGCCAGAGACATTAAAGATAATAAAAAGGGTTTCTTTAGTTATGTCCGCAGCAAAAGGAAAAATAAGGAAATGACAGGCTCTCTGCGTGGCGATAATAACCAGTTACTAACAGGAGACAAGGAAAAGGCAGAACTATTCAACTCCTTCTTTGCCTCTGTTTTCTCCAAAAAGGAAGAAAGAGATCCACTGGGACAAAGACTAGATGAGGTAGGATGGGAATTACAACATATAATAGGTAGAGAGCTGGTACAGGAGCACCTGGAAACATTAAATGAATTTAAGTCTCCGGGGCCAGATGAATTACACCCAAGGAGATTAAAAGAACTGGCAGAAGTAATTTCAGAACCATTGGCAATAATATTTGAGAAGTCCTGGAGAACAGGGGAAGTCCCCATCAACTGGAGGAGGACTAATGTTGTCCCCATCTTCAAAAAGGGAAAAAAATAGGACCCAAACAATTACAGCCCAGTCAGCTTGACTTCAATTCCTGGAAAGATCCTAGAGAAGATTATTAAACAGGCAGTCTGCAAATATTTAACAAACAATGATGTCATTACAAGAAGTCAACACGGGTTTCTTAAAAACAAGTCATGCCAGACTAATTTGATCTCTTTCTTTGATAGAATTAGAGGGCTAGTGGATGAGGGGAATGCTGTGGATATTGTTTATCTGGACTTTAGTAGGGCCTTTTATAAAGTTCCCCATGGTATTCTTGCTAAGAAGTTAGTAGAAAGTGGGATAGATAGTGCTACTGTTAGGTGGATTTGTAATTAAAGCCTAGAGGGGAGGGGCTGCAAATTCCCTAGAGAATAGGATGAAAATCCAAAAAGACCTTGCTAGACTAGAGTGCTGTGCCAAAGGTAACGAAATGGATTTCAACAGAGGGAAATGTAGGGTACTACATTTAGGTAAAAAAAATGAATTGCACAAATATAAGATGGGGGATACTTGGCTGGAGGATAGTACCTGTGAAAGGGATCTGGGAGTCTTGGTGGACCACAAATTGAACATGAGTCAGCAGAGAGATGCGGTGGCCAGGAAAGCCAATTCGATTCTTGGTTGTATCAACAGAACCATAGAGTCTAGATCAAGGGAAGTGATAGTACCACTCTATTCTGCTCTTGTCAGACCCCACCTGGAGTACTGTGTCCAGTTCTGTGCGCCTCAATTTAAAAAGGATGTTGACAACCTCAAGCGGGTGCAGAGGAGGGTGACCAGGATGGTTGAGGGTCTGGAGGAAATGTCTTAGGAGGAATGGCTTAGGGAACTGGGACTTTTTAGCCTTTCAAAAAGAAGGCTGGGGGGGGGGATAGGATAGCTATGTTTACATATTTGAAAGGATGTCATATTGAAGAGTGAACAGGTTTGTTTTCCATGGCTTCAGAGACTAGGACTCGTGGCAATGGTTTCAAACTACAGGAAAAGAGATTCGATTTGGAAGAACTTCATGACAAAGCTGTTCGGCAGTGGAATATGCTGCCACAAAGGGTGGTGGAGTCTCCTTCCTTGGAGATTTTTAAGCAGAGGCTGGAGGGTTATATGTCGGAAATATTGTGATGGGGGTTCCTGCATGGCAGGGGGTTGGACTAGATGGCCCTTGAGGTCTCTACCAAATCTATGATTCTATGATTCTATGATTAGTTGTTCTATTCAAATATGTAGGGTTGCTTTTTCTTTTTTCTTTTTTTTCTTTTTATTCTTCAGCTTACTTATACTGTAATACTTTTGTGCTTATTCATGTCTGAATAGTAACTTATATATATACTGTATGTATATACTGTATATACTGTATGTATATACTGTATATATATACTGTATATACTCTCTTTCTGTATATATACTGTATATACTCAAGTATAAGCCTAGTTTTTCAGCCCTAATTTTGGGCTGAAAAAAGGGGTCCTCGGCTTATATGCGGGTCAATAGTTTTAGCCACTGAGGCAAGTTTGGGTTAGTGGCTAAAAGTCATTTTAAACATTGTGCACCAATTCTCCTGACCCCCCATGTTTAAAATGACTTTTTAAAAGGTCATTTTAAAACAATGTTTAAAATGAATTTTAGCCACCAACTCAAGCACTTGCCTCGGTGGCTAAAAGTCATTTTAAACATCACACATACACCCAGCTCACAAAGGAGGAGTTGCCAGGCCCTGCTGCATTTCCCACCCTAGGCTTATACTTGAGTCAATAAATTTTCCCAGTTTTGGGGGTTTAAATTAGGGATGTGGTCTGCTCTACTTACAATTTTTATTTTTTGTTTATTTGTTTATTATTATGTTTTAGATATGGCTGCTCTACTTACGAGTTGTTCAGTTTATGAGCTTGCATTTGGAACAGCCGAGGTACCACTGTAAAACATTAAACTTTGTGGATGAAAAAAATCCTGGGCAGATTAATCTGGCATTATATCATGCTGCATCCTTCAAGCCGCTTTTGTTCTTTCTTTCATTGCTTTTCCTGGACATTTATGGAGCACTAAAAGTCAGCTAAGAGATCTGCCACCCTCTACATCTATGTAGTGTTCATTCATCACTACAGCTTGTATCATTGCAAAGACCTCAAGATCTACTTTTTAGTGCCCTGTGGAATATGAGCACACATTGTCATTATTAAGAACGACATCTGTATTTAGATCCAGCCCTTTCCAGCAAAAGGCACAAAAGAAGGGATTGGGAAAGGGTCAAAACTTCATTTCTCCATATTTTAATTAAAGAGAGAAGAGCAAAATTTCAGCCTGATGCTTGTTCACCTCCTCCAAGCTATAACAAAATAGCTATTGGCAAAAGGGTAATTAGTATTCCTTCATAAACCATGACTCCAAAAGCTAAAACCAGCATAGACAGCAAAGTCAGTGAAACCAACCATAAAACATGGAAAAATATGCAGCAGGTGCTATGGCAAGAAACTCTATGTGGCTTCAAAAGTGAGGGCAAGACTGCTGAACATATTTACCTTGTAGAGAGTCTCTCCGAGGGCACCATGATGGAGCTGCACTGCCACATAGGCGTGCAAGAAGTTTGATGCAATCATGTCAGGGACAAAAGGAGTATTTTCATCTTGGAAGACAATGGCTACAATATCATTTCCAATGTGGCGCTTCCGCTGAAGCTGGAAGGGAATGCACAATGGAACATATGAGAAAGAAAACGCAGCATATGTATCAGTCACCTGTGTATGTTTAGGCCAAAGAAAAGAGCAGAAAGAGGTGCACCAGCTTATGAGATCTGCAAATCTTTTCCTCAGGTAAAATATGATAGAAGGCAGAGAGGACAATCAAGAAAGCAATGAAAAAAATTATCTCATCCTGCTTGGCTCCACCTTTTTCATGAGCAGGAAACAAATCAGGGAACCACAGTGAGTAGCACCAGCATCTTACACATGAAGCCAAAACTGTTATTATTTGCTTCCAAACCAACTAGGGTAGGAAAAGTTGGCTCCTGAAAGCCATCTTGTTAGACACCATAAACTACTGTTGCCCTAGTCTCTAGGAAATGATATACTCTTTTAATGGTGGATTCTTGTTCTGTTTGCTTGTTTCCATGAGGAGAAGACCAGAGCAGGATAAATGAGGTCCAAGTATTTCTGTAGATCCTGCCCTTTTAAGCCAGAATTCTGCCATTCAAATACAATCACAATATCCTCTATCATACCTGTTGGGCATCTCCCTCTGTGAAAGGCAACATTGTAGAAACATGAAACATTATCTCCTTTCCCCGGAAGTTTGTATAGACTGACTCAGTTCCTGTTTGACCTCTTGTAACATCCAAGCCACCTCGGAATCTGGGCACAGCAGTAGAGAAAAGGGAAAAGGTGGAAAGCAATGAGGCAAAAAAAAAAAGAAGAAGAAGCAGCAGCAGCAGCCACAACAGTAGAAATCTCATTAATACAGTTGTACCCCACCATTTCGCGTTTCATATACTGTGGTCCTGGTATATCGCAGGACTGCAATCTATGGGAAAAAGGACTCCTGGGGCAAGCCGCATGGGCCCATTTGAGGCCTCCTGCACTTACCCCAGGCCTGGCGCTGCCCCAAACAGGCCTCGTATGGGCTTCCTGAGCCTGTCGGAGGCCCCAGAAGTGGTTTCTGGTGAACCAGAACTCACTTCTAGAAAACTGGAAGTGATTTCCGGATTGCCTGAAACCACTTCTGGGGCCTACGACAGGCCAAGGAAGCCCACTGGAGGCTTATTTGGGGCAGTGCTAGGCCTCAGGTAAGTGTAGGTGGCCCCAGATAGGCCCCCCAGTCCTGACCTGACCCAGCATCCACATATCGCAGATTTTTCATTATCAAAGGTCAGGTTGGGTCCCTAACCCCTGCATAGGCGGGGGATCTAGGCTACAGTTATTTTGATCAAAGACTTTTACTCCAAAGGAAAAATGAACCCGCAGAGCCTTTTTGTCTCCAAATCCTGTTTATACACCAGCTGGCATCTCCATTTTTTTGGTTTCTTGTGCATTTTCAATGGCTGAAATCCCATTGTTTAGGACAAGACAGTACAACTAGACTAGACCCATTTGAACCAATAGAACTTACAGAGGAGTCAAATCTACAGTAATTCAGTGGCCCTCCTCTAGTGCAATATATGATACAAACAGGATTTCAGCCTATATCTCTAATACTGTTGATGATTCAAAAAAAAAAAACCACCCACCCACCCACCTAAAAAAATAAAGCTTTAAATTGTTGGCACTCTCTGTGTTCTCTACTCTCAGTGCAACTTCACATTCCACTTCACATTCTGTCAAATAAGCAGTTCATGCATATTTTTAATTGATCTAGTGATCCAGATTTCACCTTTCTCAACAACTGGGACCCAAGAAAACTCATAACAAAATTAAAGCAGACATAGATAAAAACAAGTATCTCTAAATCATACAAGAAGTTGTCATTATACGTATGAAACTTTATTCAGAATAATATTACAGACTATCAAATTACAAAACAATTTTAAAGCCATTCATTAAAAAGGGGAAGAGACTGCACGTATACATTTTTATAAAACCACACATTTCCAGTTAATTTGTGAATGTGTACTGTAATAAAAATGTAATTCCTTGCCAACATACCCTCCTTTTGGGGGTTGGGGGAGGGAAGAACATAATAACAAGCCGAAGGAGGTCTTCTATCACACACAGTTCAAACAGGTATGTAATAATGATGGTGTAATCATTATGAAAGAACTGGCTTAGGCCAGTAAGGAAAGGGCCTGTAGTTTTGGTTTGGAAAGAGAGCTGAGATGCATGGGGTTGCTGTTCTCTAGTAAACAGAAATGTTGACTCTCATCATTTTTATTTGAATAACATGTCTAGGGAATGAAGGGCCCACATATTGTAGGAGAGCTTTGTGCATTGTTGTTGTTGTTGTTCTTGCTTGCTGCTGCTGCTGCTGCTGCTGCTGCTGCTGCTGCTGCTGCTGCTGCTGCTGTTGTATTCCAGAGTTTTAAGGTTTTAAGTCCTGCCATTGTTGGGTTGTCTCTATGATGGACTTCAGAAGAAAGGTTTTGAACACAACAGCCATCTTAATCTTGGACTTTGTAAGTACAGGTGCTTTATGGGTGATAGCTCAGTGGTTTAGGGATCTGATTATGAAGCCCACCTCCAAATACTTTTTACAAGGTTTCTGCACTGCTCAGGACCTGTTTTCTATGCAAAACTTCAGTCCTGGGGGACTAGATGTGAAACAATTTTTGACCATGAGCAAATGGATACATTGAACCATTTCCAAGTGCAGGCAATCAATTGGTATAGAGCAGGGGTGCCCAAACTTTTTGTAAGGAGGGCCAGATTTGGTGGCTGAGAATGTGTCAGGGGCTGGTTGCTCCCCGACCCTGCGACCCCACTGCAAGTGTCACTGTTAGCGGACATGGGGCGAAGGAGGGGGAGGGAGGGGTGGGCCAGCCAGCCGCGGGCCACTCAGAATGGCCTGAAGGGCTGGATTTGGCCCCCGGGCCGGACTTTGGGCAGGCCTGGTATAGAGGATTCAGCACCTTGAGTGCAACACAATACATGCTACCCAGCAGGAAATGTTTATGAAGCAAAGGTACTTACCCATGGAAATCCTGCAGCTGGATCCTGTCTCCAAGAAGTTCCAAGAACTCTAGGAAACCCAAGCTCTCCTCAGTATTACTGAAGACTTCCTCCTCTGTGGTCTAGAAAATGAGAAGCAAAAGAAGGTGCTCCCTCATTCACTTCCTGACCAACATGGATGGGGTCTAGCGGAGAGTAAGACAGACCCAGAGTCTAACCACGTGCTTCATTCTCCCACTGCTTTATTTTGCATCAACGTGGCTTCACAGAACTGAAATCACATGTATTACTACAAGTGAAGGATCTACACAACAGGTCCATAACATGTATGTATGTATGTATGTATGTATGTATGTATGTATGTATGTATGTATGTATGTATGTATGTATGTATGTATGTATGTATGGTGATGACAAAGATTATTATTATTATTATTATTATTATTATTATTATTATTATTATTATTATTATTATTATTATTGATTTATATATCACACCATTTAACAACTAGGCCACTCTGCGTGGATTACAAAGTTGCATCATAAAAAAACAGGACAAAATACAATATAAAATAGCACAACAAACCAAAAATACACATAACTAAATCTACAATATAATCATAAACACATATTCAAGAAGCAAGATAGGGAAAGACAGAATAAGATTAGAAAGCAGAAAGGTAATCATAAACAAAAAGGAAGAAAGAGATCCGCTGGGGAAAAGAGTAGATGAGGTGGGGTGAGAATTGCAAGATAGAATAGGTAGGGAGGTAGTACAGAAACACCTGGAAACATTAAATGAATTTAGGTCTCCTGGGTTATAGAGATGTCCCCTTGGGGCATATTACAGTACCCCAGCTAGCTGCATGGGTAAGGCATTTGGGAATCATTAAACCTCTCTATTTGAGCGGGGAGGCCCCGGATGGAAGGAAATGAATTCCAGAGCCATATACTCAGGAAGTCAGCTTGGTCTGTATCTCTCCCCCCAGATCAGCCAGGAAGCCTGTGATATGGTTTTGTAGGAAAAAAAACAAGCTGGCTGTGATCACTTAGATAAGGTTGCACATCCCAGCTACGTGACCAGCCCAAGACCCTGCCTTCCCAGGAATTCCCCAGCTCACTCATTTCCTGGCACGTAGTCCCTGTTTCCACCCCTCGTGATGCTCTGTCATTGTAAACAATAAAGCCTTGCACCCAGGCTAGCAGAGGAGAAGCAGCTTGCACGGGGCTGCTTGCTTGAACCCAACAATGTGTCTATATGCGTAGTCATTCCTACATATGGCACCCAAACAGGGACCTCCTAAGGCCAGGCCGACATATGGGAACCCCTGAGACCGAATGAGACGTGAAGACCCTCCCAAGAAGCAGGGAACCAGCCCAATCCTCATCCAATCCCACCCAACAAGAGGCCGCACGGTGCACCTACTTTTAGAATTTTTTCTAACCTTTTAACTTCAAACCTTTTAGAATTTTTTTTAACTTTTAACTTCAATTTAACTTTTAACTTCAAACCTTTTAACTTCAATTTTAACTTTTAACTTCAAACCTTTTAGAATTTTTTGAAAAGGTCAACAGGAACGTGGATTTGGGTGAACCGGTGGATATAGTCTATCTGGATTTTCAAAAGGCTTTTGACACAGTCCCTCACCAAAGGCTGCTGAGAAACTTGCATAGTCAGGGGATAAGAGGGCAGGTCCTCTTATGGATTGAGAACTGGTTGAGATCCCGGAAACAAAGAGTAGGTGTCAATGGGAAATTTTCACAATGGAGAGAAGTGAAAAGCGGTGTGCCCCAGGGCTCGGTCCTGGGACCGGTGCTTTTCAATCTGTTCATAAATGACCTGGAGACAGGGATAAACAGTGAGGTGGCCAAGTTTGCAGATGACACAAAACTTTTCCATGTGGTAAAAACCAGAGAAGATTGTGAAGAGCTCCAGAAGGATCTCTCCAAACTGGGGGAGTGGGCTGAGAAATGGCAAATGCGTTTTAATGTAACCAAATGTAAAGTAATGCATATTGGGGCAAAAAATCCAAACTTCATCTATCAACTCATGGGCTCTGAGTTATCCGTGACGGATCAGGAAAGAGATCTTGGTGTGTTGGTAGACAGCTCCATGAAGGTGTCTCCCCAATGTGTGGCAGCAGTGAAGAAGGCCAATTCCATGCTAGGGATTATCAAAAAGGGGATTGAAAATAAAACAGCGAACATTATAATGCCGTTATACAAAACAATAGTAAGGCCCCACCTGGAGTATTGTGTACAATTCTGGTCACCGCATCTCAAGAAAGACATAGTGGAACTGGAAAAGGTGCAGAAGAGAGCGACTAAAATGATTACTGGGCTGGGGCACCTCCCTTATGAAGAAAGGCTAAAACAATTGGGCCTCTTTAGTCTGGAAAAAAGGCGCTTGAGGGGGGATATGATTGAGACATACAAAATAATGCAGGGTATGAGTAAAGTGGATAGAGGGAAGCTCTTCTCCCTCTCTCAAAATACCAGAACTAGGGGACATACACTCAAATTGAGGGCTGGGAGAGTAAGAACTGACAAAAGAAAATATTTTTTCACCCAGCGCGTTGTAAGTCTATGGAACTCCCTGCCACACGATGTGGTGATGGCATCTGGCCTGGATGCCTTCAAAAGGGGATTGGACAGATTCCTAGAGGAAAAGTCCATCACGGGTTACAAACCATGATGGAGATGTGTAATCTCTAGGCTTTAAACCAGGGTACTTCAAGGGCCAGATGCAGGGGAGTGGTATCAGGAGACAGATATCTAGTCTCATGCGCTCCCAAACGCATCTGGTGGGGCCGCTGTGAGATACAGGAAGCTGGACTAGATGGGCCTTTGGCCTGATCCAGCATGGCTCTTCTTATGTTCTTAAGTTCTTATGTTCTTAAGGATGGGAACTGTTTTTTCCAAGGTGGAAAACAGAATTGACACTGGGCTTGATATTTTAGTACAGAAAACAGGGCTTTGCCATACATGGGGACACATAGGAAAGCATCTGCAGGCAGAGGCTTTCACTTAGACCCAGGACTTGGCTTGGGGATGTATGCCAGGAGGAGAATTTGCCTCCCTTTTAACGCCTTTGAAAATCACCAAGGCCACTCCAATTATTGTACAGCCTTTGCCCACTACCCAGAAGGTGGGATCATGTAGGCAGAGCAGAGAAGAAACCCAGGAGTTTGAAAAGGAATGGGAAAAGCTAGCACAGAATCCCTGAAAGGGCTAAAATCAGATTCCCCAGTCAAGTTTTATCCAGGCAAAGGGCAAAATGAGACTCTGCTCCAGGAAGCAGGTCTCATCAAAGGAAAACCCCAGGAACAGGAGAGAAGAATTCATGCCCTGCCAGAGAATTTGCCTCCAAGAGGCAAGGAAATTACTCAAAGGGAGGCAAAGCCAGTGCTGAAGTTAACTCAGTCACTCCATTCCATGGGGAAGATGTGCCCAGAGAAATGCAGAGAGGCCACACCTTGGGACTGGTATGAGGGACACAGACTCTGGAACCCATTCAGCCAGGAGGTTTTCTGGCTGTGAAACTTTACAGCGAGGAGCAGAATCAGTGGGGAAAATTCCCCAGGGAAAGGCTTAGAAGCCACATTGTGTGCCAGAGCACTGCAAAGAAATCCCTAGGCCCATGTAAGCCTCAGAACCTCACTGCCCAGGGAAAGCATCTCAGGGATCAGAAGCTGCAGGCTTTCCCAGAGCATGCACAGAGTTCAACTTACAGCTTAATCAAATCTGAGCTGAACAAAGGAGGATTGATAGATCCTCATAGATGAAAGGTGAGTTCGATGAGCACTGAAGATTCAGAGCACCCTCATTTCAAATTCAGGAGAAAGCTCTGGGGGGCCCCCACCTTGGGAAAGACGATTAAGAGAAGACAATCCTGGTCTTGTCTTTCTGCATTTCCATTCCCTCTTCTTCTTCTTTTTCTTTTTTGAGAAGCAGAAAGTGTTCCCTCCAGAGAGAAGTGTAATGTCTACAGCCCAAAAGCCTGATTGCTTTCTTCACAGCAAAAGGCAACTCTATCTTTTTCTCTCCTTCCTCCACCTCATGTAGCCTGGGAAAGGGTCCTGCTTGACAGAGCGACCAGCCCAGAGGGAGGGGGAAGAGCTAGGATTCCCCATTCAACAGAAGGAAAAACGTCCAGCTTACCATGCAGTTCGTCTCCTACATCAGGATTCCAAGGATCCCACAGCATGCAGATTTTCAGGTTGAAAATCCAAAAGTGCTTAATGCCTTGGGCTCCAAACAGGAGCCAAGGAAAAATAGTTGTGAGAAGAGTTAAGGGAACTCCCGAAGAACAACCAGCCAAGAGAGGGGGGTGGGGGTGAGATAAGCCCTCTGCAGAACAGTCTCCACCCAGTCCCCATATCAATACCTGCTTACCAGGATTGGGGGGTGGGGGGAGGAGGAGAAATCAAACCAACACACATTAACAAGCATGAAAATTCCTTGCTTTGAGAGAAATATCCCAAAAACTAGGCAGAGTTGTGGCTGAGATTTTGACCAACAGAAAACACGGCACTCCAAAGTATTTATGTAAATAAGTGTCAAGTTTTTACCAGCCACTTACATTTCTTCTGGAGTTTTAAGATAAATTATTTACTGCCTGTTTTTAAGGACAAAGAAGGCAGAGAAGGCAAGCCTTCAGGGCCGAAAGCAAACATGGACTACAAATCCCATGTGCCTTTCATTTTTGGCACAGCATTCCACAGTGCTTATGATTTAAAATGTATGAAATGTATGTTGTTCTCTCTCCAAACATCTGCTAAGAAAAATAAGATAACTTTCTCTCAGGGTAAATGAGATCCTTAACATTTGCAAAATTTTAAATAAAAAGAAGAAAGGGGAATAAACCCCCTTTAAACCACTTGCTTATCATGGAAGGATAAAGCAGCCAATTCAGACAAATTCCAAAAATTGCTTGTGTCGCATGGAATTTAGATAACACTGAGAGAAAGGGTCTCTCTCTCTCTCTCTCTCTCTCTCTCTCTCTCTCTCTCTCTCTCTCTCAGAGATGCAGACTTCTGCAGCCACATGAAGAGACCAGGGAAGCCCCAGTCGCACCAGAGGCAGCTCCCATGGCCAGCAATAGCATCGCAGCTCCCATGGCCAGCAATAGCAGTGTGTAAGCACTCACCAGCAGAGTGATGCCAGAACAGTGTTCCTTCCACCAGGCTACAAGCCCATGTTTGTTGCTTTCCAATCAAGGAACCTTTCTCACACATTTTCTCACTGCAGAACCTCTCAACTGCAGAGACTACCCTCAGAGGGTGAGATTGGATGCCCTCTAGGGCTCCTGAACTATGAGTAACATGGGAACTGTTAGCCATCAATGCAAGCCAGATTTGCTCCAGCACCAGAAGATGAACAGCAATATCTGACATGAACTTTTGACAAATTGAACAATAGTAACAAAGGACTCTCAACTACACAAACATTTACACCAGATCTTTGGAAATTGGGAACAGAGTATTGCTACTTAGTTATCCCTTTCCCTTCACAAGTGTAACCCCTAGATAGACAATGCTTATGTATCTATGTATTTTAAAATACGCCAATGGGTGCATGCATTATGCTGTAACTTCATGCAATGTCATGGTTAGATAACTATGTTCTTCATGCTATGTAAGCTGTCTACCTATTTGTGATGTCCTCCAGAGTTTCACCCCTTGAATGCTGTATGGAAATTGTACTGCTGATATTTAGTATTGGGAAACTTGCCAGGACAGGGATATCACATTTACCCAGATGCAAAAACCTTCACTGTTCACCCACAGCCTGGTATTTCTGCCATAACCTGCCCTAGTGCCACCATAAGGAACATGCACAGCCCTAGGATACCACACACCCCAGGGCAGATAGCCAGCACCCTGACAGCCCTACAAGGAAGGTGGTTGGGAAGCTCACTGACTCCCACTGCCTGCCTCACAAGTCTCACAGACTGCAAAGCCCACCACATCCTTTCCAGGAAGGAGAGGCCTTAGACAAAGACCCTCCATGTTAGACTTGTCTTGCCAGAGACAAGCAACAGTGCCACTCCCCCCCCTTAGATAGGAACTCCATTCCCTCTTTGTGCCAAACTTAAGGCTCCTAAGGCAAATGGCCTCAGGTCACTGGCTTCCACACCACATCACTGGTGCCATGCAAAATATATGCCAAGCTTGTTGCTTCTGCAGCCCATCTCTCGCACTTGGCTCCCAAGACCCTGGCTACTCAGTGTTCCCAAATAAACACAAAAGGGGAAATACAGAAATGTCCCCTTGGGCCAGATTACAGTACCCCAGCTGGCTTCATGGGTAAGGCATTTGGGAATAATTAAATCTGTCTCTCTGAGCGGGGAAGCCTTGGATGGAAGGAAATGAATTCCATAGCCATATGCTCAGTAAGTCAGCTTGGTATGTATCCCTCCCCCCAGATCAGCCAAGAAGCCTGTGATATGGTTTTGTAGGAAAAAAACAAGCTGGCTGTGATCACTCAGATAGGGTTGCACATCCCTGCTATGTGACCAGCCCAAGACCCTGCCATTCTAGATAAGCCTTCCCAGGAATTCAGCAGCTCACTTGATCCCTGGCACGTAGGCCCTGTCTCCACTCCTCACGATGCTCTGTCATTGTAACCAATAAAGCCTTGCACCCAGGCTAGCAGAGGAGAAGTTCCTGCATGGGGCTGCCTGCTTGAACCCAACAATATGTCTATATATGTAGTCACTCGTACATTGGGTCAGATGAATTACACCCAAGGATATTAAAAGAAATGGCAGACGTAATTTCAGAACCATTGACAATAGTTTGTGAGAAGTGCTGGAGTACAAGGGAAATCCCAATCAATTGGAGGACGGCTAATGTTGTCCCCATCTTCAAAAAGGAGAAAAAAGAGGACCCAAATAATTACCGCCCACTCAGCTTGACTTCAATTCCTGGAAAGATCCTAGAGAAGATTATTAAACAGGCAGTATATAATTATTTAACAAAAAATGCTGTCATTACAAGAAGTCAGCACACGTTTCTTAAAAACAAGTCATGCCAGACCAATTTGATCCCTTTCTTTATTAAAATTACAGGCCTGGTGGATCAGGGGAATGATGTAGATATTGCTTATCTGGACTTCAGTAGGGCCTTTGATAGGGTTCCACATGGTATTGTTCCTAAGAAGTTAGTAGAAAGTGGGATAGATGATGCAACTGTTAGGTGGATTTGTAATTGGCTGACTGATCGCACCCAAAGGGTGATCATAAATGCCCTCTCTTCAGCTTGGAGAGATGTGACCAGTGGGGTGCCCCAGGGTTCTGTTCTGGGTCCACTGTTGTTCAATATCTTTATTAATGACTTGGAGGAAGGAATAAAGAGTATGTTAATTAAATCTGCAGATGATACAAAATTGAGAGGGGTTGCTAATTCCCTAGAGGATAGGATGAAAATCCCAAAGGACTTTGACAGATTAGAGTCCTGGGCCAAAGCTAATGGAATCGGGTTCAACAGAGGGAAATGTAGGGTGCTACATATAGGTAAAAAGAATAAATTGCACAGATATAGAATGGGAGACACCTGGCTGGAAAATAGTACCTGTGAAAGGGATCTGGGAGTCTTGGTGAACCACAAATGGAACATGAGTCAGCAGTGTGATGTGACGGCCAAGAAAGCCAATGTGATTCTTGGTAGCATCAACAGAAGCATCATGTCTAGATCAAGGGAAATGATAATACTGCTCTGTTCTGCTCTGGCCAGACCCCATCTGGAGTACTGTGTCCAGTTCTGTGCACCTCAATTTAAAAAGGATGTTGACAATCTTGAACGGGTCCAGAGAATGGCGACCAAGATGATTGAGGGTCTGGAATGTCTCATGCGCTCCCAGATGCATCTGGTGGGGCCACTGTGAGATACAGGAAGCTGGACTATATGGGCCTTTGGGCTGATCCAGCAGGGCTCTTCTTATGTTCTTATGTTTCTAGAGTTAAGGATTGGGGGACTGAAGCTGAAAATCCTAACCTCTCAGGAAGCAATCTCAAATCAAGAGTTTAAGTTGTCAGTGCAAAGCTCTTCCACAAGAACCCTGTTGATTCCTGCTGTCTCTGGTTTCTTCTACTGTCCCACCACAAAGACTTAATGCCTCAAAATGTATTGAACTGACATTACAAGACCAATGAGAAATTACAAAGGTTTATTTTTCCTTTTCCTCATGAGGCTGCCAAATTGATTATCTCATTTTCCATTTTCCATGTAACATTTACGCCCCGGCCCGGCCCCACAAAAAACAATGTTATCATTCCATTCTGTGAAGAAAACATTACTGAAATCAACATAATTTCTGTGCACTTGCTTTTTTGATAGATATGAACATTATTTTACCTGCCCAGTTTTCTGGTAGATGACTCCAAATTTGAAGTTATTACTGATGACATGTTCATCAAACACAGCAATGAGTTGGGAAGCCTAAGAGGCAGGAGAAAAAGCCTGAATTAGTGGCAAGAGGAGACAGCTACTGGAGCAAATACCCGTGAGGCATGTACAGATACCTTGGGATACAGCACAGGAAAGAAGCGGTCAATATTCACCTCCTCACACAGCAGCTGAAGGAAAAAGGAGGGAGAAGGTTATCAATTCCAGTCCAAGGAACTGGATTTATAAATGAAAGACAGATGACACTACCTCTGTGGGGAGACATTTGATCTGCACACATACTTTGTGCATTCAGATTTACCTTCACAAAAGAATTCAAATAATTGTACATGATTGTTAAAATAAGTTAAAATAAGATATGAAGTCACTCATTTCTGTCCACCTACATCTTCCCATATTAGTTGAACAGGTTGGTAACTCATCCAATCAAAACCTATTACATAAATTTTAAAAATTCAATATTAAATCCAGGCTTACATTTACCAATGGTCCAAGTGCCATATGATGCTTGACGTGGGTGACTCAAAACAGAACCTTGTTCATTTATCATGAGCTTAAAAGGATGAATTTTAAGTACTAGAATTTAATGAACGAAGTAGCTGAAAAGAAAAGATTTATCTACAATCAACAGAAAACGTCCTGATTATTGAATCCCTCATCGAATTCCAAACTGTGATAGAAAGAAAAAATGAGAGAGGGAGAGTAGAACAAGCATGCAAATGAAGCACAACTCCCAAAATGATTTTTCAGTCCCTGCATGGAACATATGCTTATAGTACAATTTCAAAGCACTACTGAAGCTTCCCAATGCAATCATCATTGCAGTGTCAAATGAAAAACTATGTATGCCTTTGCCCTGTACCTAATCCTCAATAAAAAGCTTGCTCCTTGGCCTCTCACCATGATTATTGCTTCGCTGACATCTGACCATCCGGCAGCAGTTTCAAAGATAAAAACAACTTTTTATGTTACCCAAAATCTGATGGTACACAAACGCAAGCATTTTAGTGGGTTCAGTTTAGCTCTCCACACCCACCGCCACCACCAAGAGGTCTACAAAGAGAAATAAACCACATTGGACTATTCATCAGTAGATTATAAGAAGGGGGAATAGAAAAATAACTGTCAGAAAAACTGCTGAGTCTGCAACATACCTTTGCCATTTGAACAGCATTGGGAAACTCATTCAGGCAGGAAATAGGGATCAAGTCATGCTTTGTACCAGTTCGAGTCCTAATAAAAGCCAACAAAAAAACAGTGAACAAATGCTAAAGGGAGTTGTGTAATGTCTCCAGCTTTTGGGAGGTGGTGGTGTTCCCAAACCCTCCCCACTTTTTAACCCAACCAATCTTCTTAGAGTTTCAAATAGCCTACAAGAATTAAGAAAAGGCTGTGTGATCCTTAAGATGATACAGATCTTAATACTACTCTCCTCAAAGATAAAGATATGGTTACACAACTTAAAGAAGAAATGAGTATTTTAAGAAGAATATATCCCATGAAATGCCAATGTGCATTGTCTGGGATGCAGCAAAGGCAATTGCAAGGGGAATTTCAATTAGATCGGCAGCAAAGAAGAGGGAAATCCAGAAAGAAGGAAAAGAAGTAAAAAAAAGCGATACAAGAATTTGAGAAAGAACTTTAAAAAAACCAAAAGAGGAGATAAGAATAAGACTTAAAATGAAGCAACATAAGCAAAATACCCTTTTGTCAGAAGAAATGGCAAAAAAATGAAGTTTGCTAAGGTAATTTCTTTTTGAAAATTCACATAAATCAGGGAGGTGGTTGGCCTATAGACTGAGAAAAGAAAAAGAGAGCACTTACCTACAAGTGTTAAGAGATAAAGAAGAGAAAGAAAGATATTTTGAGAGCACCTAAGAGGTGACCTGATTGAAGTTTATAAAATCATACATGGTGTGGACAAAGTAGATAAGGAAAAATTGTTTTCCCTATCACACAACACTAGAACTAGGGAGCACTCCATGAAACTTTTGGGTGCTAGATCTGAAAAAAATAAGAGAAAGTATTTTTCCACCCAGAGGATCACTGGTCTATGGAATTCCCTGCCGGAAGAAGTGGTGACAGCTGTCAGCCTTGACAGCTTTCAGAAAGGATTAGACAAGTTCATGGAGAACAGGGGTATCAATGGCTACCATTATGGATGCCTGTCTCTCCAACCTCTAGGTTGGAGAGATAGGCAGAGTATTCCGCAATTTCATTTGCAGGGAATTGTAAGCAGGTGAAGACATCTGCTTGGGAATACCCTGAAGCAAATGGTGAGCCACTGAGTGAGACAGAATACTGGACTGGATGGGCTATGGCCTGTTCCAGCAAGGCTGTTCTTATGTTCTTATGAACATTTGGAGATGAAAAATATTGTCAATTTTATGAAAACCGATACACAATAAAAGAGATCCCAAAAGAAAAACAGGAAGCATAATTGAGAGAAAACAGTAAACTAAAATTAACAGGTAGCCAAAGGGCAGCACTATAGTTTATAATAGATTGTGGAAGCAATTAGAAGGCAGAAGAGCGGCAAAGCACCAGGTTCAGATGGATTATTGATTGCATTTTATAAAGAATTGGGAGACACAATAACTCTACCATATAAAAATTATTAGAAGTAATTCTGGAAAAGAAGGAAATGTTGGCTACATGGACTCAAGCAACAATAGCTATAATTCATAAAGAGAAAAATTTAAAAAGGATGTTGACAACCTCGAGCGGGTGCAGAGGAGGGCGACCAGGATGGTTGAGGGTCTGGAGGAAATGTCTTATGAGGAACGGCTTAGGGAACTGGGAATGTTTAGCCTTTCAAAAAGAAGGCTGAGGGGGGATATGATAGCTATGTTTAAATATTTGAAAGGATGTCATATTGTAGAGGGAACAGGTTTGTTTTCCATGGCTTCAGAGACTAGGACTCGGGGCAATGGTTTCAAACGACAGGAAAAGAGATTCCATTTGAACATTAGGAAGAACTTCCTGATGGTTAGAGCTGTTCGGCAGTGGAATATGCTGCCACAGAGGGTGGCTGAGTCTCCTTCTTTGAAGATTTTTAAGCAGAGGCTGGATGGCCATCTGTCAGAAATATTGTGATGGGGTTCCTGCATGGCAGGGGGTTGGACTAGATGGCCCTTGAGGTCTCTTCCAACTCTATGATTCTATGATTCTATGATACCAAATAAATTAAAAATTATAGACCAATATCGCTGCTCAATTTGGATTATAAAATCTTTGCTTCTATATTGGTGGCTATATTTAAAAAGATCTTAGCACAAATAATACAACAAGATCAAATAGGTTTCTTATCAAAATGCCAGATGCACAATAATATGAAGACAATCTTTAACATATTAGAATATTATGAGCCCCATCCAGAAAAACAAGCAGCTTTGATATTCTTGGATGTGGAGAAAACTTTCAATAATGTCAATTGGAATTTTATGTTAAAGCATTTAGAATATATAGGAATTGGCCAAAGATTCAGAGATTATATTACAATATATACACAGCAAAGAGCTAAGGTAAAAATTAATACTGATCTCACAGAAGTAATAAAAATAGAGGAAGGAACCAGACAGGGCTGCCCTTTATAGCTCTTGTTATTTATATTGACCTTAGAAGTAAAGAGAGAGAGAGAGAGAGATCAAAAGGAGATACAAGGTTTGAAAATAAGGCAAGAAGAACATAAACTATGGGCCTATAAGTCTTTATATTGGAAGTAGAGATGGGCACGACCAGGAAAAATGACGTTTCGAGTTGTTGTGTGTCGGAGCCGGCCCGTTTCGGCTGTTTCCGTTTGTCGCAAAATTTTTCAAACATTTGTCGTTTCGTTTGTCGTTTGTCGTTAGTACTGGTTGAGTTAGTGGGCTGCACCTCTGGGTGCCTCTAACCCACTAAGAAGGACAGTGTACTGGCGTATGGGTTAGGGTTAGGGTTAGGGTTAGGGCTAGGGTTATAGTGGGCTTTTTATGCCCGACTGGCACATTCCAGAAGTCTCAGTCAAAACCTGGCCAAGTGGCCATGCGATTGGTGGAATGGCTCCAAAAATTTGCATGGTCCCATCCCATGGCCAGCCCATCATTGCACAGGTGTAAAAAAATAAAAATAAAAATAAAAATAAAATAAAATCAATGGGATTGGAGGCAGATGTTTATTGCAAGAAAAACCCACTGCTGCTACTGTAAAAATTCAGGCAGTTAAAATACCTAATTTTCGCATGTATCTGTGTGGTGCTTTGGTGGGTTTTTGGACCACGATTTCAAAAAAAATATTGCGGTCGCCATTTTGGATTCCCCCGCACCGCATGGCATGGCGAGACGACGAGGATGCCCCCCACCCCGCACCGCATGGCATGGCGAGACGACGAGGATGCCCAGGACAGGAGAGGGGGGGAGGCCGGGGACCCCCCCCCCAGAAACCACCCCTCTGGTAGGTGCCCTCACTCAAGCAGGCATATTTTCGCCTGCTTTTTTGCCCGGGAATCGGGGTGTTTTTTTTAACTTTTTTTCTGTGCCGCTTGGCATCGCGCGATCGCCGCGATGCCATGAACGACAACGACAAATCAGACCCAATTTTTCTTTTATCGGTTCGAGTTCGAGTTCTGACGGCTTAATTGTCGTTACCGTTTCCGTTGCGTAACGGAAACGAGGAACGGAAACGGAAACGAGAATTTCGCCAAGTCGTGCCCATGTCTAATAGGAAGATCCAATCAACTTAGTGGAGGTATGGAAAAAACTGATAATGGGCTTTGGAGAGATGTTGGCACTCAAAATAAATGAAGAAAAGACAAAGAGACTAATTAATAATATGGGAACAGAGGAGAAAATAATATAGATGGAAAGGTCTAACTTTAAAGAAGATAATGCTATAACATATCTAGGAGTAAAAATAACTAAAAAGTATATCAAGACAATTATTTGAAAATCATGAAGGAAATACAATTAGACCTTGGAAAATGGAACAGGATGTAACTATCATTAATTGGGGAGAATATTAGTTATTAAAATGAATGCATTACTGAAAGTGTTGTTCCTATTCCAGATGATACCGTTGATGCTGAAAAGAACATTTTTTATGGAAATGGAAAAATTGACTTTGAAATTTATTTGGCAAGGGAAGAAACCAAGGATTAAGAAGAAGGCATTATAAGATTATGTGAGCAGAGCAGGCCTGGGAATTCCAGATCGGGAATTGTATTATAAAACTTGTGCATTGGGATGGTTAAGAGCGTGGATTCTGTTAGAAAATCTGAGGGTTTGGAAATTAGAAGGTCATGAACTAAATTTATGCTGGCATGCATTTGCATGCTATAAAAGGATGAAAGAACAGAAAAAATAGTAATCATATGACTAGGAAAGCTCTATGGAGGGTATGGGAGCCTGAATTAAAGACAGAGGAAGAACTTTAAAAACAAATTATTAGACTGGTGGGCAAGATGACAGCTGCAGTCAAGATTCAGTAAACATAAAAAAGAAGGCTTTTATGTACAGAAAACTGATTTTGATATATTGTTACTGGGGAATGAAGGGAATTTTATTGAGAAAATGTACAAATATCTCTTGGAGCGCAAAACCGAATATGAAATTGTAAAAGATTGTATGATCAAATGGATTCAGAATATAGGACATAACATTGAGACAGAGCATTGGAAACAACTGGGGGAAATTATTATAAAGTATACAAAAGCAGTGAGTCAGAAAGAAAATGTATACAAAATATTTTATAGATGATATATAACACCACAAAAATAGTTAAAATGTATGGAAATGTTGATAATGTAAGCAAAAAGAAGGGACCTTTTATCATCTGTGGTGGACAAATTAGGTGATTAACAATTATTAGAAAATGGTACATGAGATGTTAGAATTTTTTGAGTTGTACAATCCCATTTAAACCAGAAATATTTTTGTTAAACCAAAGATCATAGCAAGAAATATTTATTAATGTATATGCTAATTATTGGTAGGATTTCTCTAGCTAAATATTGGAAAACAAAGGAAAATCAAGAGCTTTTGACGGTTGTGAGTTTTTCAGGCTGTTTGGCTGTATTCTGGAAGTTTTTCATTCTGGTGTTCCAGAACATAGCCAAACAGCCCGAAAAACTCACAACAACTATAAGATCCCAGCCATGAAAGGCTTCGAGAATACAGTAACCCCCTGCCGATCGCGGGGGTTAGGGACCCACCCTACCCGCGATCCATGGATATGTGGAAGCAGGTGGGGGGCGGGGTGGGGGGGATTGTTCGCCTGTCGCAGAAGTCTTAGGGCGGCAAGTGCCAGCAGTGACAGGGGGATCTGACCTCCCGCCGCCGCCCACCCGCACCGCCCGAGACTTCTCCTCCGGGGCCGGCTCCATTGAAAAGCATTGCCAATGCATTTCATTGGCCAAAATTTTCCCCATTGGAAAACATTGGCTCAATGCTTTCCAATGGGGAAAATTTCTCCATTGAAATGCATTGCCAATGCATTTCAATGGAGATTGCGGCCCCGCCCCTGCCACCCCTGCACGGCTCCGTGAAGCCTCGGAGGGGGCAGGGGTGGCTCTGAGACTTTCTGGAGGGGCCCAGGGGGGTGGCGGGGAGCCATGCGATGGCTCCCCGCAACCCTCCCGGGCAGCTCTGTAAAGTCTCGGAGGGGGCAGGGGGTGGCGGGGAGTGACCTGATCACCCCCCGCGCCCCTCAGCGGTGCAGGTACTGCGATCCCGCAATGTAGCCGGAGCGCGGGACCTGTACCGCGAAATGGCGGGGGGTGACTGTACAGCTTATGGACAAATACGTAGCAACTGCAGAGATGGACATCTTGTCAGAACTGCTCAGAGAGAAAGATTTACAGAAGGCAAGAGAATGTTGGAGACCTCCACATGTTTATTATGAGAAAGAAGCCAGCAAGCGACTAGATTTCTAGCAGATTAAATTTATAAGTAGTCCTTGTACCAAGGTTGTTAATGATGTGAGGTTTTATGTAGTTTCCTTTTTTATCTATAGATTCCCTGCCCCTTCCCCTTAATCTCTGTTTTGGAAAATAATTTAAAAAGATGATATAAATCTAATAACAGGGTGATACCTTTATTGGACCACTTTAAAAATGAAGAAATTGCAGGCTTTTGTGAAAAAAAATTCATCAGTTTTGCAGAAATTCTGCCACAAACTAGCTATTAAAAAACACCAAAGACCAAGAATGACCCAAACAAAGCCTGTACAGGGAGACTTTCCCAGTACAGCAACCAGGAAAAGTTAAAAGAAAGAACCGGTTGCTTACCTGTAATGGTGGTTCTTCGAGTGTCCTCCGTGATTCCACACCATAATGCTATGGTACCGGAAGCACTTCTAAGCAAGGAAGTAGAAGCGTTAGTCTCCGCCCCACCACCCATGGTCCCTTGCGTTCCCGCCGAAACGCCTCAGTTCCCTCTACACGCCGTAATGAGGATAAAAATCCAGAACTGACGTGACTAGAGGGGAGGCGGGCGGGTTGGTGTGGAATCACGGAGGACACTCGAAGAACCACCATTACAGGTAAGCAACCGGTTCTTTCCATCGTGTCCTCCGTGAATCCACACCATAGGGTGAGTACCAAGCTACCTGAGAAGGTGGTGGGGAGTCACGGAAGAACAGCAGCCAATACCGCCCGGCCAAAGGATGCAGAGGACTTGGCCCTAGTGTCCAGACGGTAGTGGCGGACGAACGTAGATGGTTGAGACCACGTGGCTGCCCTGCAGATATCCTCGAGGGGGATGCCACGGAGAAAGGCCGTAGAAGAAGCCATGGCTCTGGTGGAATGAGAGCGCACTCCCTGAGGGAGGGGGCGGTGAGACAATCGGTAACAAAGTCCAATAACGTCAACAATCCATTTAGAAAAACGTTGAGAAGAAACAGGGGACCCATGAAACCTGGGCCCGTAAGCAATAAACAAACGAGGGGTGCTTCGGAGAGCAGCAGTTTTAGAAACATAGAAGGCCAAGGCCCTACGGACATCCAGGGAGTGGAGGTCCCGCTCAATAGGAGTAGACGGGGATGGGAAAAACACAGGGAAGGTGATTGGTTGGGAGAGGTGGAAGGGGGAGACCACCTTAGGGAGAAAGGAAACGTCTGGGTAGGCGACAACTTTGTCCGGAAAAAACTGAAGGTAGGGCCGGTCATGTCGGAGCGCACAAAGCTCACTGGCTCGTCTAGCCGAGGTGATGGCAACCAAGAAGGCAACTTTCAGGGTGAGAAGACGGAGAGATGCAGTTGCCAGGGGTTCAAAAGGCGGCTGGGTTAAGGCTTGCAGGACCAGGCGAAGAGACCATTGAGGAGTCGGGAGCCGTCTGTCCGGGTAGGTGTTTTTAAGGCCCCTCATAAACGTTTTCAGCCTGGGATGCCTGAAGAAAGCTGAAGCCACAGAACCAGGAGGCTGGTGAGCCACTATGGCCGAAAGGTAAACCCGGAGGGAGGACATGGAGAGACCAGACTGCTTCAAATAAAGGAGAAAGCGAAGGATTACTAGTAGGGGAGGGTTAAGGTGAGGATAGGAGTGGGTAGCCGTGAAGGCCCGAAAGCGCCTCCACTTAGAACGGTAATTCCTCCTGGTGGACGGTTTTCGAGCGGCCTGGCAGATGGCGTCTATCATGGCCTGATCCTCCAAGCCGTCAGCTTGAGGTTCGGAAGATGTGGATGGAGTACCAGCCCGTTGTCCCTCGACAGAAGGTCGGCCACTAAAGGTAAGGAGATGTAATCCTGGGTCATCTGGAGAAGGGAGGCGAACCAAGGTTGACGAGGCCACCAAGGGGCAATCAGTATGGCATTGGCCTTGTCGCGGCGTAATTTCACCAGAGTTCTGTGGAGAAGGGGATTGGGGGAAAAGCATACAGGAGATGGCGGGACCACCGGAACATAAAGGCGTCTCCCAGAGATCGAGGGCCGACACCCGCCCGGGAACAAAAGCGGTCGCACTTGGCGTTGGTCTCCGAGGCAAACAGGTCGATGGAAGGGAGGCCCCATCTCCGAACCAGGAGTCGGAAGACGGAGTCTCGGAGTTCCCATTCGTGGGAAATCGAGGTCTGGCGGCTGAGGGTGTCCGCCAAGTCGTTGTCGTCTCCTGAGAGGTGGATCGCCATCGGATAGATCTGGTGTAGAAGGCACCAATCCCAAAGGTCGATCGCGAGGGACAGGAGCGCCAGGGAGTGGGTGCCGCCCTGCTTGTTCAGGTACCACATAGCTGTGGAATTGTCCGTAGCGATCAGAACTACTTGACCCCGAATCAAGGGAAGAAATGCCTTCATGGCTATAAAAATGGCCAAAAGTTCCAACTCGTTGATGTGACGAGAGGAGTCCGGAGCGGACCAGAGACCATGGATCTGGTGTTTGCCACAAAAAGCCCCCACCCCGAGAGGCTGGCGTCTGACGTAATCTGGACAGTTGGGGAAACAGGTTGGAAACGACGGCCGGCAAAGAGATTGGACGGACGGAGCCACCAGCGAGTGCGCTCCCAGACCTGGGTGGGAACGAGGATAGGTGTTTGAGGGGGGTCCACCTCTGGGTCGAATTGGGTCAGGAGGCACATTTGGAGGTGCCTCATATTCAGTCGGGCGTGTGGTACCACTGAGGTGGTGGAGGCCATCAGCCCGAGAATTCGTTGGACAAGCCGAGCCGGTGCGTGGGTATTCGGGCGCAGTAAGGTGATGGCCGAGGTGATGTCCGCGGCGGCCAGAGGCTGGAAACGCCTTTCGGCGTAGGGAGTCTATCACTGCCCCGATGTACTCGACTCGTTGAGAGGGAACCAATTTGGATTTTCGCCATTGACCTCGAGCCGAGATCCTGGAGGAGATGGAGAGTAGTGCGAAGATGTTGGAGGGCCTCGGCGCGCGAGGAGGAGACCAGAAGCCAATCGTCTATATAGGGAAAAATAACTATCCCTTGTGAGCGCAGGAAGGCCGCTACGGGAGCCATACACTTGGTAAACACCCTGGGTGCCGTCGCGAGGCCAAAGGGCAGGGACAGGAACTCGAAGGCCTGATCCGAAATGATGAAGCGCAGGTACTTGCGGTGAGAAGGATGGATAGAAATGTGAAAATAAGCGTCCAAGGTCGATAACTGTGAACCAATCGTTTGGTTGAAGTAGCGGGAGGATAGTCTCTAGGGTAACCATTTTGAACTTTTTTGGTGGAATAAACCAATTGACGGATCTGAGGTCCAGTATGGGTCGGAGGCCCCATCTTTCTTCGGGACAGTGAAGTAGGGGGAGTAATGGCCCAGAGGAACATGTTCTGGTGGCACAGGACGGATGGCGGCCTTTGGAGAAGAGTGGAAATTTCGGCCCAGAGTACAGGAGATGGGGAAGTTGGTACAACCTGACCCGTAGGGGGGAGAGTGGAGAACTCTATTCGGTACCCCGTCGAAATGATGGAGAGGACCCATCTGTCCGTGGTGATACGGCGCCACGCAGGTAGGAACGGCCGTAGTCGGGGTAGGTCAGAAGTCCTTGCGACCCGTTTATCCTGGTGACGGGCAGAAGGGCGGAACTTGGACTTCTGTTGCTTGTCCTTTCCGCGAATGCTGTCGCAGAAGAGGAGGGGAAGGACTGGTCCCGCTGGTGCTGTCTCGGGGAGGACTGGGTGAAGGGTCTCTTCCATGAGGAGCGAAAGGACCGATTTTGTTTGGATGGGACCAAATTAAGGCGTTTAGCAGTGTTTTGGCTCTTCTGGTGCTCGTTCATGATCTCATCCGTCTTTTCATGGAATAAACCTTCCCCTTCAAATGGTAGGCTACATATTTTGTTTTTGGAATCCTCAGACAGACCAGTGGATCTTAGCCAGGCGTGGCGGCGAAAGGCGATGGCGGAGCCCATGGCCTTGGTGGCAGCATCAGAGGCATGGCGGCCGGACCTCATCTGTTGGGCAGCGATGGACAACGCCTCTTCAATCACTGGGAGAGCAGCGGCCTTAGAGGCATCAGCCGCAGAGTCGATGGATGACTTGATCCTGTTGATGAGGACTCGCTGGTAAGCGGCCATAGCGGCTTGGTAATTGGCCATTTTGAAAGACAAGGCAGCTGTTGAGTATAGTTGCCTGGCCATGGTGTCTATTTTTCTACCCTCCTTGGAAGGGGGAATGGGGATCTGGGAAGACCTGGATTGCAGCTGAGAAGCGGAGACAACCACAGAATTAGGTACTGGGTGTTTGGCAAGAAAGGGTGCATCCTCATCAAAAACCCTGTAGAAACCCTCCAGCTTTCTTGATTTAGAGGAGGAAGGGATCTTTTAAAAGAGTCCTTGGCCATATCGAGGATGGATGGGAGGACCCCAAGGTGTGCAGGAGAATTAGAGTCAGATGCAATCTGATCAAACAAATGATCAGAATACTGAGGGGTGGGGTGATGCACAGGAATGTTGAGAGTAGTAGCCATCTTGTTAATGAATTCAGAGTAGTTACCAATGGAGTCCGCAGAAGATGGAGGGCTCTCCCTGCAACATTGGAATCAGGAGTAGCAGGTCTGTCCTGATCGGTACCGTCGTCATCCCCAGAGTCAGAAGAGGCGGTAGAAGATGACTCCGAGTTAGACCGTGAGGGTGGGTTTGCATCCGTAACAGCTTACCGGGGACGGTGCCGAGTAGCCACCGCCTTGGAGCGCTTATGCCGACGTGCTTTGACGGGTTCAAACGCCAGTGAACTGGAGGACCTCGGTTCCGAAGGTCTGTCTCTGTCGAACCATGCGTCGGCAGGCTGCCAACCGGGTCCCGTAGGGTATGGTACCGGTGGAAAACCCGGGAACATGGGGTAAGTCGGGAAATGGTACGGTACCAGGGGGCCTGGCTAGACGGCCGGCCAGGCAGGCGGTACCGAGGATACCGACGGCCAGGTAGAAGGTCCCGGCGGCCACCCCCACGGCTGCGCCTGAGGGACCGATGGAGAAGGTCGAGAGCGAGGGGGGTGCGAAGCTGTTGCATCGGTATCGCGGCGATGCTTCTTCGCTGCCAAGGAGAAGAAGGTTCCTCTTCACAGTCGGCAGTGCGCTTCCGAGCCATATGCTCCGGATGGGCGCTAAGTTCAGGTACCGGTGGCAAAGGCGGTACCGTTTGCCAACCCGGTGCCGGGTAGCCAGGAAAAGTCGGATGCGACATAGGCGCAGGCATCTGGACGGAAGGTCGCGATAAGGCTGCACTGGTGAACAAGGAAGCCAACTCCGAACGATGGGGTGGCTTACCGAGAGCAAACAAGGCGAATCCGAGGAGCATATCGATACCGGCGAACGGTTCGGAGATAAAGATGGCGATCTCCGGCGGGCAGGCGACTTGTCTCGACGCGGTTTCTTGGGTACCGAAGCCTCGGTATCGGTCTTTTTCGACTTAGATTTTTTGGTCGGTTTTTCCACAGGTTCCGCCGCCGCTTGAGAGGTGGACTCGGACTCCATCGGGGGCTTCAGGGATTTCTCCAGAAGGTAAGTATTGAGTCTATGCCTCCTATTTCTGAGAGCCTGGGAGCTGAGACTCTTACAATGCGGGCAGGAGCTCTGGGAATGGGCCTCGCCGAGGCAATACAAGCAGGAAGAGTGGCCGTCGGAGAAAGGAATTTTCCCCCCGCAACGGACACAGTTTTTGAAGAGGGCCCGTTGGGCCATAAAAGTTGTTCGAAGAGATCCGTGACTGGAGCAGAGATTTCCGTTACCATCCAACACGGCGGTTAGAGGGAACTGAGGCGTTTCGGCGGGAACGCAAGGGACCATGGGTGGTGGGGCGGAGACTAACGCTTCTACTTCCTTGCTTAGAAGTGCTTCCGGTACCATCGAGCGCGACGCGCACGAGAACCCTATGGTGTGGATTCACGGAGGACACGATGGAGAAGCAAGATCTAGGCAAGCATTAACTAAATTACTTTGGTGGCACACACGAAGCCACATACTATGCAACTAGTTTTTAAAAAATCCTGCTACTATGTAGTAAACTGTAATACATATTTAATAAATACATCAAAACTAGAAGGGTTTTGGTTTGTCTTGTCTTCATGAGGAATTCTTATTTATTTATTTCCATCTAAAAAGGAGGTGTATATTAACAATATTTATATTTGCATACAGTGCATGATAGGTTAATATTTTCTAGCAATCTATATAACAATACAGAATTATATCTCCTCTTCTGCTATCCTATTTCCTATATGTAACCATTCATAGAAAGCATTCCAGGATTCAAAAAACTTACAGTCCTCTTTCTCTTTTAGTCTGTAGGTTAGTCTGTCCATTTCTGCACAGTCAAGTATTTTATTTATTATCATTTCTTCTGATATATATAAGTCGCTTTCCCAAAATTGGGCCCAAATAAGTCTAGCCGCTGTTATTATGTGCACAACTAAGTAGTTGTTTTGTATTGGCATTAAGTTTGAAGTCATACCGAATAAAAATAATTCTGGTCTAAATTCTATGTTCTGTTTTGTAATTTGGTTCAACCATGTATGGATCTTTATTCAGAAACTTCTAGCCCTGTCGCATGTCCACCACAAATGGTAATAACGACCCTACATGTTTTTTGCATTTACAACATTTGTCCGATGTGTTGCAGTATATTCTAGATAGTTTGACCGGTGTAACATGCCATCGATAAAACATTTTGAAAAGATTTTCTTTGTATGCTGCAGATGTTGTAAGCGTATAATTTTTTGTCCACAACTTTTACCATTGTGCCAGTTCAATCGTATATCCAAAATACTTGGCCCATTGTATCATTGTTTCTTTTACTTCCTCGTCCTGCATTTCATAATCTAATAAATATTTATATGTTTGCCTTATTTGCTTCTCTTCCATAAAGAGTAAAGGTTTATCAATCGGTAAGTATTAATCTTTAAATCCAACTGTTTTAGAATCCTGATTATATATTCTTTTCATTTGTAATAGGGGCCACCAAGAATAAGACAATCCCTGGCCCTTCAGTTGCGTTTCAATCTTTAAAACTCCTCCTTCATTCAGCAATAGGTCATAGGGAGTTGCTTTTTCTATGTCCATCACATTGGGGTATATGGTTGCCTCCAGGGGTGATACCCATCATGGTGTCTTCCTGTAAAACTTTAATTGTTTCCCATATTCTCAATAAAGAACGTCTTATTTTATGGTTTTCAAAACATTTATGCTGTTTAGAATTGCTGTACCATGTAAATACGTGCCAGCCAACTTGGAGATCATGGCCCTCCAGATAGAGCACTGTATTCTTTTATTTTTTAACTTAATCCACTCCCGTATCCATGTCAGGGCACATGCTTGATAGTACAGATACCAGTTCAGTAATTCCCATCCTCCTCTTTTCTTTGTCTCCTGTAGTAGCTTAATCCTAATTCTTGCTTTTTTCCCTTGCCAGACAAACTTTGAAGTTTTCCTATTTAGTTCCTGGGAGAATTTTTTATCTAGTCTAATTGGCAAATTTTGAAATAAATATAGTAATTTGGGGAGGACATTCATTTTCAGAGTAGCAATTCTTCCCATTAGAGCAGGCCTGCCCAAAGTCCGGCCAGGGGGCCAAATCCGGCCTGTCAGGCCATTCTGAGTGGCTGGCAGCTGGCTGGTCTGCCCCTCCCTCCCCCTCCTTTGCCCCATTTTTTTTAAATCTTTCACCAACACTGACACCGCCGGGAAGCTTGAGGGGCTGTGCCGGCCGGCCGGCCAGCCGCTGAGCAGAAGCTTGTGGGGCTGGGTGGGCGGGCGAGGGGACAGGCTACCACCACCACCACCACGGGGAAGCTTGTGGGGCTGGACGGACAGGCGGTCTGCCACCACCAGCACCACAGGGGAATGTGTGGGGGTGGGCAGGCCAGCAGGCCTCTGCCACCACCAAGGAGCTGGCGGGTGAGCTGTCTCCACCGCTGGGGACCTTGGGGGGGTTCAAGGTTGTACAGATCGCCTCTTCCAAGGGGCAACCTGTGGCCACGGCTCCCTGTGCTTCCTTTGGTCCCCACCTTCCTTCCTTCCTCCCTCCCTTCCTCAGTCCCCACCTCCCTCCCTCCCTCCCTTGGTCCCCACCTTTCTTCCTGCGGGTGGGGTTGCAAGGGGTCAGTGGGTGGGGCTTGCAGTGGGGTGGCAGGGTCAGGGAGCAACCAGCCCCTGACACATTCTCAGCCACCAAATCTGGCCCTCCTTACAAAAAGTTTGGGCACCCCTGCATTAGAGACATTCCAAATCTCTTCCATCTTTCCAAATCATCTACGATTTGTTGCAATAATATAATGTAATTGTCATCTTTCAACGAGGAGCATCTTGATGTCAGATTTATCCCCAGATATCTAATTTTTTTACTATTTGTATCCTAGTGTTGTTTGTGACTTGTGGTTTCTGTTTCTCTGTTAGGTTTTTCGTCAAGAACTTAGTCTTTGTCATGTTCATTTTTAATCCTGCCAATTCTCCATACCTCTTCTTCTAAAAGATTCTGTACTGAAGTTAATGGATCCTCTAGAATGAAGACCTGGGCCGTTACTTCACGAAGTGCCTCGCTTCGAACCGACCTTGCCTTCGCTGTGAATTCGGAGGCGGTCACGTGGCGGTCACGTGTTCTCGCTTCGGTCCCGCCCCTGTTTCTCAGTACTCACGAGCTGCAGTTTTAGGACCGATTCGAGCACAACCTCGCGTGCTCCCTTCGCATTCGCATGCCACTTTTCAATGTTCCTTATTTCCCATCCGTCCTTTAAAAAAATACCTACCGACGGCGTATCGATGCACTGATGCTGGACTGTCACTTGCAATGGCTCTACTGATTTCAACTGTTTCCTGGCATCATTGGCAGCCCCCCCCCCGCTGCCGCCACTACTCGGGGGGAGCCCCGCATGGCACAGCCGCCCGCCCTCCGCCGCTTGCACGCTGCCTGCCCCGGGTGCCCTGCCCTGGCCGGGCGAGGCGGCAGCGGCTCCTCCTGCTCCCGCCGCCGCTGCCGCCGCCGCCGCTGCTACTCGAGCGAGGAAGTAACAGCGCAAAGCGATGAAACGATATAGCGATGCACCGATATCCCTGTTTGAATATTTTTTTAAAAAACTTGAAATAAAAGCCAAAAACCGAGACCACACGTCACGTTGGGAGCGAAGCGAGATGCGAAGCGAAAAGATTCCCGGCCCCTGGCAGGGGAACCACTCACCCCGCTTGGAGCACGGTAAAGGGGGCGTGGTCGGGATGGCATCGCAGCCAAAAAGGAGGAGCGTGCGGACTGAAACGATCGATTCACACAGAAATGAGGGCTTGCCGCGAAGCGAGCGGTTCGTGAAGTAACGGCCTAAGTCATCCGCATAGGCTTGCAGTTTATATTCTTCCTCTCTTACTCTTGTTCCGCGAATTCCTTTGTTTTCTCTTACCCTTCTGGTCAGCACTTCCAGTGTCAAAATGAATAATAATAGTGATAGGGGACATCCCTGTCTTGTTCCTCTTTCTATGTCTATATTTGATGTTGTTTCTCCATTTACCAATATTTTAGCTGTCTGTTTGTCATAAGTGGCTGCTATAAAATTTTGAAATTTTATGCCAAAGTCCATTTTAACTAATTGTTGTTTCATAAAAAGCCAGTCCAAGTTGTCAAATGCCTTTTGAGCATCCAGGAAGAGCAAGGCAAGTTGTTTACCCGGGTAAGCTTCATAGTACTCCAGTATATTTAAGATTGTTCTAATGTCATTTCTTATATTTCTTCTTGGGAGGAAGCCATTTTGGTCAGTATAAATAAATTCATTTAAAAACTCTTTTACCCGGTTTGCCATAATTGACGCTAAGATTTTGTAATCTACATTTATTAACGATATCGGTCTGTAATTTTTTTTATTTCTTTCAGGAATTCTTGAAAAGGGTTCTGATGTAAGCACTCAGGTCATTCCCTCACTGCTATGACACTGGCTCCTTCCACGTCAGAGCCTATGGAATGCCATGACTGGCACAGTCTTGACAGGTGAGCTCTGATGCTAAGAACATATTTGGTGTAAATCAACACAAATGAGGTTTGTGCCAAAATACAATTTTACCTCAGCAACAAACGGAGGTTATCTTGCCCTTCAACTTGTTCATACTTCACCGAAAGGACCAAGTAGCCCAAAGTTGTGTCATTGGCATAAAAATTCTGATGCTCCTAAAAATAAAGTATTAGAATGACTATTTGCATCACCATACCAGAAAGAAAGAAATGCATAATCTCCCCCTTACATAGGTGCTAGATATCCCTAGCTTTGCCACTTCCAACCAGGTCTTCTGAATTCAAGAGCTGAATTAACCTGAGTTGCTTGTGAACATGAGAAAACTTTTAGGCTGAACTGGGACGGGGTGTCCATTGCAGTCCATGTGGTGATACAAGAACATATGCTAGGGATCAAGTTCCTGTGGCTGTGACACTGGCATGCTCCATTTGTGAGCAGCCTGTAAATAATGTTGCTGATACTGTTCCATTTTGTGGGTATTAGTACAGCTTTTAAGGACACAGTGTACCTCCTGTTTCAAGATATGTTCCTGCTGGAAAATGGGTGGTATAGAAATAAAACAAATCATCATCATCATCATCATCATCATCATCATCATCATCATCATCATCATCATCATCATCATCATCATCATCATCATTAAAAGACAACATTTAAAGCTAACAACAGTGAGTATACAAATACTAAAAAAGATCAAACAAATGCCATATGTAAAAAAAAACTGTAAACAAAAGCACCACCAAAGCACATTCAAAGCAGTAGGATACAACAATCCATTTAAAACCCCCACTTGGGCAGCTAGTCACTGAGGGAAAGCTTGCCTGGAGAGAAAGGCCTTCTCCTGCTTGTGGAAGGACAAAACAGATGGGGCCAGTCTGGCCTCCGGTGGGAGGGAGTTCCGAAGTCTGGGAGGAGCAACAGAGAAAGCCCTCTCCTGTGCCCTCATCAGACACACCTGTGAGGGTGGTGGGACTGAGAGGAAAGCCTCTCCTTATGAATGTAATGCTTGAGGTGAGAGATGTAGCCCTTGAGATAGCTTGGCCCCAAGCCTTTTAGGGTGTTACAGGTTAGATCCCACACTCTGAATTCTATCTAGGAATGGATCAGCAGCCAGTGGAGCTACTGTAATGAGGGTTATGAGATCCCTGTAACCATCCTCAATTAACCATCTGGCTACTGCATTTTATACCCAATGAAGTTTCCTAACATTTCTCAGAGGCAGCCCCACGTAGAATTCATTACAGTAATTTAACTGGGACCAATTATAGCTTGGTCTCGAGATCCTTCGGTTCACATGTTCATCTTGTTTAATTGTTCATCTTGTTTAATTTTTATTCTGCTTCAAAGTATTCCAAATATTTTAATTGTGTTCAAGTATTCAATCATTTTAGTTCTTCTACTGTGATTTCATTGGAGGTAACCCACCATGTGTATAGATAGATAGATAGATAGATAGATAGATAGATAGATAGATAGATAGATAGATAGATAGATAACTTTAAATCAAACACAGAACTTCAGTTCTCCTACCTTTCCCAGGAAGTGTTTGCGGTATAGCCTGGCTGTTGGGTCATATTCCAGCTTAACTTTGCCACTACAAGGAAAAGGCAGGTCATGCGGTTCTGAGCTGGAGACAGGAAGGCTGTGAGAGGTTCCTTCAATCCAGTAACCCCCAAACTGGGGTAAGATAATGAGGGGGTAAGGCCATCCCCTCCGTAACACCTAAGGGAAAAGAAAGTTAGTCTGGAATAATGCAAGCATGTGGAGTCAAGGCAAAACTGATCCCCATCAGTGGCCAAAATCCCATTGGTTATACCTGCAAGGCTAATACCCAAATGCCTCAACAGCATGCCTTTTTTTGGGGGGGGGAGGGGGAACTGCCTCTAGAAATCACTATTAGGCATTATAGGTTGGGTTTTTGAGGAATTTGACCGCTAAATTTGATTCAGTATCTGTAGTGTGTTAAGTGCAATGAACCCAGCCCATTTGCCAGTGTTGGTGAATCTATGGCACGGGTGCCAAAGGTAGCACACTGAGTCCTTTCTGTGGGCACGCCCATCATCACAGCCATGGCACTTCCCCCTCTGCTCAGAGCACGCCACTGTGCTCCATGCAGAGAGCCAGACAAAGAGGAGGCAGCGGTTTGTAAGTTCCATTGTAGCCCCAGTTTACTTTCCAGCCACACTGCTCCAAGCATCTCAAAAGTGGTGTGGCTGGAGAGTAAACTGGGGCTATGAAGGAGCCCACAAACTGCTGCCTCACCACCTGGCTCTCTTCACGGAGCCAAATGGCTCTGTGAAGAGGCCCAGGCAAAGGGGAGGCAGCAGTTTATGGACACCTTCGTAGCCCTAGTTTACTCTCCAGCTATGCGGCTTTTGGAATGCCCAGAGTGGCGTGGCAGGAGAGTAAACTGGGGCTATAAAGGAGCTCACAAGCTACCACCACTTCCCCCAGCTTTCCCAATGGTGTAGCACCCCATTTGCCTCTCTGCCCAAGACAGAGAGGTGGATGGGTGCTACTCTTCAGGAAAGTGAGAATCAAAGAGCAGTCATTTGAATTTCCAATGGCCACAGCACCTTCATTGTGGCCACGGGAAATTGAAAAGCCTACTCTTCGATTCTCGCTTTCCCAAAAGGTAGCACGCCTGCTCTTCAATCCTCGCTTTTCCGAAGGGTATTGGCACTTTGCAAAAAACGTGAGGGTTTGAATTGCAGTTTGGGCAGTCAGTCTCTAAAAGGTTCGCCATCACTGCTATATGCACTTGAACCAAAATCAAGACCTTAAAAATCAAATTTTTAGGGAATCAGGTTTTTAAAAAAAAAGATTTTCACCAGTGGTGCCCTGTTGATGCCATGTCCAATCTCGCACACCCTGTGTGTGTGTGTGTGTGTGTGTGTGTGTGTGTGTGTGTGTGTGTGTGTGTGTGTGCGTGCGCGCATACGTGCACGCATGCGCGCGCGCGTGCATGTGCACACGAAAAAGAGTTCCTCTTTTTCTTAGGGTTTTTAAAAACCCTGGGGTTTTTGTCCCACCACAGAGATCCTGAGAATCACTTCCTAACACTCTACTTTCCAGCACAAATAGTCCCCTTTCTGCAATCACCCCATAGGACTGGCAGCAGATTTGTCTAAAAAGAATAGCTATGCTTGGGCACATTACATTATATTCAACAACTGTAACATATAACAATTCAAACATATACATCCCCCCCCTCTCTCTCTCTCTCTCTGTGTGTGTGTGTGTGTGTGTGTGTGTGTGTGTGTGTGTGTGTGTACAGAGAAGTAGCAGAGAAAGGTGTCCAGACTATGCTACTCCAAGAGACAGTTGAGTCACACACACACACACACACACACACACACACACACACACACACACACACACACACACACACACACACACACACACACACACACACACACACACACACACACACGTCGGTTTTAGCTTTTCCTTATCAAATGCTTCTGACCTGAAAGCCAAATAATGCTTGGTTTTTCCATGGCTCACCTCATGGATGCTGGGATACGGAATATACTCCTGTTCTCTCTGAAAACACAAATAAGCAGGTAGCAAGTATATGGGAGTGAGGGAATGGAGATTATATACATTGTACAGCATGGGCACTATGCATTCTATCACAGACGGCCACCTGGGAGTCCTTTTGAGCCAAAGGAAAGAAGAGCACTGGGGCCACCTATCCTAGGTGTTGACTTTATCCAGCATTAGACAATGTTTGAAAAGCCATTCCTTTCAGCTCCTGTAAACAAAGTTTTCATTCCTGTGAAAACCTAGAATTACTCATATCCACTTTCCCCTCTGCTACCATCTACTGTATTGTCCTTAGAAGAGTTGGTGAATTGCCAGTGTGACCTCATTTCACTTTTATAATAACCTTGTTGAATTTTGTAATTATATGACTACTAGCCAAACCTGTTATCTGAGACTCTTTTCAAGTTTACCTTCTAAAAGATTAATGGGCAAAGCGTAACCCCTCACTGCACAGTTCCTACTATTCCTTCTAAATGGCTTATGAGCGTGAAGGTGAATGGGTGTTGCAGTTGAGCAACATTATTATTATTATTATTATTATTATTATTATTATTATTATTATTATTATTATTATTATTATTATTATTATACTGCCCATCTTCGAGCGGAACTCTGGGCGGTTTACAGCAAAATTAAAACAACAATACAATTCAGAGTAAAAACAGATGGAACCAAGACAATAAGAGGGAGAGCCCTCAGCAAGAGGAGGCAAAAAGGCAGCAAAAAGGCGGTGGCGGTGGCGGGGGGACGGGACCGAAATTAAAATTAAATTAAAGTTCGCCAAATGCCTCCCTAAAAAGCATGGTTTTAGGGAGAGAGAGCTATACTTTGGAGAGCTACACTTTGCCCACTCCAATCTAAAGCATCCAAAGCCTCTTCCAGTTTTCCCTTTTTGGCAAATGCAACAGGTGGTTTGTTATCTACTTCATGGATGTCCCCATTAAAGATGTTTATCAGAAATGGATCTAAAGAGTACATTTTAAGTAGAATGAAGGACTTTTGTTTGTTTTTATATACTAAATATACTTTATTATAAAATGGTTTATGACTCTTTTAAATATTTCCTGTGACAGATCTAGCTATTTTTAGTTTAAGCTAGTTTTAATGCTTTATGGCTGCATTGTTCTGGTTTTTCACATGTGGCATCTGTCTTTATGACTACTTTGTAGTGTAAAAGTTGGACAGAAATGTAATAAATAAACAGCACAGGAAAGAACCAGCAGAATTGATGTTCCTTCCTTTGCCTAGATAATTTCTTTTCTTTTTTGGAATGACATTAGTGGCTTTTCCCACAAGTCTGATTGATATAATTTGGTCAGTGTAGGGAAATAACCTACACGGACGCGGGGTTGGGTTCAAGTGTCAGGCTGCCATGCTCTTCTTCTTCTCCGAGCAGGCTGCAAGGCACACCTTTATTAGCTGTAAGAGGCGGAGTTACAGGTATCGTGTGGTGTCCTAGGTGTCAGCCTGTCATTGGCTTGATGGACTCCTGGGGAGGGCTTTCTGTGACGTGGACATGTCCCCTAGCAAGGGATGGTAATGATTGATATCCCAGCAGCTTGCTATCCCATCCCATGACATGAGGGTAATCATTAATGGTCTGTTTGTTCCTTGTGGCCAGAATGGAAGGACAAGATAGTCAGTTATCTGCTTCCTGCATCTTAATCTTAGGGACTCTATTTCCCCTCTCCCAGGGCTTTCCCGTGCAGGAGAAAGAGTCAATAACGCCCCCCAGAATGCTGTGCAGGAAGCTTACTGGATCATTAATATCTGTGCATATTAATATCTAATATCTCTCAGGGGAGCATCTCTTCAGGTCAGACCTTGCATTATAGCCCCTAATGCCTGAGCTGCATCTTGCCTCAGTAGCAGAGCCACAGAATCATAGAATCATAGAGTTGGAAGAGACCTCAAGGGCCATCCAGTCCAACCCCCTGCCATGCAGGAATCCCCATCACAATATTTCCGACAGATGGCCATCCAGCCTCTGCTTAAAAACCTCCAAAGAAGGAGACTCCGCCACCCTCCGTGGCAGCCTATTCCACTGTTGAACAGCTCTAACTGTCATGAAATTCTTCTGAATATCCAAATTGAATCTCTTTTCCTGTAGATTGAAACCATTGCCACGAGTCCTAGTCTCTGAAGCCATGGAAAACAAACCTGTTCCCTCTTCAATATGAGATCCTTTCAATATGACATCTTTCTCCATCTCTCCTGAGTTTATCATTTCCAGAGTAAAAATCTTTATAATTGTCTGATTGAAAATGTTCCAGTCCAGTCCATTTTAGTTTACTGACACCAACACTGCAATGCTTAAATGTCTCAATTTTTGTTTTATGGTTTCCAGTTCACCTTGATTTGTATTTCTCATAATCCAGCTGTATATATGTTGTGCAGCACTGGACATTCTTTTCACCTCTGTGCATGTCAGCCCCTAGAGGTCTTTTCTTCTTTAATCTAGTTCCATCATTAGCAGCATTATTTGTACTTCTCCTTTGCTCTTTCTCTGTAGGTGACCAATGGCGGCTCCGCTCGAGACTCGTTGTCGGGCGGGGCCTCTTTCCCACCCGACCGATGAGGCATGAAAGTTTTCGCGCCTTCTACGGTGGCTGGCTGCGTGGGCAAGGAGCAAGCCTATTTAAGGCTGCTCCAGCAAGCTCCCTGCCTCTTGCCTTTGATGTCCGTTTGCCTAGCAGGATCGTGCTGCAACATCGAGGCTCGCCTCTCCTCGCTGCTCCGTGGAATCGGACCTAGCTCTCTGCTGAGCCATGCATATTGTGTCTTTGAGCAGGGCTTCATTGTTGTTTTAATTAGCTCATTTAAATCACCTAATTGAGCTAAGCCTCTGGTGAATCTGCCTGGTGGGGAGGGGAGGGGCTAGGTTATTTCAATATCAAGTAGAAGCGAGTTAAGTTTATTGTTCCTCGTTTGATGTCTAGGGGTGCCTCATATTGCGGTTGTTTATGTTAGGTCAGGCATGGGGGTAATCTTTATTTCATCTACATTTGGAGCGATTGGGGTCAGTTAAGGGGACTCTTTTATTGTCGTAATTGAGCTTGCAGAGACAATGGCCTGGGGTTTTTCTTGGAACCTTTTAAAACAAGTTGATCTCCTGGGGTGATCAGGTTTGACCTAGTTACCTATGGGATAATATATATGCATATATTAAAAAAGAAACCTGCAAGGGAGTGTTGGTCAGTGAACTGGTGGGGGAAAGTGAAACTTAAGGACAACTGCCTTTGTTTCACTTTACATAGCTTTCTATTACCCACCACCACCACCTTTTCCACTCATCCTAGTCACTGATTTTTATTTTTAATTTTGCCTGGCTGATTTTTTTTAAACTAATATTTGGGCAGTTAGCAATTGTTGATTGTTTCCATACACAATATTATTACTATTGCTAATAATGATGATGATAATTATAATAACACAAATAATAATTTTAGTTATAGTTATAATCAGCTGAAATGGGCCCATTGGATAGATGGGAGTTCGCTAGGTTGGCTCTCCCATGGGTTCCTTTGATTCAGATGGAGCTAGCCCAATCACAACAAAAGTGGGTCCTCACTGATTGAATGTTTACACTGTTGTGAAACATTCTACTTAGGGCAACAGGATTACAGTCATTATATCCCTGAAACTCCATCTGTTTCATCTGAGCATTTGTAGGTTTTGTTTTAACCTTGTAATTTTAAATGTGAAAGAGGTTCGCGAAGACTACGCGGCCTCCATTAACCTCAGGGGGGGCCCTGAGGGATTGGGTATCAGCTGTTGCCTCTTGCGACTCTTCTTTCACCCCGATCTGGAGGGGTTGGGGGGAAAGGATCGAGTTGCGGCACTTTACAATCGCTACTCCTGTGTCTGCGAAGTCCCAAAGTCTTGGCAGAAGAGCCATTAGCCTCCAAGGACTTTACAAATCGTTTCTATCGGAGGGAGAATCAACAGGCTGTTAAACGGCTAATTAGAAGATAAAGATCACACCCGAAAGAAACGTGAGTCTGCTTGTTTGTATCGGAATCTGTTCGGAGCGTGGTGGAAAGCAGCCGTAACTCCCCTTCGTGAATGCAAATCGAAACCAAGCGGTGGGGGCGGAGGAGACATCCCTTCATTTGCAAAGTGAGTTTAATTTAATATTTAAATTGAAGTGGAAGAATAATGGGACCTGGAGAAGCCTGATCGTGAAGTCTGTAGTTCAAGACTGGCGTTTTGAAGTCACCCCCCGCTCTTTTTTGTGAAGAGACGGAGTGAATAGTGAATAGAGGAGAGCGTGGGGGGTGGAAGGGGGATATCTTAAAAAAACTCTGGTGTGTGAAGTTACTCCCCCCCCCTTACCTGATTCTACACTTCCAAAGACTTTTGATTAACAATTGAATTCCCCCTCCCCTTTTTTTTTCTTGCGGAGGACTGGATATTTAGAGGGATTTGAGTGGCGGACAAGGTGGTGTGATTTTATATTTCAAAGGATTCCACCAGAGCCGGCTGGAAAGCCATCCCCCCTCTTTCGAGGGGAATGTTTTGGAGTTGTTTTTTGGGAACAGCTTAGGAGTTACTGCAAACTGGAGCTATTGTTATTTACTTTTTCCTAACTGGATTAGACCTTTTGAAGTGGTTGAAGATTTATATATCTTTTGGATGGGTAAAAACTTTGTTAAACAACTCTTTGTTACAGAGAAGCAAAACATGTGGATTAGGCTGTGAAGAAGCCGAAGAATTGCTTCAATTTTTCTCTCAACTCTTAATTTTTAAAGGTTTTTTTGTGGGTCTCATTTTGTTTATTCGATTGCAGTAGAAACGAACTTAAGTTGCTGCGTGTCTTCCTTTGAGGCTTCCTCTGGTTTCAAGGACATAAGAGAGACACAACAAGATAAGGTCTGTGCTGTGAGCTGGATTGAGAATCTCATTCCTTAGGTTGGAGCGCCATCTGGTGGATTTTAAAAATTATCGTATTGGACACTGGTTAGAAAATTCATTTCTTATGTTAGAGCGCCATCTGGTGGATTTGGAAAATTATTGCATATAAAATTCAATTTGAATGTTACATTGAATGGGAAAGTGTCTGACTATATAGAAAATTTGATAAAATTTGATAAATTGTTATAAATTTGATATTTGGATACTTTAAAGTTAGAGAGGTTAAAATGAAGTTAGAATAAGTAAACTTAACATCACTGATGGTAATTTGGTGAATATTAATCAATATTAATTAATGGAGTATTAATAGATTAACTCGATTGGTTGAAGGTTATTGTGGTTTATTGAATGAATTAACTTTAATACATGGTTAAATTGTGTCCTATTGGAATAGAAGTTAATAAAAATTGTGATGGCAGAGAAGAAGAAGACGACACCTTTAACACAGAGAAGAGATTCCAGACAAGAGGAGGGCAAAGAATGGGAAGGATTAATGATACATATAAGGAGAGAATTTGAAAAAAGTGAACAAAGTATGGATCAGAAGTTGTTAGAACTAAAGGAAGACATGCAGAAACAAATTAAAGAGGCAGTTGGGGAGCTCTCAGCTCAAGTGAAGGACTTAACGGTGAAAACAAAGAATATAGAAGCTAAAGTGAAGAAAGTGCAGACAGAGGTTAAACAATGCAGAGAAGAAACAGAGAGGAATAGAACAGGAGTGTCAGAAGTAGAGATTACGCAAAGGAAAATGGCTGAGGAGCTTGCTTTTCTTGAAATGAGAAAAAGGCAACAGAATCTTCGTTTCCGTTTGATTCCATGGGAGGAAGGAGAAGATATTAAGGCCAAAGTAATAACGGAACTGGCGAAGTGGCTTGGATGGCAAGAACAGGAAGTAGCTGATGCAATCTCCCAAGTGTTCAGAATTGCAGTTAGATCAAAGAAACTGAGAGCGAAGAAGACACCAGGCGACGTTATTGTGTCATTGACATCTATGGCCGTGCGAGATAGAATCCTGAAACATAGCTATGACAATCGGTTTGTGATTGATGGACAACAGATTCTGATATACAAGGAGATTCCTCTCCATTTCTTGAGAAGAAGAGGAAGTTATAAATCTCTGGCAGAAACGCTGAGAAGAAATGGTTTGAGATTTCGCTGGGAGTTCCCAGAAGGTCTATCCTTCATTTACAAGATGAAAAGATTTAAAATAATATCTGAGTCGGAAATAGGTAAATTTCTGAGAAAATATGGAGAAGAGCTTGGGTACAGGAAACCATCGAAAGAGGGTGATAAATCACCTGAAGAAGAAGAAGAGGAAGAAGAGGAGGAGTTAGAACTCTCTGAGGAGGAAGAAGGTAAAGTGGATTTAGCTATGGCCAATATTTGAATACAGATTGATAAAAATATATTTAATTTGAAATTTACAATGGCGCTGAGAGTACTTACTTGGAATGTTAATGGTCTGAATGAAAAGACCAAGAGAAACAGAATTACGCATTTATTGAAGAAAGAAAATATGGACTTGATTTGCCTGCAAGAAACACATGTTGCAATGAAACATAGGAAGATTCTAAAAAACAAAATTTTGGGACAAGAATTTGTATCGTCTGATAAATTGAAGAAAAGAGGAGTGGTGATATATGCAAAACATAAATTGGAACCTAAGTTGATTATGAAAGATGAAGAGGGAAGATTTCTGATGGTACAAATCACTTGGCAATCTGAAAATTTTTTTATTGTAGGCATTTACGCGCCAAATGAAAGGAAATCAGAATTTTACAGAGAGGTAGAACAAAAATTGTTAGATTATATGGATGAAAAACTCTTTCTGTTGGGAGACTGTAATGGTGTAATGATGCCAGATTTGGATAGATCTCAGAAAAAGAAAGGTTCAGAAGGGAAATTACCAAAATCTTTTTATGACTTAGTTGAAAATTTTGGATGGACCGATATTTGGAGACTGAGACATCCAATGGAAAAACAGTTTACTTTTTTTTCTGAACCGAACCAGAGTTGGGGGAGAATTGATTATATATTTGTCCCTAATGATATCTCACATAGAGTGACAAAAGTGGAAATTTTACCTAAAACGATCTCAGATCATAATGCAATGGTGATGGAAATTAAAACAAAAATGCAAGGATTATACCGTTGGAGGTTGAATGAAAGTTTACTGGATGAGACCAAGACTTTGCAGATAGCGAAAAAAACCTTCAGAGACTATTTGAAAAATAACTGGAGAAGAGAAACACCAACAAATGTGGTATGGGATGCTAGTAAGGCTGTTATGCGAGGCCTCTTTATTCAAAGAAATGCGTATCAGAAGAAACAGAAAGAAAAGAAGCAAAATGAGATTTTAAAAGAACTGGTAGAGACAGAGAAGAAACTGGTGGAGAAGCCAAAGGAACAGAAATGGATTCAAAAATTAAAGATGCTTCAAACTCAGTTGTCGATGATTATCAATCAAGAAATTGAGTGGAAGGTAAAGATGATGAGACAAAGAAATTTTGAATCGGCAAATAAAGTAGGGAAATTGCTGGCTTGGCAGCTGAAATGGAAGCAAAAACAAAAGGTTGTGAACAAATTAGTAGTAGACCAAAAATTAGTGGAAGATCCAAGAGAAATTGTAAAGGTGTTTCGGAATTTCTACAGAAATTTATATACGAAGAAAAAAGAGAATCCGGAACAGATTGACAGATATTTAAAAAAGAACGGATTGAAAAAAATCTCAACAAACCAAGTGTCGATATTGAGTGAGAAAATTACCCCACATGAAGTACAAAGTGCAATAGAGAGGGCGAAAATTGGAAAATCACCGGGCCCAGACGGTTTGACTGCAAAATATTATAAAAAATTGTCAGAAGAAATGTTACCAATAATGGTGGAGGTTATGAATGAAGTTCTAGAAAAAGGAGTCATACCTAACACCTGGAAGGAGGCGTATATAACACTGATTCCAAAGGAGAACTCAGATACAACAGATGTTAAAAATTATAGGCCCATTTCCCTTTTGAATGGAGACTACAAATTATTTGCCAATGTTTTGGCTAATAGATTAAAAAGGGTTTTAAATGAGTTATTACACAAAGATCAAGCGGGGTTTCTTCCTGGCAGACAGATGAAAGATAACATGAGAAATATAATTGATATAATAGAGTATCTAGAAGTCAGGAAAGAGAAACAAGCTGCTTTGATATTTATTGATGCTGAAAAAGCCTTTGATAATGTCTCTTGGCAATTTATGAAGAAGAATTTGGAAAATATGGGAGTGGGAACAAAGTTTTGGAATGGTGTTAATGCAATATATAAGGAACAGAAAGCAAGTTTATTGATTAATAATGTGATAACAGAAAGTTTCCCGATTGGGAAAGGTACGAGACAAGGGTGCCCATTGTCCCCATTGTTATTTATTACTGTATTGGAAGTATTGTTAGTCAAACTGAGGGACATGGGGACAATTAAAGGTATATGTGTGGGGGATAAGGAATATAAATTAAAAGCGTTTGCTGATTATTTAGTTCTGACGTTAGAGAATCCAAAAGAAAGTATTACTGAGGTGATGAAAATAATTGAGGAATTTGGTAATCTAGCCGGTTTTAAACTAAATAAGAATAAGACGAAGGTCTTATTGAAAAATGTAACAAAGAAAGATTGCGAAGAATTTGAAAAATTGTCCGCCCTCTCAGTGGTGAAAAAAGTTAAATATCTGGGAATTAACTTATCTCTTACGAACTTAAATCTCTTTGAGGATAATTATAATATGGTATGGGACTCGATTAAGAGAGACCGGGAAACATGGAATAGATTGAACTTGTCGTTGATGGGAAGAATTTCGGTGATAAAGATGAACGTGCTACCAAGGTTGTTATTCCTATTTCAAATGATCCCAATACTTAGAGGAATAGGCCACTTTAAGGAATGGCAGAAGACATTGTCCAAATTTGTCTGGCAAGGTAAAAGACCCAGAATAAGATTTAAATTACTAACAGATGCCAAGGAAAGGGGAGGATTTGCCATGCCAGACCTGAGATTGTACTACGAAGTGGCCTGCCTCGGTTGGATAAAAGATTGGATTACTTTAGTTGATGAGGATCTATTGGATTTAGAAGGTCATGATAACAGATTTGGTTGGCACGCTTATCTTTGGTATGACAAAGTGAAAGTACATAAAAGCTTTATGAATCATGTAATTAGAAAGTCACTACTTCAGGTCTGGGAACGGTTGAAACCCCCTCTTAGAGAGACATACACCGAGATGGTTATCCCGATTGAGGCATTGGTGATCAAGAGGAAAGATAAAGAAGGAGTGGGGATCACCTATGGTGATGTGTTATTCTTTTCAGAAAAAGGTCCTAGACTGAAGTCTTATGATATGTTGAAAGAGAAGTTAACAGGCTGGTTTCAGTACCATCAACTAAATGACATTTTTCAGAAAGATAGAAAGGTGTCTGGGTTTGGAGAGAAGGAATCTAAGTTCCAAACCATAATCACGGGCCCAAAAAAGAAATTGTTGACTAGATTATATAATTTTTTGTTGGAGTTGAATCTAAAAGATGAACAAGTTAAAGAATGTATGGTAAAATGGGCTATGGATTTGGGTCATAATATTGGGTTAGATGTGTGGGAAAGACTGTGGAAAAAGAATATGAAGTTTACCGCATGTACTTTGATAAAAGAAAATTTGTTGAAAATGATGTATAGGTGGTATATTACCCCAACAAAGTTAGCAAAGATGTATAGGATGAAAGATGACCACTGCTGGAAATGTAAAGAGAAACAAGGTGATTTTTATCATATGTGGTGGACTTGTGAGAAAGTGAAAGAGTATTGGGCATTGATATATGATGAACTCAAAAAGATGTTAAAGTGTACATTCCCAAAACGACCTGAATTTTTTCTGTTAGGGTTGGTGGATAATGAAATTAAAGGAGCAGATAGGACTCTATTTCTATATGCAACAGCAGCGGCACGAATGCTCCTGGCACAGAATTGGAAGACAACGTATATACCATCTTTGGATGAATGGAGGGCGAAAATATTGGACTTTGCAGAGATGGCCAGACTGACGTGCAGACTGAGAGATCAAGACAACCAGAAGTTCCAAAAAGATTGGCAAAAATTTAAGAACTACATGGAGATTCATTGCAAGGAATTAAAGACTCTTACCGGATTAGGATAGAGCTCGAAGGATTACTACTTATTTTTCAAATCTTTTTATAAGTATATAAAGGGGTTTGTCTGAAAGGAAGGCTAGGAGATGAATAACGCTAAAACCACGGGAAGAACAGAGGGAAGCCAAATTTTAGTGGTAGAATGATTTTGTATTGCTAATGTTTTGAACTTGACCTTTTTTTGTATACTAAAATTTTCTAATAAAAACGTATTTAAAAAAAAAGATTTTGAATGTCATAGTTTCTTACTGGTCTCCATCCAGATCAGATTGCAGCTAGACCTCCTTGCCTGTCATACCCCTTTTGTGGGACATAATGGAGTTATGGTTTAATATGACCAGTTTTATTATCTGATTGAATGCTGCATAGACTTTGCATACTCTTTGGAGGTTTTAAAGACAAGTACCATATTATTTATTTATTTTAGTTTGAATATTTTACCCCACCTTTCCCCTTGGAAAAGGACCCAAGGTGGCTTACAATAATGAGGGACAATATACAGTCCGGAACATTTAAGACATATTCAAGTTAAGAGCAAGGAATTTGAAGAGGCATCTTAGAACATTAGAGATAGCATTAGAGCTACAAAGAGCATGCAAGAAGAAAGGGAAAATCCATTATGAGGGGTGAAAAGCAACATTGATACCACTAGTGTTCCTATGAAATCACCCAAAGCAATCGTGTATGGTAATCTATACATAACATGTCCTTACCAGCTGCTTTATTTAGCCAATATGTACATTGATGTGTTGAATTTTAGCTTCATTGCTCCTTTGGATGTTTGTTCCTACCAGTGGCAGGGGATGTCTAATTTCTGGATTTGTCTTTTCACTGGAGTTGGCACAACATATTTGTACAATAAGGAATCGGGAAGCGAAATTAACATTCCAAATTACAAGGTTATCATAACATTTGAATTCCTAGTTTGTAACATATATCTTAGTGCATTCAATGAGAGTGTTACCAAATCTTATACATCATATGGCTTTGGTATGCACTTAATTAAATAACTGAATACAATCCATTTTGTTTCATTTACAATGCAGTCTTTAAACCAAGCTTAAGGAAAGACACTCAGGGGAGATTCTCGGTTCTTCTTTGCCTGCCATGCGCAGAGGGCATCTGCCCGAACAACCTGTAAGTACATCTGCAACACTGGTTTAGATCCAAGCTGAACAGTGGATCGAGATAGCACAGAGTCTTGCCTTTTTGGTGAACCCCGACACTGAAAAGGTGCAAGTGATCAATCTATCTTAAGGTGGCTCCCTCCATAGATCGAGTACATCAACCCCTTTGGTCCTGCCTTCACCAGGTGACCGCATTGCACCACACTCTGTTACACCCAGGGCACTAGCATTGCCATGGGATACCCACACACCTCCACCACCCTACAAGCCATCTGGGTTCCAGGCCCACGGGCCCCCAGCATAAATGGCAGTACCCTGAGGACCCAGGCAACAGAACTGTCTAGGGTTCTTGTTGCTGATGCTGGTGTGCAGACTGAGTGTGATAGTGCCTCTGGGCCAGTTGCAGTGCGGTATGCAGCACCCAGTACCACTATGACTACTCTTGCAGTCTTTGCCCTGCCTGAGGGTGATGAGCCTACCCCCTTTGGGTGACCATCTCTCTAATGAGCAGGTCAAACATATTGACATATTTGCCTCTCACACTTACATATTTGCCTCTCACAATCCAAGATAGGACAAATTAGGAAAAAGAAGCCTGAGAGAATGATTGTTGGAATAATTGGTTGTCTGCCTTAAAAAAAAATGTGGGCATATTAGCTTGGGTGCATCTAGCAAACGGACATGCCCCCTTTTTCAGTATCTTGACATCATCAACCATACTCAGTTGGACTTGATGGGCACAACATGGCATTAAGATGAAGGATCCTGTAGGAGCATGGCACACAACCCCAGTTTGAGATAGGATACACCTTATGGGACCCTTTGGCTGTGAATGATGTGCCCTTCCCGCCCATGATAGGTGAGCGACTTGTTCGCAGTGATTTGGTCCAGTGTGTGGCCCAGTTTAATATTCCCCCCCCCCCCGGGGCAGGGCAGGCCATTCAACCCCATGTAGTCTGCTTTGAAATTAAAAATAAAGGTTCCTGTGGGTGCAGCCAGTGCAAATTTAGACAGAACTGCTCCAGTTGCAGTGGTATGCATGCTGCATCAGCATATTCAAAGAACAAATCCAATGGGGGTTAATAATGAATTGGGAGGAAAATGTAACCTTCTTTGATCACCCTCATTTCTCAAAGGGCCCTAGCACTACCTGAATACAGGTGTTGAGGGCTTATCTGTGTAGCTATACCCTGGTGTATGATGTACAATACCTCCTGAAGGGTTTTCAGTTGGGTTTTGTATCCCAGTGAGTGTAGAGTGCATAACGAGACTGGCCAAAAATTTGAAGTCAGCACAAGCTTTTGAAGCAGTTGTTAAGGAGAAGATAGCAACAGAACCTGGAGCAGGCTGGCCTATTAGTCCTCTTTGCATAACCGCCTTCAAGGCATTTTCAGTTTTCTGTATTGGGAGTGGTACCCAGGAAAACCCCAGGCAAGTATTGCCCTATTCACCACCTAGCCTACAAAGGCTTGCTACAGTTTTGACCTTTGCAGGCATTGAATTAGATACAACTTGTTAGACTAGTAGGCCCCTGAGCCAAAACTGGTAGATTTAGATAGCATCTATTGGCCTTACTGTTGCGGAAAAAACTGAAGTAGTAAGAACTGCAGCAGATAGTGGGACACATTAACTTCCTTCTACATTAGTGGTTCCTGGTAGGGCTAATGATAGTATGGTCGGTTCTTGGGCCGATTGACGTATTAGGTGTTATGACCTAGCCGTAGTTAACATAATTAACACTGTGTCGCCAAAGTCTCGGAGGGACAAAATTAGTTAGCACACCTTCAATGCCTTCAGTTTAATTGTGTTTCCTATGCGGGGTATGTGCCTGGAGTTCAGAATAGGGACCCAATCCCATCAACAGTGCCAATCTTGCCCCAGATGTTGTATAGGCTGGCCACGGTTTGGTGCAAATAAGCACTGACCAATTCAAGGCTATGTTATTTCATGCAGTGTCATGGGTCACTTTTTTGCAGCACTCAGAGTTAGTGAGTTGGTCAAAAACTGATTTACCACTGTCTCCCCTACTGCGTTCAGATATGGTGCCTGAACATGACCACAGGACACCCAACATATGCAGGTCAAAACTGTCCAAGTGGGCAAAGGGCACAAGATTCACTTGTGTAGGTGTTATCTCATCCTGCTTTTGCCCAGTGGTGGCCTGATAATGATATTGGGCATTGATGGATACAGGCTCATGGCTATTTGTTTCAACATAGGAAAAGTGCCTCATTTCCTAATTCCAATTTGTCCACGTCTTACGCACACTGCAGGTGGCTGGTATATCCGGCTTGTTTTTTGTTTGCTTGTTTGTTTTTGGTACTCATTTGTTCCGTATAGGTGCTGCTTCAACTGTGGCTGCCATGGCTACGGATTCAGCTGTTATCAAGCAAATTGGGCGATTACGATTACACCAATTTCATGCTTATATCTGGCCACTAAGGGACCAGTAGGCCCGGGCCAGTTTCTTCTGTTTTCTTCATTGCAGGTAACCTGCCTGGAGTGTGTGCCAGAATTGTGATGTGTGGCCACAGGCGGCCAAGTATGCAGCATGCAGTGGATGTGGCCGAGATGTTGGCCGAGGATTTGGGGCCGAGTTGGTGTGGAAGGAATGACGGGAAATGCTCTGAGACAGCTTTGTAGCTGCTTCTGGAATGCATCCCCCTGACTATCCACCGGCCATTATGGTTGTCCACCTCGGTGGCAACGACATGATCTGAATGTTGGGTAAAGCATTAATTCTCAAGGTCATTGTTGGTCTGAGAGAGTACAACCGTAGATCTCCTGTGACTTGGATGGTTTGGTCTGTGATGACCCGAATGTTGGGTAAAGCGTTAATTCTCAAGGTCATTTTTGGCCTGAGAGAGTACAATCGTAGATCTCCTACGACTCGGATGGTCTGGTCTATGATGACACCACACTTAGTGTGGCGACCAGCCCATGATCCAAAAAACAAAACATAAAACAAAACAAAAGATGCATGAAGCCCAGAAGGGTGTAAATAGGGAGACAGCACGCTTCATTACCACTGTTCTCGGATTTGTAATCTGGCACTCTGGCATCATTGCCTTTAAGCCAGAACTCTTCTGGTCTAATGGGGTCCACTTATCTGACCTGGGCCTAGCGAAATTTTATGTGAGACCTACAAGAGGGCCTGTGGGCCGAGTTACTCGGCTTGATGGGGTAAAGAGACATACTCCGTAGTCTCTTTAGTGTGGCGGGTAGCGTAAGTGGTATATTAATTCAGTTATGCCCCTCCTTTATATCGCACCTTTAAGGTGCTTGACAGCCCTCATATAAAACTAAATAACAACAGGAATTAGAAATAGATAGGTTAAACTATAATATACAGTCAGGTAAATGAGGGCTGCCATTGGAGAAGGAGATTCAGTAGGGGAAGGATGCTTAAGTAGTTTGGCTGCATCTTTCCATATGCATTCTGAATCTCTTAAAACAGGGAGGGGCTGTTTGTTCGTTATAACACCTACAGAGGTTTACCACTTGCGCTACGGCACAGGTCCTCTTTTGTTTACAGTTAAAGGTTAATATTTAAATATGGTTGTTAATAAAATTGTGGCCCATATTTAACCCAAAACACTTTGTCTCGTCTCATTATTTCGGTCTGGGTTGGGAAATGTTTTTCAACCTAGAAGTCTCATCTTCCAGCACTTTATCTTTTTTCATATTAGACTGCCTCATCATAGATTTTTCAAGGTAATAAAGGTTCAGCAGTGAAAGCAGCCACTTTCTATGGAATACTAACAAAAGTTAGCTTGAATGTCACTGTCATTGCCAGTGAAAGTTCCTCCACTGGTGTCGCCTTCAGCCAGCTCTGCTGCCCAGTCGCTGCCCTCTGAAGGTTCCCCCACCCCCACCAGTCTTGGACCTATCCATTCTATTCTGATGTGGCCATTTCTCTTGAAGAAGGTGGATGAATCTTAGTTCGGGTCATCAGCTGTGAACATTTGGCCTTGGTTGACCTTGCTACTAGTCTAGTCTTATAACAGTGTCTTACCTCCTGATGACATTGTTCTCAGCTTCTCTGACATACTCAACACCAACACCCCCCCACACACACACACACCATGTGCAAGGTCCAAGCAGAGGATAAGCTAAAATATATGTCATGATGGCAGTTTTCCTTCTGGTCTCTCTGGAGTTGTGCTTTGAGCCCATTTGATTTATATAGGCCACTTTTTCTACAAATGTTAGTTCCACTGGTTTTTGTCCATTCCATGACAACTTTCTAGCATTAGCTCTAACTTATCCATATGGATCTGGGCTCTCTATCATGCATATCTGCCATAATGCTCTCACTCTCCTCCTACATACCTTTAATTAAGGAACCTTCACTTGTAACGTAAGTTTTGGTTTACAAAAGGAAATCCATTGAAAATAATGCCCCAGTTTACGAAATTCCCACCACAATACTTCGGCTGTTTGACAGCCTCATTGTGGGTTATTTAATGTGGACCTGAATGTATGACAGAATGCTGGAAACCCAGGGATTAACTCTTGCACTGCACTTCTCAATTCCATAATAGCATGAGAAAGTCCACTTTAAAACAGGAAAGCAAAGCTGACCTTGAGTGTAGCTGGAAGTGAACATCTTTGCTCATCCAAACGACTTCTCTAGAAACAAAAGAAGAAAGACAGTGAAACTCCACAAGGTTCTCCCTTCTCTACCTCAGGCTAAAACACTCTCTGGCAACTTCCCCAAGGTATCATGACAGAATTCACAAGAAGAGGACAAGTCCCTCAAAGTTCTAAGGCATATCCAGGTATATCCTAGGTAACAATGATAAAGAAAAGTTAAAGTAAAAGAAAGCCAAAACAAAACATCACATGTACTAACATTTGTAGCTACTGCATTTTTATACTACAGGAGATTACTGACACAAATGAAACAGTTAATTTTTAAAGCAAAATGGGTCTGATCATGATAGTGACTCAGTGTGAAGAGCAAGTGAACTGACAAGAAATATGTGAAAAGAACGTGTCACATGATCTAGGTTTCGAACCTTAGGTCCTCAGATGTTCTTGAACTAAAATTCCAAGAAGCTTTCCCCACTAGATGTGCTGGCCACGATTTCTGGGAGTAGTAGTGCAAGAACACCTGGGAACCTGAGGTTAGGAACCACTGATTTTTTTTTTTATGAAGGGATCCTCAAGCTCTTATTCTCCCCCCTTTATGATTTTGGCTCATTTCTTTTTTTAAAAAGCAACTGAATAAGCAGTGAGATGCTTCACAAAGAAAGCTGCACCTATATGAAGGTCCACTGGCCAAAATGGCAGTGTCGATCAAAATAGTGTAAAAATAACTATAATAAGCTAATGAAAGGCTTTACATGCTGAGAAATGTCCAAATGCTGCTTCAGTTGAAAGGCAGGCATCAGAGGGGTTTCCCCCATTTCCTTTTCAATGAATTCACTTGAGAATTTAAGCTGAAAAGATAAATTATTCTCTCTAATTATTTTGAGAATAAACATTAATGCAGTATATTAAAAGCTGCATCAGTAATATTTGTTCAATCTGAGGCACATGCTTTTTAAACTGCCAGCACTAACTGGCTGCTGTGTTGTGACTGGCAATATGTGGGGGGGGGGAGCTTGCTTTCCACAGCAAGCCACTGGATTAATGTAACGCATGGCTCAGTCCTTAGGTGAGGCAGAAGAGCAAGAGTGTCAACCAATGCTTGTCACAGCAACAAGGAGAAACCCTGGCAACTACAGCATGTTTTAAATCAGGACCTTTCACTCAAAATGTTCCTCCCCACAAAATGGCTGCTGTGTGGCTGGCCTCCCACACTAAGCAAACACAGATACAGTGGCACCTCAGTTTAAGAATGTGCCATTTAAAAAAAAACAGTTTAAGAGAAGAAATTATTGGGAATGGGGAATCGTCAGTTCAAGAAAAAATTTGAATGGAATGCCCCAGTTCACATTTTTTTCATAAGGCATTAAAAGTTGATGTGTGATGTTTGCATGACACAAAGAAAGGGGATGCCTCAGTTTTAGAAAACATTTAATGGATTGCCCTGGTTTGCCTTTTTTCTGACCTCTAGAACAGATTAATTGGTTTTCAATGCATTCTTATGGAAATCTATGCTTTGGTTTACATTTTTTTTTGCAATACGAAACGGCCCGGAAAATGAATTACTGTACTTACTTGAACTGAGGTACCACTGTAATTACTACCTTTTGCCTTAAACAAGAGGTTTGGCACTGCTAGTTTTCTGACATAATCAAGAAATCAGAGACTCCTGAGCCCAATTTTTGTTGCTTCTTATTATCGTTTCTCGGCCAAATGGAAAATGAAGCAAAGCTTCTTGAGTGGGATGTGGGATGTGGGAGACGGGTAGCGCTCTGGCAGAAGACTGCAGCCAGAATCATGTGACTAAACATACAGTGGTAGTAGTACCAAATGTGGTAGTAGTACATCAGCATCACTTTTAGTGGAAAGAGAGTGATCCATTTGTAATAAGGAGAGGTTCAAGCTCACAGGAAGCCAGGGGAACATCTGAACAGGACTGCGATAAATCAGCGGTGTGACAGACACAAGGACAAAGATAACAGAGACCTTCAAAATAAATAGGATTTGTGCCTTCACATGGTTACCGGGTGGCAATATTGAAATGGCAAAACAGCTGCATTACATATTTAATGTACAGAAGATGATTTATCATTAGAAAAATCAAGATCTGATGCCATACCTGCACTTTTTCAATCATTTCAAATAAACCGTCTGCCTATAAGAAATAACATGAAATTAGAAACATGAATCTCTAATTCAGTTGTTCATAACCTTATGTTTATTATTATGCATCTTTTATATTCTCCCGACAAAACTGTGGCTCTCATCAATTCCACGTGACATCCTACTGAGGGAGAGACTTTTATGTAAGTATTAACTACTCAGAAACTAGACCAGAAAATGGTAAATACATTCTCAGATCTTATGATTTAACATTCTGTCATTGTTACAACAATGAAACATCTATTTTTTTGGACACTCAACTGTGAAATGAACTAACCAACTACTTACAACAGTTGAATATTCAAGTAGATAAACTGTTTCCACAGATACTTGAAAATATTCCATCTAAAACACAAATCTAGACGCTTCTGCCAATCTAATGACCGCACTATACATGCACTAAAACAGGCTCTTATGTGTATTAATGGCTGGTTACAGAATGACACATTTAAACAGGTACTATTTACCTGACCTATCAGTTCACTAGAGCGACTAAACTGGGATTATTCGCTCTTCCCCTAAACACCATTAGCCTCAATGCTGCAAGAAGTACATTTTATGGCACTTTAATTTAGAGTGCCACAATAAAATTGGTCAGACTGTTCTTACCATGCATATGAAGGAATAAACACTTTCAAATAAATCGCACCAAAATCGCACCAAATAAATCGCACTTGGGTTTTAACCCAAGCTCTACAGATGGCTTCATAAAATGAAACTGCAGGGATGGTTCCACTGACACATTAATGAAATTTGGTGTCACTACAGTAAAGTTGATGGTACAGTAATAATTGCACTTGCACCTGCTGGCTCTCATGGGGCCAATGCACCTCTTCAATTGTTGAAAATTGCTCATCCCTGCTGCTCAAAGTATATGGCAACTATTTTTGTCCTCAAGTCAAAACTGACTTACTGCAACACTGATAGACCTTTATTTAAGGTCAGTTAAAACAGTTTTGAACCCAGGTCTCTGTCTTGAGTCTTAGTTTGTCACACTGTCCACTCAGTAATAGTGGGTGTCTATAGTACTTGGATGGGCGACTACCAGGGAATACCAGGTGCTGTTGGTGCCTGGAGTAGGAACTGGCAAACCACTCCATTATTCCTGCCAAGAAAACTCCATGGACACGGAGACACAACTATAATGACACAACACACATATGGCAAATAGGAGCCATATGCAAGGAATTAAAATATATAAATCCTTTTCAGTCCAGTCTTGTTCTCGTTATTTCCCATGCGCTTTGATCATGTTTGGAATGTGTAATTAATGATTTGTACAACAGGTCCTCAGGGAGGACTGTCTGTTCTAGGCACTTAAAAGTAACAGTTTGAAACCAAGGTACCCCAAGCTGTCCTCCCATTACACAATTTATTCTTTTTCTTTTGATTTTGATTCTTTTGACATTATAATTTCTAAATTTATTTTTCACTGTTTCAGACAGAGCACAGTAGCCTCACCACCTGCTTACTGAGGTTTGTTTTATAGGATTTTACCAGGCACAGACCACTTGCCTACCAGTATTATCCTTGCAAGCTTTGCAGGAATCCAAATGTTGTCATGTTTTGCATTCATTTTAAGTGGTAGCATCATGCATCTCAGTTCTTATTCTTCTGGAAATGCAGCAGAATTCAATATTCATGCACAAGTTATCACCTATAAAAGTTCCCACATTCTGATCCTATTGCTGAGATCTTACCACAGGATGGGGACCATTGGTCTAATTCAGTATATGAGTAGTTTCACATGAAAAAGTATTCTACCCCTGGAAAGAATTGCAACGCCAAAGGTAGTTGTGTTGGTTAAACAAAAAAGGCAAAATAGCTTATGCATAAGAAGATTGTGAGAGGAGAGGGTTGCACTGCTTTAAGACCAATAGATTTATTGTAGCATATATTTTTGTACATAAGAACATAAGAAGAACCATGCTGGATCAGGCCAAAGGCCCATCTAGTCCAGCTTCCTGTATATCACAGTGGCCCCACCAAATGTGTCTGGGAGGGCATGAGACTAGATATCTGTCTTCTGATATCACTCCCCTGCATCTGGCCCCTGAAGTACCCTGGTTTAAAGTGTGGAGATTACACCTCTCCATCATGGTTTGTAAACTGTGATTGACTTTTCCTCCCGGAATTTGTCCAATCCCTTTTGAAGGCATCCAGGCCAGATGCCATCACCACATCCTGTGGCAGGGAGTTCCACAGACTAACACCACACTAGGTAAAAAAATTTCTTTTGTCTGTTCTCACTCTCCCAACCCTCACTTTGAGTGGATTCTGTTATTTTGTGTGTGAGAGAAGAGCCTCCCTCTATCTACTTTATTCATGCCCTGCATGAGTAATAGATGGGCACCTGCTTCTTGAGAAATATGGACTAGAGATGGGCATTTCATTTCGGAAGAGGTCTGGTTCCAAAAAGGAAACATGGTAGAACAGCTGCTGTTTGGTACCAGGATTCACCTTCCAGAACAAAATCAACCAGTCTCTTGCCTTGTTTTGGGTAGCGTGGGACTAAACTCAAACAAGGTAGCAGCCTTGGATGACTCATCTTTCACTCTTCTTGGTGTGACCAATCAGACAAGGAGGCGGAATGATGCATGTCACTCCACAGCTCCTAATTGGCCAGCACCAGGAAGAGTTAAATATGTAAGCATGGGTTCCCCCGAGAATCATGTGCCTCTTTAATTACTAACTGAAAGTGAGTGAATGTTACATTGTTTGCCTTGCAGCTGCAAAGCAAAACAACAAGATTCCAGCCACTGGGTGATGCCACTGCTGTAGTTGAAAGGAATGCACAAAAGCTTACTACCAGACTTCTATGTCTCTTCTCAAATTGTATTCCTAGGCTTCCTTATGATGGTGCCATGACAATTCAAGTGGCATAATCTGCTATAATTTTGTGGCATACATACACTTTGAAGAGAAAGAGACCTCCAAATCCAAATCCCAGATGAAAAATGTCTCTGTTAACTTCTTGCAGGTATTCTCTCCCATATTAACCAGTTCACTAAGATGGTGATCAAGCACGTTAAGGGAGAAAAGCATCAAGTTAGAGGAAAGATAGAAAGGCAGAATATTAATTGATGGCAACTAAAATTGGAGATACTCAGCAAGTGCATGCAACTCCTTACCTTAGTTTGAACAGCTGAATTAAGAGCAGCCTAAGGATCCTGCGTGGGTGAATCTAAGATGTCACTAATGCAGTGCTCTGCCTCCTCAGATGTCCTGTAAAAATGAGGTCACAGTACCACAGTTAGGCTTCAGAATGAAATAAAACCCCTACCAGCATCAAATGTTGTTGCTGATGTTACATGGCAACAAGTCTGGATTCACTTAATCCTAATAGGGCTTTTATGGTAAAGCGTGGCTTCACCAGTTGCATTCCCCCACTGAGTTTCCATGGCTGAGCAAAGATTTGAACATAATCTTCCTGAGTCCTAGCTCTTCACTCTATCAACTACACAACATTGGTTACCTTACAACAATAAATGCATCACTCTATTTAAGAGCATCAATTAGCCAACAATTTTACACAAGGTTTGGCATATTTGCTGTTCACAAGGCCCCAGATTTAAGATAAGACAACAGAGCATAACAAAACATTTTCCCCTGGATAGAACAGTTGTCTTAGAGCAGTGATGGAGAACCTTTAGAGACCAAGTGTCCAAACTGTTACTCAAAACCTTTGTGGCGCAGTGGTTAAATGCCTGTACTGCAGGTAAAGCTGTGCTCATGACCTGGGGTTCGATCCCAAGTAGCAGGCTCATGGTTGACTCAGCTTTCCATCCTCCCGAGGTCGGTAAAATGAGTACCCAGCTTGCTAGGGGGGGCAGGGCAATGTGTAGCCTGAATACTGTAATGAAACTGTAAAGCGCCCAGAGACTACTTGAAGTGGTATGGGGCGGTATATAAGCAGAACACTTTTTTTATTTTTTGCAAAGTGCCAGTACAGCAATTTAACATGAATACAGTGGTACCCCGGGTTACAAATGATCCAGGTGCTACCCTTCAGGAAAGCAAGGATTGAAGAGCAGGTGTGCTACCCTTCAGAAAAGTGAGGATCTAAGAGCAGTCTTTTGAATTTTCCACAGTGACAGCATGGGTGCTGGTCATCCATGACCAGGTCCTGAGTATCACACAGTATTAGATCCAGAGTTGTCTGTACTCAGGTGGTTTCCATGACAAGTTGCTCTAAGGCACAGTCATTCAGCAAGTCGAGAAACCCAGTTTCTCTTTCTTGCCCCGAGCTCGCATTGGCCTAGTCAATGTGGGGATAACTGAAGTCCCCCATGATTACTATCCTCCATTATTTGTCTCCTCATTTCAAGGTCCCTCTCAAGTTTTTGATCTGGTGGATGATAGCACACCCCCACTACCACATTGCTCCTGAGCCTCTGGGGGACAGTGACCATGATACAATCTCCTTTACCATGCATGTCGGGGGAAGAGTGTCAAGCAAATCAGACACAAAAATCCTTGATTTCCGAAGGACTTCCCTCAGATGAAGAAATTAGTTAGAAGGAAATTGAAAGGGAAGGTGAAAAGAATCCAGTCTCTCCAGAGTGCATGGAGTCTATTTAAAATGATGGTAATAAAAGGCCCAGCACAAGTGCATACCACAAAGAAGGAAGAGCTCACCTAAGTCCAAGAGGGTGCTGGCATGGTTAACAAGTGGAGTTAGAGAGGTTCTAAAGCACAAGGAGAGGTCTTTCTGTAAGTGGAAATCCTCCCCAAATGAGGAAAATAAAAAGGAACATAAACTCTGGCAAAAGAAATGTAAGAAGTGTAAAAGCGTGGGGTTTAGTGATTTCAGCAAGTGATTTCAGCTCTGTGACATAGTAGGCTGGAGACAGCTTCTATGGTAACAACTCTTTATTCAGGGAGAGAACAAGGCTGGGGTCTGGGGCGAGGGAGCTACATTTATAGGAACGAGGACAGGCTAGGAAAAGATACATTTTGGAGGGAACAATTACAAGCAATCACAAAGCTGCCTTTTGGCGGAAACCAATAGGATTGAGGATCTAAATGCAGCAACTAGAAATAACAAATAGGCCTGTTCCCTTTGGGAACAGGAAGGCAGTTACTTCACATAAGCAATTACAGAGCAATACACAACAAGAAGATGATAAGAGAGGCAAAAAAGTATTTGAGGAATGTATGGTTAGCAATATAAAGGGAAATAATAAAAGCTCCTTTAAATATGTTAACCTGCCAGAGAACCAGTTGGCCCTCTGGATGGTGAAGGAGGTAAACGGGAGGTAAAGGAGGACTTGGAAATTGCAGAGAAATTAACTGACTTCTTGGCATCTGTCTTCACGACAGAAAAACTTCGGCAGCTTCCGCTCCCAGAACGGCCCCTCTTGACTAAAGAATTAAATCAAATACAGGTTAAAGGAGATGATGTTTTAGGTTTAATTGATAAATTGAAGATCAACAAGGGCCCAGATGGCATCCACCCAAGGGTTATTAGGGAACTGAGAAATGAAATTGCTGATCTCTTAATGGTAATATGCAACTTGTCTCTTAAAACAGCCACAGTGCTGGAGGACTGGAGGATAGCGGATGTCACACCAATTTTTTAAAAAGTAAAGAAGGGGGACCCAGAAAACTACAGGCCGGTTAGTCTTATGTATGTCCCTGGGAAGATGGTAGAAAGCCTCATCCAAGAGAAAAGCTTAAAACACATAGAAGAACAAACCTTGCTGAGGGAAAATCAGCACGGCTCCTATAAGGGTAAGTCTTGCCTGACAAACCTTTTAGAATTCTTTGAAAAAGTCAACAGGCATGTGGATTTGGGTGAACTGGTGAACTCCTTCCTATGAAGAAGGAGGGGGTATTCTTGAAGAATACCCCCTCCTTCTTCATAGGAACTACAGACCTTAAACAGGACTGCAGTAGACCTAAATCCTGCGATTAGGACTGCGACCATGAATGTCAGTGTTCTCTATGAGAACTCAAATCGTACTGGTACCACTGTAGCCTCTGATTGACTCCCCATCTCTACCCCCACCCCTCACCTCCCCCAATCTGCTCTAAAACTGATCTCATGGAACATAGCAGGTTGGGGGAAGAAAAAGCATGATCTTGATTTTATAGACTTCCTGTCCAGATATGATATTATTTTCCTGCAGGAAACCTGGTCTTTAAAGAAACCTAGTGTTGCTGGATTTGTTTCCTATCACCTGTCCGCTTTTAAAACTAATAATATGGGCCACTACCAATCAGGCCTATGTTGCCTGATGAAGCTTTCCCCCTCTTTTGTTGTGTCACCTCTCACTATCCAGTCCCTCTATGTTCAAGCCTTTGTATTTAAAAACAGTGAATCTCATATCCTTATCCTGAATGTGTATATCCCTCCCCTTGATTCTTCTTCCATAGAACACTGGACGGAAGTGAAGAGCACATTGAACAAGTATTGGTGTCATATCCCTCCATTTCCCTCCTTAATGCAGGTGACCTTAATTTAAGATTAGGAGCGAACAACCCATCTCTTGCAAAATATATGAATTGGGACATGAAGGAGATGATCTCTCCCACTTTCCTGGGTGCTAGGAAGTCCAAGGATTCAGTAATTGATGAGAATGCTTCTTCAATGGTTGGCCTATGTTCTAGTTATGACCTTTATATTCTGAATGGTTCCCCTGGAAGAGCAACATCAGCTGATTTCACCCTTTTTTTCTCCTCTGGAGTCAAGTGTGGTTGTGTAAGCTACGTTTCAGGGTTCTTTGCCGCGGTTTCGGGGGTTGAGAGATCAAAGCGAGCCAAGGTTCCAAAGAACGGAGAAAAACTTTATTGAGCGTTGCAATGGGCACCCAGCCGAATCAACGAAAGTCTGGGGGCACAGAACAAAGAAACTCCACACTTTTTATAAGAATTCTTACTCCCCAACAGCCCCTCCCTTATCTAAATTGATAAGGATGCAGCTGTGGGTTGTAAATCGAGCATAGAACAATGAGAAAATACAACGGATACAAAGTTCATACAAGGTAACAAATCAATTTGAAGGGATATTGAAGGAGGAAGACATTCATCTTGCACTCTGGCGCCATCTGGCTTGCACTTCCCGGGACTCTGCGCCGCTCCGTGACGGGAGTTCTTTGACAGCTGAAGATCAATAACAACTTCTGGCTTATCTCCTCCTGGAACACCTCGGCTAACTGTCTTCTCATGGAGCTAAGTGTTTATACAACTTCTAATTTACAACCCTAGATAGCTAGGAAGGAATCTCAGGGTGAAATGCAGGCTAGAATAATACGCTGAAGGGGGGGAATGAAAAGGGGAAATAGCCAAAAGAGAACATAAGCGCTGCCATTTTATTTCATGCTTCATTAAAACATCATTCCTATCATTCCCTCCTCTTCTAGTGGACACTCATTTTGAGTCGTCCACGGGTAGGGACTCATAATCCTGCAATAAGGCAATTAATTTTGGTGCGGTCGTCTATTCTACAATCCTTTGAATTGAGGATTGCAGAAACCGCATCAGGCAAGGAATGCACAGTAAAAGAAACAAAATAATACATAAAGGAGCAATCAGCATGGTCCCCAAAGTTTTCATCCAAGCTTGGGGCATCAGATCATTTATCCATTGCCATTGCATCCCTTTCCATTCTTGCGTCGGATTGAAAGTAAGCTGTTTGATCTCCGTGGCGAGCTGATTTACAACCTTACCTATGGGATCAATTTTTAGACAGCAGTTTGTCAAATTAAATTTTCCACACATGCCATTTTCCGATGCTAATAAATAGTCCAACGCGAGCCTGTTTTGATAGACAGCTGTTCTTAATTGATCTGTCACTTTCGCTATAGTGGTAAGTGCGGTAGTGATGCGCTGACCTGCCAAATCCAGGACTGCTTGCAATCGAATTATCCTATTAAGTAAATAAATGGGAGTCCTATATCCCCATGAACCATCTTGAGCCCAAGTTGCTGGGCCATAAACACAAACAATTCTTTGAGAATCCCATATATCTCCTACATATTCTTCAGGATTCTTACATGGAAAACCTGCAAACGGGGTATCATCACGCTTCCTCTGGTTTAAAGGGCCATACACCGGGGCAGCGAGGTACTGCTGGGTTTCGATTGGGATAAGGAAAAATGATGGTTTGATGAATCTAAGGACACAAGACCCTGACCATGAGGGGGGCAAAAACTCATAAGCCATATTTCCACAAACCCAATACATATGCAAAGGTGCTTCCCATGCCCTTGAAGTTGCAGAATATATATAAGGCAACAGAGCGATGTCAATTTTTTCTGGCTGGTAGACATTGGAAGGTGAAAGCCATACACCATTTTCCCACATTCCAATACAGGTTAAATCACCCACGGGAATGGTGCCATTCTGAGAGAAACAGACACGACCAACCAACTGAGACGTAATGGTCCATGTCAAATTTTTAGAGTGAGTTCTCTTTGTGATGTTTCCAATTCTTGACATATTATTAAAAAGCTCTGGGGTTATTTCCATTGCCTCCCATGGCCAGTCTTCACCCATATTCGTCCCCCCACATACATAACAATTTGCAACTCCTAACTCAGTTGCTATTGATTGGGCCATTTCAATAAACAAATGCTTGGCACGTTCGGGGACTTTAAAGGGGTTGTCTTGCAACCTGTCAACAATATTCTCAACAGACCAGGTATGATTTTTTATTTCCCCGTCTCGAATTTCAGTGCGAGTAATTGTAATATAAGTCATGGGGTCTTTTCCACCACCATCAATTCCAAACCCATAAACCTGAATCAAAGGATGGGTTCTGCTTATCTCCATACTAACAAAATTTCCCATTTGCTTTTTGAAGTGTGTAATGTGGGGACATCCTTTGTATCCTCCACCTGTAAAAGCACACACACATCCCCATCCAGAACACAAATAAGTACTTGCGCAAGGTGCCCACCTTTCTGGGTTACCTGCATGCCAACCTTCATGAGGATAACATAAATATTTATGATTCCTTTTATAGGCATTTACTCGCCCCTGGGATCCACATGTAGATTCCCTAATCTTTCCCAAAGCAATACATGCATCAAACCACAGTACCGCGGGGCTTGAGCCCTGGCTTAAAACAACAGTGGAATTTAGGAAATACAAAAGACCACCTCCGGTTGGATTATCCCTTCGGGGTTCTTTGGTCTTCGCCATTCCAGCCCACACGGTATAATTATATCTAATTGGGACCTCAGGCTGAAAGCAAAAATATTTGCCTGATGTGCCCATGCATATATGATACATCAGATCCTGATTCAAGCATGTTGCCACAGCATGTTTACATTCCAATGGCTGTTGTGTATAATAAATTAGAGTTTTTATCACTCTACTTCCTTGACGGGCAGCAACAATGCACGGAGTGCACGGCTCCACATCTTCAGATTTGACAGCTAAGCATATAGACAACAAAGATAAAAAGACAACAATTTCCATTGGCTTTGATAACCCACAAAACTTGCGTTTCCAATGGCAACAAATTATAACCATACCCAAAACAAATAAGGGTGATGCAGCGAGCCAAACCCACCCCAGAATTTCAACCCACATGTTCATCCAAGCCTCTTTGGAATATTCTGAAAGCTGCAGAGTATTCTCTAGCAAGCTGTCACACCAACTGAATGTCATCAGGAGCTAAGCACCGTGATGGGTTCTCTTGATACCACCACCACAACCTCCCTCCTCTTCTTAAGGGGGTGAACTTAGATGTCAGAGTGCCTGATGTGGAAAGAAAAATCAAGGCTTTTCAAGGGAAAATCCCTTTTCATGCAAGCAACTCAGGAAGTCAGTATTTTACTCTGACTCCCTGTTATCAGGACCAACTTTCTTAAACGTCAGTTTCAAGCTGTCATCAGGGTTGGCACGGACCGTCCACTCTTCTTCTTCACTTGATGGGGCAGCTCGCTTCACGCGGGTATGATGAATCCAGGGGATCACCTCAGACACCTTGATTGCTGTGGGAGTTGACAGCAAGACGACGTAAGGACCCCTCCACCTGGGACGCAAAGGCTGCTGATTCCAGTCCTTCACCCAGACCGAATCTCCTGGTTGAAAACAATGCAGGGGCTCCTGCAGAATCACTGGAAGTCTTCCCAGCGTCCACCTGTGAAGTGAAGAAAGAGATCGGCCAAGCAACTGAAGATATTTGACATGTGTCAACGAAGCTACATTCTCTGGACGTAATCCATATGAAATCGGAACTGGCCTGCCATATAAAAGTTCAAACGGGGACACCCCTAACTGACTTGAAGGAGTAGTTCTGCACCGGAAGAGGGCAAGAGGCAGCATTTCCACCCATCCCCTGCCGGTTTCTTGAGTGAGTTTTGACAGATGACTTTTCAAAGTTCTGTTCATTCTCTCCACGCGTCCAGAACTCTGAGGTCTGTATGCTGTATGCAAATTCCATTTAATTTGTAGTGCCTTCGCAAGCCCCTGAAGGACTTGATGAACAAAGGCTGGTCCGTTATCGGATCCTATAGTACGGGGTATCCCATGCCTCGAAATATGGTCCCGCAAAAGACAGTGAACCACCTCACTGGCTTTCTCAGTCTTTGTAGGATAAGCTTCCACCCAACCAGTAAAAGTACAAACTGATACAAGCAAATAACGATACAGTCCACACTTTGGCAACTCTGTAAAATCCACTTGCAGGTCTTCAAAAGGTTCCTGGCCATAATGCTGAATGCCAGGAGGGGGCAAATGTCCAGACCGCGCGTTATTCCTTTGACAGAGCACACATCTTCGGGAAATGTTCGAAGCCAACTGGCGAAGCTTGGCTATATAGAGACATGGGCTCAACTGGCGATATGCTACCTCGGGACCCTGATGTGTACTGTCATGATGATTTTGAATCACTTGGCGGGCTAAGCTTTCCGGAACCCACAACTGTCCGCTTGGAAGCTTATACCATCCCTTGGGGGTTCTGTCAAAGTCCTGCTCTTCCGCAAACTCATCTTCAGCGGCGGAATAAAGCGGTGGGGTTGGTGGAAGAATGTCTATAGGAATGAGGCTAAGCTGCATTTCGACAGCACCCTGGGCTGCCTCCTTTGCAATTCGATCTGCTAGCCGATTTCCCCTAGCTTCTACCCCTGGGCCAACTTTATGTCCATAACAATGAATCACTGCTACTTCTTTAGGTTTCCATACTGCCTCCAGAAGTTGCAACAAAATTTCAGGATGCGCTACAGGAGTGCCCTCAGTGGTAAGAAGACCTCTCTCTTTCCAAAGAGCTCCATGTGCATGGAGCGTAAGGAAGGCATACTTGGAATCCGTATAAATATTGATGCTTTCCCCTTCTGATAATTCCAAAGCCCGAGTGAGAGCTATGAGTTCAGCTAACTGAGCTGAAGTTCCTGGAGGTAATTGCCTGGCCTCAATAACAGTGTCCTCTAATTCTACAATAGCATACCCCGCTTTCCTTATTCCATCAATCACTGAACTACTTCCATCCACAAACCAAGTCTTCCACTGTGGGTTGGGGGTATCACGGAGGTCTGGCTGTGATGAGTAAATTTCATCCATTGTTTGGATGCAATCGTGAGTGGCCGGTTGATCACTAATTGGCATCAGGGTTGCTGGATTAAGTCCCTCTGTAGTTTGAAAAGTGAGGCCAGATCTTGAAAATAATTTTTGACACTTCATCATTGCGGTTTGGGACAGATGATAGCCACCTTTAGCATCTAACAGGGGTAAAACCGCATGCCTTGTTATGCAATTTGTTGGCTGGCCAAAAGTGAATTTATCCGCTTTCTTTAAAAGTGCCGCAAGTGCCACGACTCCGCGCATGCAACACGGAAGTCCTTGTTCGGTTGGGGTTAATCTTTCAGATAAGTAAGCAACTGGTTGCTGCCAACTTCCTAATTTCTGACATAAGACTCCTTTTGCTACTCCGTTTTCCTCATCAACATACAGATAAAAGGGCTTGTTGGGGTCGGGAAGACCCAATGCTGGCGCCTCTAATAGAGCCCGTTTGATCTTTTGAAAACTCTCTCTCTGTTCCGGTCCCCATAAGAACTCATCACTTTCTTTCCCTCGTGTAGCAAAGTGCAGGGGTTTTGCCAAAAGACTAAAGTTCGGAATCCAAATTCTACAAAAGCCTGCTGCTCCTAGAAAGCCACGAAGTTCTCTCCTATTTCTTGGTTCAGGGATCTGAATAATTGCCTGCTTCCGCTCCTCTTGAAGTTGGCGCCTTTGCTGGGAAATATCAAAGCCTAAATATCGCACAGATTTTTGGCAAATTTGGGCTTTCCTTCTTGTAACTCGGTAGCCTGCTGCTGCCAAATGATTCAAAAGATCAATTGTAAGCTGTTCACAGTCCTCTTTAGTTTCTGCTCCCGCCAAAATATCATCTACATATTGCAGGACTATTTGGCCAGGTTTTCGGGGGAAATTGGCAAGGTCTGATGCCAAGGCCACCCCAAACAACGTACCTGAATTTCGGAACCCCTGTGGCAAACGGGTCCATCTGAATTGTTGTTTTGTCCCTGTTCTTGGGTCTTCCCGTTGAAAAGCAAAAATGGGCTGGCTCTGGGGCGCTAACCGGCAACAAAAATAGGCATCCTTCAGATCTAAAACTGTGAAATACTTAGTTTCCGGTGGGATCAAACTAAGTATCATGTACGGGTTTGGAACATTCTGATGAAGCGGTTCTACAGTCTCATTAACTAAGCGGAGGTCCTGAACTGGACGATAAGTTCCATCTGGCTTTCGGACGGGCAGCAAGGGAGTATTCCATTGTGACTGGCACGGGACAAGGATGCCAAAATCTATCAGTCTCTTAAGATGCACCCAAATTCCTTCAGCTGCAGTCCTTCAAATGGGATATTGTGGCACTGACACAGGACCAGCAAATGGCTTAAGCTGAACAACAATTGGAGGGATGTTTCGTGCCATCCCTGGGGGATTTTCTTCTGCCCAAACCTCTGGATTAACTCGATCCAAGAAATCTTGGGATAACTGGGTTGGTTCCTCTTGGACCACCATCAAACGCCATCTCTCTCTCAAGGGATATTCTAAACACATTTCACCTTCCGGTTCCTTATTATCAGTAGTTAGGTGGACTTCTCCCTTGGGGGTGAAAGTGATTTGGGCTCCCAATTTAAGCAGTAGATCTCGTCCCATAAGGAGAATAGGGCAATCCGGCATGTGCAAAAATTTATGTTCAACAACCTGACCTCCTAATTTGCACTGAACAGGCTGCATAAAATGAGCGCTTTGCGCTTTTCCAGTGGCTCCTACTACATTAATTGAAAGAGTCCGGTCTAAAGGTTTGACAAGCTGGGGAATCACTGAATGGCTCGCACCCGTATCAACAAGGAACTGGATTGCTTCGTTCCCGGTTTGAACTCTGACTAAGGGCTCACAGGAACAAGAGCCCTGTCGCTTTCAATATGGAACATCTTCCTCCAGAACCATCATGTTTTGATATGGCGGGGTCCAAGCAGGACCCTGTCCTCCCTGGGGTCTTTGTTGAGCCGGCGCCGATTGACTTTGGGCTTGACCAGCAGGCTGAAATTGGCTCACTTGTCCCTGATTCACCTGAAAGCTCCTCGGCTGCTGATAATTAAAAGGGGCAGGCGCTGACTGCCGATTTCCTGGCTGATTGAAGCCGAACGGCGTGGGCACAGGATATCGCCCAAAAGCCGGTTGCTGCCAAGGGCGGCGCGGACCTTGATTAAAACTTCCTCGCCTTTGATTTTCTGGATTCCTGAAACAGTCCTTACACCAATGTCCTCTCTGGCCACATAGTGCACATTGATCCTTCACTAACGGCCCACGCCTGGGTCCAAAGGTATTAAAAATACGGGGTTCGGAGACTTGATTCAGGGCCATTAACTTTTTAATCTGTCCCCTTCCTTTTTGACTGGTTTGATCTTCCTCCCTATTATTGTACGTGGTCTGCGCCAGCTGCAGCATCCATTGAAGGGTCTGTCCCATGAAATTAATGTCCTTTTGAATCTTTTTACGAATATCCGGGGCAGATTGAGCTACAAAGGCTGTTTTTACTATATTTTCCATTCCCGGATCTTCAGGGTTAATGGGAGTAAACTTCCTAAACGCTTGAAACAAGCGTTCCAAAAAGGCTCCAGGAGACTCATCCTGTTTCTGGACCACGTCATTTACTTTTGACATATTGATTTTCTTCCTTCCTGCTGCTCTTATGCCCTGAAGTATTGCAGTATGGTATATTCTCAAGGCACCAAGACCTCCATCTACATTATAATCCCAATCTGGTGGGGTAACTGTTGGAACAGCGGCTTCCGCTTGCGCTTGGGTGTCTCCTAGGGCAATACGGGATTTCCTAGCCTCCTCAAAAAATTTTCGGGTTTCTTCCTAATTAAAAAGGCCACATATGAGATGTTGCAGATCCTCATAAGTGGGCGTATACAAATTAAAAATACTGGCCATAGTTTCATAAACTTTGTCAGGAGCATCTTCTAAGCTTGGCAAGGTATTTTTCCAATGTATAATGTCACTACTCGTAAATGGCACATGCTGCATCGAATACGTACACGGACCCTGTTGGTTTGGGGGCAGGGGGTCGCATACTCGTCTGAGGGGCAAGAGTTTTTCCTGCTCATCAGCTTTCTTTTGTTCAAGGAATTTCTCATGCCTCTTTGCTGCATCATATGCCTTTAAAAGATACTGTTGCCTCTTTACCCAATTTCGCTCCCCTGCGGCTTCTATGGCATGATTTCCAACTTCCAGTATGGAGTCATACTTTTTAACTAAATCAGTTACTCTCCAGTGGTCCTCTGCACCCCATTCAAAATTTCCTTGTACTCTGTGTCGGAACTCCTCCTCACTTTCCTCTTTCCTTTCATCATCCCTCTCATCTTCTTCATCTGGTTTCGGAATTCCTCCTCCGGCCCCAAGCTCACCTTTGGGTGGCTTGACAAGGGCTACGGGCTTCGGGAGATCTTCTGGTTTGGGGAGGCCATCATTCACAGGGGGTGATCCTGGAAGGGGAGCGGGTAATGGTGCTGGATTTCCCTGAGGGATGACGGGTGGTTCTAACGGATTTCCCGGAGGGATGGCCACGGCATACAGGGGTGGCGGAGTGAGTGTATCATAGTCCTCCGGGCGGCTGTCTAAAACCTCCTTCTGTTTCTTTAAAGCAAATAACTTGGCTTGTGGCAGCAACTTCCTACAATCTTGTATCCATGAAGGATTCCTTTTAACATTTCCTCGCCAAACTTCTATATATGGGACATGCTCCGGATAGTTCTTAAGAATTTTTAACCACAACTGCCTAATTATACTTTCATTGAACGTTCCCTCTGCCGGCCAATCTGGTTGCATAATTGGCCATTCTAATTGACATAAAGTCTGCATTCGCTCCATTTTCATTTTGATGCCAAAATCATAGTTCTTGATGGCAGTATTCCAATTTGAGGTGAAACATTCCAATGGGGTTGTCGATTTACTGGTATTTCCTCCCATGTTTTAAATGACTCTTAAACAATGTTCCTATTTCTCCCACACAAATGTCACTTGATCCGCACCTATGCTTTTGAAATTTATCACACACAGGACTCACTCCCAGTTGTGATCTGGACGCGATCGCTCGGCCAGAAAATGCACAACCCAGACTTCGCTCGGCCAAGGGGAGTTCTAAACCCCGACCATTCCACGCTCACACACACTCATTGGATCAAAGTGACCACACAAATTCCCACAGTTCAATACCTCCTCCCAACCTAGTCTGGATCCCCTACATATCAAAGAACCTTTTTAACTAATTCTATTGACAGCTGAGATCTCCGCTTCTCCATTGATGCCCCGTGGGTTCCTGCCCACTATCTTTCACGGGATGTTAGAGCACTGCTCCTCTCCTCCCTCTGGAAAACAGAACCACCTTTCTTTTCCCCCTTTTACACACTGGGGGCCAAAAACCCCTTATTTGGGATGTTAGAGACAAACTCTTCTCCTCCCACACTGGACCGGTTCCATATCTTACCAAATATCCCACGAAGTTTTCCCCCCAGCCAGCTCACTTTTTCTTTTTCTCCCCGAGTGATGCCGTCTCCGCCACTATGCTGAACGAAGCAGTTCCCCTTTTCAAATGGAAAGGTGTGCACCGGAGCTCTTCGTCCAACACTGGTTGTTCGACATCGCTTGGCCTGGCCCCTCGTCCCAAAAAGGGGCTATCCCGGATGAGCCCCCAAATGTAAGCCACGTTTCAGGGTTCTTTGCCGCGGTTTCGGGGGTCGAGAGATCAAAGCGAGCCAAGGTTCCAAAGAACGGAGAAAAACTTTATTGAGCGTTGCAACGGGCACCCAGCCGAATCAACTCGGAAAGTCTGGGGGCACAGAACAAAGAAACTCCACACTTTTTATAAGAATTCTTACTCCCCAACAGCCCCTCCCTTATCTAAATTGATAAGGATGCAGCTGTGGGTTGTAAATCGAGCATAGAACAATGAGAAAATACAACGGATACAAAGTTCATACAAGGTAACAAATCAATTTGAAGGGATATTGAAGGAGGAAGACATTCATCTTGCACTCTGGCGCCATCTGGCTTGCACTTCCCGGGACTCTGCGCCGCTCCGTGACGGGAGTTCTTTGACAGCTGAAGATCAATAACAACTTCTGGCTTATCTCCTCCTGGAACACCTCGGCTAACTGTCTTCTCATGGAGCTAAGTGTTTATACAACTTCTAATTTACAACCCTAGATAGCTAGGAAGGAATCTCAGGGTGAAATGCAGGCTAGAATAATACGCTGAAGGGGGGGAATGAAAAGGGGAAATAGCCAAAAGAGAACATAAGCGCTGCCATTTTATTTCATCAATGGCAGTTATAAGCTTCATTAAAATATCATTCCTATCAGTTGATTATATTCTAATTTCCTCTGACCTCCTCATAAAGATGTCTGGCAAAAATCAAAGAAAGATAAAAGACATGAAACATGTGGTACCTTAAAGGCCAACTTTCATATTTTAATGTAACGTTTCATGGACTACACATCCACTTCTTCAGACATATAGCAGCAGAATGAGGTGTGCAATATAATATGGGATGGAATATATATTTCATACCAGATATTAATTGGCTGTAGTATAGAGAGTTGAGGGTGGATAGGGGAGGGGGAGAGGAGGGCGGAAGAAGAGGAGGGAGAGTTGGTTAGTAGAAATGGTGGGAAGATTGGGCCAGGGTCTATAGAGCTGTAAAGGATAGGTTTATGGTCCTGAGGCCAGGATCTGTTTATTTATGCCTCAGAGGTAAATTCTTCAAGAGACAGAAACCAGATCAGATCAGAGAGGGTGAGGGTGTGTGTGGAAGAGACGGGGGGTGGGTGGGAGTTTTTACTTTAGAGTCCATGACAAAATGGCAATGTAGAGTTTTTACCTTAGAGTCCATGACAAAAAGGCCAATGTGGTAATAATACATTTGATAATTACTCAAGTAACCCCGACGTATGTTTAATCCCTTCTTGTGTGTGTGTCCATCATGCACATGAATCTTATTTCCGCTGTTTCCCTTTGAATTCTTGATCTGTAATTAACGGTGACCTGTAATTAACGGTGACCAAAACAGTGAACTTCAAGTCTTTCAAGGAGTGTCCAGGTAAACTGAAGTGGTTTGAGACAAGTTTCTGTGTATCGTGGTTTCTTATGTCAAACTTGTGTCCACTGATGCATTTTCTTAGAGATTGTCTTGTTTGTCCAATGTAGAGTACATATGGGCATTGTTGGCAAAAATGGCATAGATCACATTAGCTGAGGAGCAGGTGAAGTTGCCCTTGATACTGTATGTGATATTGTTGGATCCTGTGATTGTGTTGCCGGAGTAGATGTGTGGGCAGAGTTGGCATCGGGTTTTGTTTGTGATTAGCCCCTGTACTGATAGTGACCATCTTCCAGTACTGGTGTTAATACAGAGCTCCCTTATGGAAACAGATACTAGGGACCTCTCTTCAAATCTGTTCTTACATCCCAAGTGGACACCAAAACCTTACTGGCCTTTGAACAATGGTCCAGATTACCAGAAAACAGGCACAAGTATCTAACTATCCAATTGACTAATTCTTCTGAAGCTGCTATTCAAGCATATTCCTTGATCACACAAAGTTTAACCCATATGCTCAGCTCCACTCATCCCTCTGTAGGTAACAATGGCTCAGCCTCCTGGTTTGATATGGAATGCTGGACTATGAAACATAAGGTGAGACAATTATTCCATCTTGTCCAGACCCAACCTTCTCCTGGGCTACTGGCCCTTTACTTTACAACTAGAAAGACCTGCCAGATATTTCTGGAAGAGAAGCGACATAATTTTGCTCTGAATAAATGGCCCAGACTGCTTGAAGCCATTTGTTTTAAGAATAGCAGAGTATTTTGGCAATTGGTTTCCTGTTCTAACCCACTTCCCTGTCCAACCGACTCGCCCCCTATTTCTCCAGCTGCCTGGATAAAACACTATACAGTGACCCCCCGCCATTTCATGGTTCACATTGCGGGATTGCAATACCTGCACCTTGGGGGGAGGGGGTGGCAGGGGTGGCCGGGTTGCTCCGCGCCGCCCCTGCACCTCCGAGAAGCCTCGGGGCCGCGTGGGCGGGCAGCGGTGGGTGATCGGGTCGCTCCACGTCACCCTCCCACGCACCCCCGAGAAGCCTTGGGGCCATGCAGGGGGGCGATTGGGGGTGATCGGGTCGCTCTGCACCACCCTCCCACGCACCCCCGAGAAGCCTCGGGTCCACATGGGTGGGCGGCGGTGGGAGGTAAGATCCCCCTGCTGCCGCCGGCGCACCGCGCGATCACCCCCTGCCTCCGCCCCACCACACCCACTTCCGCATACTGTATCGCGGATTTTCATGCATCGCGGGTGGGGTGGGTCCCTAACCCCTGCGATCGGTGGGGGGTTACTGTACTAAAAATTTTGCTGCCTGCGATTTGGTTTTTGCATCCACTTATTTGACCTCTGTCATCCCTTCTTGGCACGTAGTTCTGGAAGACGAAATACTAGAATTAATAAGTTCTTTGAAACCTGGGGAAGCTCTGGGACCTGACAGGGTCCTATGCAAATTTTTAATTAATGACCCTAGTTGGTGGGTAGTTCCTTGGCTAATCTATTCACCTTGATTGATCAAACAGGGATCTTACCGGATCTTGGCTATCCTTAATTCTAGTCCTAATTTTTAAAAAACATTATTCTTCTTCCTCAACTAATTACAGACCGATTAGTCTGCTCTCTACAGTAGGGAAACTTCATGCCAGGCACCTATTAAAATGTCTAACAGACTGGGCCCAGGAAAAGCGTCCTCCCGGAAATGAACAAATTGGCTTCCATCCAGGATCCTCAACTTTAGATCATGCACTCGTATTATCCATTCTTGCTGAAAAATACTCAGTTCACTTTAAGGGCAAACTCTATGCAACCTTCATTGATTTGTGGGGTGCCTTTTAGAACTTTTATGGAACAGAGAAGTTTTATTGAACAAATTAGCTTCCTGGGGAATTGATCCTCATTTGCTCTTTTTAATCAGAAAGCTTCTCTCTTCTAATTCTTGTCAGGTATAGACTAGTTGTAGTGGCACCCTTTCAGATAGGATTCCAATAGCTAAAGGTGTGCGTCATGGATGTATACTAGCTCCACTATTATTTAATATTTTTCTAGATGACTTACGCCCTCAGTTATTCCAATATGAAAAGTTTGCCCCTTGCCTGAATAACTCTCCAGTACCCATACTGCTCTATGCTGATGACTCAGTTCTTCTTTCTATTTCTAGAACTGGGCTGCGATACCTCTTGACAGCATTTCAAGCCTACTATACACCCAATGATTTGATAATCAATTCAGAGAAAACTAAAATATTGGTCTTTTCAAAATCCTGGAACCTGGTATCCTGGAGTACCAATAATAGCCCTATTGAACTAGTTAAATCATTTAAATCAGGCATGTCCAAAGTCAGGCCCGGGGGCCAAATGCGAGCCGTTTTCAAATTTTGAGTGGCCCGCAGCCTCTTCTCCCCGCCAGCTCAGCCTGTCATGCATCCCCACCAGTTGGCCGCTCCCCATAGTGGAGTTTTAGCTTTAAATAGCTGCTACCAGCAGTCTCTCAGTCCTTTTCTGGCAGAGCAGCAGAGAGGAAGGAGCTGGTCAGAGGAGCACACGGCCAAAGGGCAGAGCTAACTTCTTCTTTTTGCAGGAGCAAGGGGCGGAGTTTTAGCTTTAAATAGCTGCTACCAGCAGTCTCTCAGTCCTCTTCTGGCAGAGCAGCAGAGAGGAAGGAGCTGGTCAGAGGAGCACACGAACAAAGGGCAGAGCTAACTTCTTCTTTTTGCAGGAGCAAGGGGCGGAGTTTTAGCTTTAAATAGCTGCTACCAGCAGTCTCTCAGTCCTCTTCTGGCAGAGCAGCAGAGAGGAAGGAGCTGGTCAGAGGAGCACACGAACAAAGGGCAGAGCTAACTTCTTCTTTTTGCAGGAGCAAGGGGCGGAGTTTTAGCTTTAAATAGCTGCTAAAAAAAAAACTAAAAAAAAAACTCTCCCAGCCCAAAATACCAAGAACTAGGGGACATACACTCAAATTGAGTGCTGGGAGAGTAAGAACTGACAAAAGAAATTATTTTTTCACCCAGTGCGTTGTAAGTCTATGGAACTCCCTGCCACAGGATGTGGTGATGGCATCTGGCCTGGATGCCTTCAAAAGGGGATTGGACAGATTCCTAGAGGAAAAGTCCATCACGGGTTACAAACCATGATGGAGATATGTAATCTCTAGGCTTTAAACCAGGGTAGTTAAAGGGCCAGATGCAGGGGAGTGGTATCAGGAGACAGATATCTAGTCTCGTGCGCTCCCAAACGCATCTGGTGGGGCCACTGTGAGATACAGGAAGCTGGACTAGATGGGCCTTTGGCCTGATCCAGCATGGCTCTTCTTATGTTCTTATGTTCTTAATCATAGAATCATAGAGTTGGAAGAGACCTCAAGGGCCATCTAGTCCAACCCCCTGCCATGCAGGAACCCCCATCACAATATTTCCAACAGATGGCCATCCAGCCTCTGCTTAAAAACCTCCAAAGAAGGAGACTCAGCCACCCTCTGTGGCAGCATACAGCTCTAACTGTCATGAAGTTCTTCCTAATGTTCAAATGGAATCTCTTTTCCTGTCGTTTGAAACCATTGCTCCGAGTCCTAGTCTCTGAAGCCATTGAAAACAAACCTGTTCCCTCTTCAATATGACATCCTTTCAAATATTTAAACATAGCTATCATATCCCCTCTCAGTCTTCTTTTAGAGAGGCTAAAAATTCCCAGTTCCCTAAGCCGTTCCTCATAAGACATTTCCTCCAGACCCTCAACCATGCTGGTCACCCTCCTCTGCACCTGCTCGAGGTTGTCAACATCCTTTTTAAATTGAGGCGCACAGAACTGGAAACAGTACTCCAGGTGGGGTCTGACCAGAGCAGAATAGAGTGGAACTATCACTTCCCTTGATCTAGACACTATGGTTCTGTCGATGCAACCAAGAATCGCATTGGCTTTCCTGGCTGCCGCGTCACACTGCTGAGTCATGTTCAATCTATGGTCCACCAAGACTCCCAGATCCCCTTCACAGATATGTAGGGATTTCTCCACTGGGATATAGTTAAATATGATCAATCTCCCTTGACCAGCTGAGAGATTAATAGTGAAGAAATGATGAGATCTTGAACAACACACTGGGATCTTTTCGGTGCTTTATTGCATCAGAATCAAAGCAGACAGGCAGGCTTGATGTTAGCTTCTCCTCTCATGCTTAGCAGCTGGGACAGCGAACAGGCAGGCTTGTTGATGGTAAAAAGCTCCCTCCCCTCCTCAGCTAGACACTTTTATTAGTTCTCACAAATTACATACACGTCATCAGAGACCATCCAATCAACACACATCTCCATCATGGTTTGTAACCTGTGATGGACTTTTCCTCCAGGAATCTGTCCAATCCCCTTTTGAAGGCATCCAGGCCAGATGCCATCACCACATCCTGTGGCAGGGAGTTCCATAGACTTACAACGCGCTGGGTGAAAAAATATTTTCTTTTGTCAGTTCTTACTCTCCCAGCCCTCAATTTGAGTGTATGTCCCCTAGTTCTGGCATTTTGGGAGAGAGAGAAGAGCTTCCCTCTATCCACTTTACTCATACCCTGCATTATTTTGTATGTCTCAATCGTATCCCCCCTCAAGCGCCTTTTTTCCAGACTAAAGAGGCCCAAATGTTTTAGCCTTTCTTCATAAGGGAGGTGCCCCAGGCCAGTAATCATTTTAGTCGCTCTCTTCTGCACCTTTTCCAGTTCCACTATGTCTTTCTTGAGATGCGGGGACCAGAATTGTACACAATACTCCAGGTGGGGCCTTACTATTGTTTTGTATAAAGGCATTATAATGTTCGCTGTTTTATTTTCAATCCCCTTTTTGATCATCCCTAGCATGGAATTGGCCTTCTTCACCGCTGCCACACATTGGGGAGACACCTTCATGGAGCTGTCCACCAACACACCAAGATCTCTTTCCTGATCCGTCACGGATAACTCAGAGCCCATGAGTTGATAGATGAAGTTTGGATTTTTTGCCCCAATATGCATTACTTTACATTTAGTTACATTAAAAAGCATTTGCCATTTCGTAGCCCATTCCCCCAGTTTGGAGAGATCCTTCTGGAGCTCTTCACAATCTTCTCTGGTTTTTACCACACGGAAAAGTTTTGTGTCATCAGCAAACTTGGCCACCTCACTGCTTATCCCTGTCTCCAGGTCATTTATGAACAGATTGAAAAGCACCGGTCCCAGGACAGAGCCCTGGGGCACACCGCTTTTCACCTCTCTCCATTGTGAAAATTTCCCATTGACACCTACTCTTTGTTTCCGGGATCTCAACCAGTTCTCAATCCATAAGAGGACCTGCCCTCTTATCTCCTGACTGTGCAATTTTCTCAGCAGCCTTTGGTGAGGGACTGTGTCAAAAGCCTTTTGAAAATCCAGATAGACTATATCCACCGGTTCACCCAAATCCATGTGCCTGTTGACCTTTTCAAAAAATTCTAAAAGGTTTGTCAGACAAGATTTACCCTTACAGAAGCCATGCTGATTTTCTCTCAGGAAGGTTTGTTCTTTTATGTGTTTTAAGATTTTCTCTTGGATGAGGCCTTCCACCATCTTCCCTGGGACAGATGTAAGGCTAACTGGCCTGTAGTTTCCCGGGTCCCCCCTCCTTCCTTTTTTAAAAATTGGTGTGACATCTGCTATCCTCCAGTCCTCCGGCACTGTGGCCGTTTTAAGAGACAAGTTGCATATAACCGTTAAGAGATCTGCAATTTCATTTCTCAGTTCCCTAATAACCCTTGGGTGGATGCCATCTGGGCCCGGTGACGTGTTAATCTTCAATTTATCAATTAGTCCTAAAACCTCCTCTCTTTTAACCTGTATTTGATTTAATTCTTAGTCAAGAGGGGCGGCTCAGGCAGCGGAATCCGCTCAAGGTCCTCTGTCGTGAAGACAGACGCAAAGAACTCGTTCAATTTCTCTGCAATGTCCAAGTCCTCCTTAACATCCCCTTTTCCTCCCTCACCATCCAGAGGGCCAACTGGTTCTCTGGCAGGTTTTCTACTTCTAACATATTTAAAGAAGCTTTTATTATTACCCTTTATATTGCTAGCCATGCGTTCCTCAAAATCTTTCTTTGCCTCCCTTATCATCTTCTTACATTTCTTTTGCCAGAGTTTGTGTTCCTTTTTATTTTCCTCATTTGGGGAGGATTTCCATTTACAGAAGGACCTCTCCTTGTGCTTTAGAGCCTCTCTAACTCCACTCGTTAACCATGCCGGTGTCCTCTTGGACTTAAATGAGCTCTTCTTTCTTTGTGGTATGCACTTGTGCTGGGCCTCTATTATTGTTGTTTTAAAGAGGCTCCATGCACTCTGAAGAGATTGGATTCTTCTAACCTTCCCCTTCAATTTCTCTCTAACTAGTTTCCTCATCTGAGGGAAGTTTGCCCTTCGAAAATCAAGGGTTTTTATGTCTGATTTGGTTGACACTCTTCCTCCGACATGCATGGCAAAGGTAATTGCAGCATGGTCACTGTTCCCCAGAGGCTCAGTGACATTCACATCCCTGACCAGGTCCTGAGTATCGCACAGTATTAGATCCAGAGTTGCCTGTTCTCGGGTGGGCTCCATGACAAGTTGCTCTAAGGCACAGTCATTCAGCAAGTCAAGAAACCCAGTTTCTCTTTCTTGCCCGGAGCTCACATTGGCCCAGTCAATGTGGGGATAATTGAAGTCCCCCATGATTACTATCCTATCCCTCTTAGCCACCTCCATGATTTCTCTCCTCATTTCAAGGTCCCCCTCAAGTTTTTGATCGTGTGGACGATAGAATACTCCAACTATCACATCACTCCTTGGACCTGGTAGTTTAACCCAAAGTGATTCTATGGTGGAGTCAGACCCTCGGTCCATCTCCATTCTGCTGGATTTTACTCCTTCTTTGACATAGATGGCCACTCCTCCTCCAACCCGCCCCTCTCTATCCCTTCTATAGAGTTTATAGCCTGGGATTGCTGTATCCCACTGGTTCTCCTCATTCCACCAGGTTTCTGTTATGGCTATTATATCTATGTTATCCCTAGCTGCCAAATGTTCAAGTTCTCCCATCTTTGCTCGGAGGCTTCGAGCATTGGCGTAGAAGCACCTGTAACAGTGGGTCCCGCAACAACAGCTGCTGCCTTGTTCTTTTTCCCCGACAGCTTTTATTTTCAGTAGACAAACTGTCACATTCCGTTATTCTCCCAGTGCTAATACCTGCTATGTCTTCTCTATGTGATTCTCTACCCTCTCCAACCTCATTCCCCGAGGATGAGGTGTTCCGAACCGGATGCCACTCAGCTCCTGTCGGCTTTCCCCCAGTTATCAGTTTAAAAGCTGCTCTGCTGCCTTTTTGAGGTTGAGTGCCAGCAATCTGGTCCCATCATGATTCAAGTGCAACCCATCCCTCCTGAACAGGTTTGGCTTGTCCCAAAATGTTCTCCAGTTCCTGACAAATCTAAAGCCCTCCTCTCGACACCATCGCCTCATCCACGCATTGAGGCTTCTGAGTTCTTCCTCAAGAAGCTTCTCTCCTGCAGCCTGCTCATCTACATGTACCTGATCTTGTATCTCTTCAATAGTGATGAGGGAGAGATCCTCCGGTGAAACCAAATCTTCCTCTGTGTGTGCCTCATGAGGTGTGCTGAGGGAAAGAGCCTCAAACTGATTGAGACTCTCTGAGTGATCCCTTGGCCTTCTACTCCTTTGAGTCACATTCCTCCACCCATCTACCTCCTGAGTTGGGGAAGTGACTTCATCCTCAGAAGTGTGTCCTGTCTCTTCTTGGACCTGGATAGTCTCTTCCGCTCTGTCCAAGAACCGCTCAAGCTCCTTAATATGTTGCTGGTCTGATATGCGAGCCTCTAGCTGCTGGACCTTCTCTTCCAATAGCGCAACCAGCTTGCACTTGCAGCAGATGTAGTTCTGCACACGCTCTGTCAAGATGACAAACATGGCACAAGTACTGCAGGTAACTATAGCTGTTCCCTCCAACTCCATTTTAACGAGTGCAATAAAATGTATTCAAGGTCTCAAAAATGTAAACTTACACTAATTTTTTTTTAAATCAAGTAAGACTCTTTACTTATTTTGTTGTTTATTCAAAATCTAACAGTGTAGGGGCCGCTAAAGCACCTCTACACCAAGTGCAAGCACGTCAGGAAGTTTCCAGTGCTAACTTGCTAATGTGTGTAGGATCTCCTCAGGAGTAGCTTGGCTTGGGAACTCAAATATATTCAGGGATTTTTTTTTGTTTTGTTTTTTTGTTTTTTTTAGTTGTTTTTTTAGTTTGGACGCACTGTTAGGCGCGTGCTGCTGGGAGCAGCTATTTAAAGATAAAACTCCGCCCCTTACCTCCTGCAAAAACAGGAAGCAATCTCTATGCCCTCTGGCCCTGTGCTTCCTCTATAGCCGTGTGCTTCTCCTCACCAACTCCTTCCTCTTTGCTGCTCTGCATGAAAAGGACTGAGAGGCTGCTGGGAGCAGCTATTTAAAGATAAAACTCTGCCCCTTACCTCCTGCAAAAACAGGAAGCAATCTCTATGCCCTCTGGCCGTGTGCTTCCTCTATAGCCGTGTGCTTCTCCTCATCACCTCCTTCCTCTTTGCTGCTCTGCAAAAAAAGGACCTCTGCAAGAAAAGAACCAGAGGCCTGTTGTCAGCTCCCATTGGTCAGCCTATTACCCATAATACAGTGTTCTCACGGTGATGTCAGACTTCTCAGATCTATGCTACTAAGACACAGAGCTATGCTGATAGAACCCACAAGCTAATATAATATCCCCACAATACCACTCTTTAAAAATAATTAAAAAATAGAAAGGTGTAGAATATAATACCTTAATACAATCAAAGGTGTGTTACTTGCAAACTGTAATGAACTAACTACTATTTTATAACATATTAGTGAAAGAAGTGAAGAATATATAATTCTAAACATTAATTCAGTGTTATCTAGGCTTAACTTTTCAACTTTCAGGCTGTGCGATGAGCAGTTTCAACCAGAAGGTGGCATCATTTATGTAAAAGAAACCGGTCTCTCTCCAAAGAAATGTTCTCTCCCTCTTTCTTCTTAAAAAATTTGTGTAGCAGTGTTAGCATAAACTTCAGAAAAATATTGTTTGGTCATTTGTATACAAAAGCATGATATTATTATCAGCAACATAACTACTATCAGAGTTAATCTAATTTTTCTAATCCCACCACCAGCTAAAAGAGTTAATAATTCAGCATTAAAACAATGAGAAATATATTCACTTCTGCAAATACAGTAACAGCTTGCATTACAAGTTTCATGAAAAACATGTCCCCAATGTGTGACAAACCTGAGACAGGAGTGTCAACCTTATGTCCTTTAGTGGGTGAGCTAAAAAATTAGTCCCACAAAATTGATGGATGATTGTAACCAGGAATGCATCTGCTCAAGGGAATGAAAAAACAGAATTAATGTCATAACTGTACAAAATAGCAGTTGGCAGCTTGTGGGTAGGTAGGATGGCACAATACTGGAAGTCTTCAGGAGAGGGGGAAGTGTGCCCAGTGAGAGCAGCAAAGAGAGGTGCCCATTCTGTTGTATAAAGTGACAGAAAAGTCTTTGCTAAGATGATCCTGTATCTGTTGCAGCCACACAAGCATTAAGGTTGATGAAATTTCTAGCTTTGGCAGACATGGTGAAGAGACATGCTTTTCTAAAATCACAGTCATGTCAGGGAGCAAGGCAACTTGAAAAAGGGGGGGTTGCTGAAAAGCAGTATCTCAGTTCAGTTCTCTTTCTCCATTTCTTCACCCATAATTTTTTGATGTTTCCTATGCTTTAGCCGTTCTGATACTGGCTGATGTCCAGAAGGGGCGGGCTAGACAGCGTCATTGACCACCTTCTGTTCCAATCTCCCTGGTTGGAATTTCCCTGCTCTTCGTCTTCTCTGTTTTTGCTATTGGCAGGGTTGGGAATTTCATTAATTGCAGAGGCAATTAGCTGTGCCTTATATGAATCTGTCCCGATATTTTGACAGAGTTTGACCATATCTGTGATGGTGGAATTGGACAGTGAATATGTGGAAGTCAATTCCTGTTTGCAATCCTCATTTGCATTTTCATAGGCTAGCTGTTTCGAGTTAAGCTTTCTGGCCTCCTCATTTTCTATCTGCCTGTCCAGTGCAGTCAGAAGTCGAGTGACAAATTCTGTATATGGCTCTTTGGCCCCCTGTCTAATTGATGCAAAACTGGCTGATGTGGGAGCCCCCTTTTGTGGCAGAGATGTCCAAGCCCTTATGACAATTGCAGCTACTTGTTCTAAAGACTGATCAGTGAGGGCTATCTGCTGAGCTGTGGTCATATGGGGCCCCTCACCAACCAACATTTGCTGAGTGATATTGATGTTGGCCGTCCTGTTCTGCTGAGCCTTATTCACAGCTAGGCGTCTCCATTCTGCCCTAAATAGCAAAAGATCACCCGGGGGAAATATGCCACTTGCTGGCTGGTCCCAATCCTTGGGAATCAGTCTCTGCTCTGCTATATTATTCAGCAAGACTTTGGTATAGGGCACCTGCGTACCATTCATTTTTACACTGTGGAGGGCTTTGATGTATTCCAAGGCTAAAGGTTCATGTCTGTCCAGAACCGCTTGCTGTGCGCCCACTGCGGGATGCCCCCTGATTACGGGGTATAATGAAGGGATTGGAGCTTCTTCTTCTGACATTAATTGAGCCACAGCTATTGTGCGAGATAAGTCTCTTTGTTCGAGGGCTGTAGGTTGAGGGGTGGGTTGTTCTGGCCCCAAGGGCAGAGTCTGTCCCTCCAGAGGTGGTGGTTCTGGGTCTATCTGCTCAAAGGGACACTTTGGGGCAGCAACTGAGGCTATATCTCCTGTGGTTAGGGACTGAGGCTGTGTGGTGGTAACTGGGGTTTGACCTCCCATTCTAAAAAATTGTGTGGCAGATGCTTGGCTGAGCAAGATATTTCTGGGGGTCAGGCGTGTTAAGCACATCCTTATTTTGCTCCATACCATTTGATAAGATAGAGATGCCCTTGAATCTGCCTGTAGGGCTTTGCCTATTTTGCCCCATTTTTCCAAATCTGTGATTCCATTTCTGTCCTGCTCCGCCCAACTACAGATTTTATCCACTGTTTTAACAAAATGTTTGGTGTCCTTTTTTTCAAATGGGTGGGTGTGTTGCTTCAGTAATGCTGTTAAGTCTGAAGCCCATTTTTTCTGTTGAGCTGACAAAGTTGAACCCATAATGTGAATAGCTTAGGACTGCTGAGTGTCTTTTTTAACCAAAACTCACCCATGAAAGTTGCAGAAGTGCGTCGGGACCCTGATCAGGGTGGGGATGGGTAGTTAATGGTGTTAAGACGACTGCCGGAGCTTACTTCTGTGAAGTGTCAACGGGAGGCAGTCCGGAGGAGTGATGGCTCTGCTTTCTGTCTGTTCTGAAGGCTGGAATGCTGCTGGAATGTTGCTGGCGATGAATCAAGCTTGCAGTCTGTTTACAGCTTCTTTCTGAGTGTAGTTACAGGTTCTTGGAGTGTAGTTCTCTCGACCAGACACGGGGCACAATAAAAGATGTAGGAATTTCTCCACTGGGATATACTTAAATATGATCAATCTCCCTTGACCAGCTGAGAGATTAATAGTGAAGAAATGATGAGATCTCGAACAACACACTGGGATCATTTCAGTGCTTTATTGCATCAGAATCAAAGCAGACAGGCAGGCTTGATGTTAGCTTCTCCTCTCATGCTTAGCAGCTGGGACAGCGAACAGGCAGGCTTGTTGATGGTAAAAAGCTCCCTCCCCTCCTCAGCTAGACACTTTTATTAGTTCTCACAAATTACATACACGTCATCAGAGACCATCCAATCAACACACAGCTAATATCTTCTGTAGAATAGCATCTCTGGAATGCAGCCTCCTACGCTTTTCAGCGCCATGTTTTCCAGAGGCCTGTTGTCAGCTCCCATTGGTCAGCCTATTACCCATAATACAGTGTTCTCACGGTGATGTCAGACTTCTCAGATCTATGCTACTAAGACACAGGGCTATGCTGATAGAACACACAAGCTAATATAATATCCCCACACAGGTACTATTCTCCAGCCAAGTGTCCCCCATCCTATATCTGTGCAATTCATTCTTTTTACCTAGATGTAGCATCCTACATTTCCCTCTGTTGAAATCCATTCCATTAGCTTTGGCCCAGCATTCTAATCTGTCAAGGTCCTTTTGGATTTTCATCCTATCCTCTAGGGAATTAGCAACCCCTCCCAATTTGGTATCATCTGCAAATTTAATTAGCATACTCTCTATTCCTTCCTCCAAGTCATTAATAAAGATATTGAACAGCACTGGACCCAGAACAGAACCCTGGGGCACCCCACTGGTCACGTCTCTCCAAGCTGAAGAGAGGCCATTTATGACCACCCTTTGGATGCGATCAGTCAACCAATTACAAATCCACCTAACAGTTGCACTATCTATCCCACTTTCTATTAATTCTTAGCAAGAATACCATGGGGAAACTTATCGAAGGCCTTACTAAAATCCAGATAAGCAATATCCACAGCATTCCCCTCATCCACCAGGCCTGTAATTCTATCAAAGAAAGAGATCAAATTAGTATGGCATGACTTGATTTTAAGAAACTCGTGTTGACTTCTTGTAATGACAGAATTGTTTGTTAAATAATTGCAGACTGACTGTTTAATAATCAGCTCTAGGATCTTTCCAGGAATTGAAGTCAAGCTGACTGGGCGGTAGTTATTTGGGTCCTCTTTTTCCCCGTTTTTGAACATGGGGACAACATTGTTGTTCAGTCGTTCAGTCGTGTCCGACTCTTTGTGACCCCATGGACCAGAGCTCGCCAGGCCTTTCTATCTTCCACTGCCTCCCGGAGTTTGGTCAAATCCATACTGGTTGCATCGATGACACTGTCCAACCATCTCATTCTCTGCCGTCCTCTTTTCCTTTTGCCTTCAATCTTTCCCAACACCACCCCTCCTCCAATCAATGGGGACTTCCCCTGTTCTCCAGGACTTCTAAAAATTATTGCCAATGGTTCTGAAATGACTTCTGCCAGTTCTTTTAATATCCTTGGGTGTAATTCATCTGGCCCAGGAGACTTAAATTCATTTAATGTTTCCAGGTGTTCCTGTACTACCTCTCTACCCATTGTATGTTGCAATTCCCATCCTACCTCATCTACTCTTTGTCCCAGTGGATCTCTTTCTTCCTTTTTGGAGAAAACGGAGGCAAAGAAGGTGTTGAGTAGTTCTGCCTTTTCCTTGTCTCCTGTTAGTAACTGGTTATCATTGCCACGCAGAGAGCCTATCATTTCCTTATTTTTCCTTTTCCTGCGGACATTAAAGAAACCCTTTTTACTATCTTTAATCTCTCTGGCAAGTCTAAGTTCGTTTTGCGCTTTAGCTTTTTTTACCATCCCCCTGGATATATTAGCTGTTTGCTTATATTCCTCTTTGGTGCATTTCCCATTTTTCCATTCCTTGTACTTGTTTTTCTTTATAGTTAGTTGAGTTGAAAGTTCTTTAGTAAACCATTGTGGCTTCTTTAGATCTCTCCCATTTTTTCTTCTTGTTGGAACAGTTTTAATTTTTGCCTTTTAAGGAACTCCCATCCATCTTGGACTCCCTTCTCTTTCAGTGTTTCAGTCCATGGAATCACAGGCAATAATTCCCTAAGTTTCCAAAAATTGGCTTTCTTAAAGTCCAAGATTCTTGTCTGACTATGTTTAACTTCACCTTCCAACCGTATAACAAATTCCAAAAGGGCATGGTCACTTTTACCTAATGATCCCACCACTTCGACCCCATTTATAAGGTCCTCCTTATTGGTTAAGACCAGGTCTAAAATGGTTTTGCCTCTTGTTGCCTCCTCTACCTTCTGGACCATGACATTGTCTGCAAGGGCAGTAAGGAATTTGTTAGACCTTACATTCCTAGCTGAGTACGACTGCCAGCATATATCAGGATAGTTAAAATCTCCCATTAGTACTACATCTCTCCCTTTTGACTGTGTGGCCATCTGTTCACAGAAGGCATCATCCCACTCTTCCAGCTGGCTTGAGGGTCTATAATATACCCCCACAGTGACATCCCTCCTTGTTTTTTCACCCCTGATTTTAACCCAAATACTCTCAACATGGTTCCTGTGCTGTTTATCTTGTATTTCTTCAGCAGTATAAATGTCCTTAATATATAAAGCTACACCTCCTCCTTTCTTACTTGGCCTTTTCCTTTTAAACAGGTTATACCCTCCAATGACTACATTCCAATCATACGTCTCATCCCACCATGTTTCAGTGATGACAATTATGTCATATTTATTTTGCTGTATTAGGAGTTCCAGCTCCTCTTGTTTGTTCCCCATGCTCTGTGCATTGGTGTAGAGACATTTTAGGCTGTGTGTGCTTCTTACATGTCCTTTGCTTAACCTGTTTTTCCTTGCACTAATGGTCTGCACTACTTCTTGTCCTGCTCCTATTGCAACATTTGGGCTAGTCCTCACAACCCCTTCTGGATCTCTACTATTAAGAGAATTTTCTCCCTCCCCCTGCAAACTCAGTTTAAAGCTCTCATTAAATCTGCAATCTTCTTGGCAAAAAGATTCCTACCAGCAGTGGTGAGGTGCACCCCATCCTGGCCCAATATCCCATCTGAATGAAAAAGCAAAGCATGGCCCAAGAATCTGAATCGTTCCTGCCAGCACCATCTCCGAAGCCAATTGTTCACCTCCACTATTGTTCTTTCCCTTCGTGGGCCACGTCCTTCTACAGGGAGAAGAAATGAGATTACCACCTGTCCACCCAGGTCCTTCAGCTCTCTACCCATCTCTTCATATGCCTTTGTGATATCTTGAAAGCTGCATTTTTAAGTATCATTAGTTCCTACATGGACCAAAAGAAATGGGTTAGAATCAGTGGGCTTGATGAGTCTCGTCAGACTCTCTGCAACATCCCGAATCTTGGCTCCAGGGAGACAGCAGACCTCTTGATTCATTTTGTCAGGCCTGCAGATGACCGTTTTTGTTCCTCTAAGCAAGGAGTCTCCAATCACCACCACTCACCTCCTTCGAGGCTTGGTAGGTGTCCCTTGTTGTACTGTTGGATTCCTCTGTGCAGGGTCTTCAAGCTGCCCTTGCTCTTCTAGGTGCAGTCCCTGTTCCTGGCTTATAAGGGAGAGAGGTTGGGATCTATTGTGCAGCTGCAAGCTCTCTGCCTCTTTCCTAGTTCTTCCTTTTCTGACTGTGACATTCCTCCAAGTATCTGCCTCCTGTATTTTTGAAATGCCCTCATCCTGATTGAGATTCTCCCTGTCACTAGTTTTGACAAAGTTTGTCTCTGCTTCCTGCAACAACCCCTCCTGCTCCCTAAGGTTGCGAAGATTGAAAACACAGACCTCCAGCTGCTTGACATTGTCCTCCAAGAGTGCAAGTTGTCAGCTTGCAGTTTTAGTTTGCCTGCCCTCCCTGCCTCTGTCTACCCCCCCCCAGCCACCTGCCCAGCCTACCACACCCAGCTCCGTTGCTGTAGTGTCCTCCCTACCTCCTTGCATGTTACAGAGACTTGTCCAAAGTCCGGCCCAGGAGCCAAATGTGGTTGAATGGTAGGCCTCCTCACATTTTCACCTTGCCAAATCTGGCCCTCCTTGCAAAAAGTTTAGACACCCCTGATTTAAATATCTAGGGATAATTTTCCACTATCATCTTGATTGGACTTTACATAGAAACTCAGCAATATCACTAACAACACTTCACCTAAATGCAGTTGCCCACTTCCATTATGATAGCAGCAACCAGTATATCCCTGCAACGCTTAAAGTTTTAAAGATAAAGACCATGAGTCAATTTCTGTATGGTGTCCCAATTTGGATCAAAGTGGCCAATGAGAAAGTAGACCTGGTTATGGCTTCCTTTTAAAGACGTATTTTAGGCATCCGTAATATGATTAGGCTATCAACTATGACCCCTTGAGTTGGGTATCCACCTACCTTCAAACATGGCATGGTCCTTGACTTTTAAATACTAATTAAGCCTTTACTATAATACTCCTCCTGGTTCCTTACTTCCACTTGGGACAGTCTTTTTGTAATTAAACTTCAAAGCTTAGATTTCACTCTCTACTCTTTCACAGACATTGAACTTAACAGAGCTCATTTGATCAAAAAGATAAGATTACTGGAAGTAGAAACTCAGTCACTTACCTTTAGTCTTAATTCAGTCTGTTCCCCACATAATTTTAATTTACCCCCCTCTTTTGGACAAGACTTGTGTTATTTTCACAAGTTGGTAAACCCAAATAAGAGGTGTGCCTTTATGTTAGCCAGACTTAACATCTTTCCTTCTTCAGTTTTGTCTGGAAGATACCACAATATCCCTCTTGCTCAGAGGATTTGTAACTTTTGCCACTTAGAACCCAATACAGTCTCCCACATCTTGTGTCATTGTCCAGCACACAATAAACTATGTAAACTCTTCTTGGAGCAAATCCTCCTTGATTTCCCAGCCCCCCACCCCTGAAGGATATACAGGCTTTCTCCTTCAGGACAATTCTGAACTAGTCACTGCTTGGGTGGCTGAATTTCTAGCAGCTGTATTTAAAAAAGAGCAACCCTCTGTGAACTTTAGTTATTTAATAATTCTCTGTGTAACTGTTTAGTCTTTATTTGTGTACTTCCTTTGTTTTAATGCCATTAAAGGTTTATGGAATGAAATGGAATGTCTATCTTGATTTTCAGAAGGCTTTTGACACAGTCCCTCAACAAAGGCTGCTGAGAAAATTGGGGGATAAGAGGGAAGGTCTTCTTATGGATTGAGAACTGGTTGAGATCCAGGAAACAAAGCGTAGGTGTCAATGGACAATTTTCACAATGGACAGAGGTGGAAAGCAGTGTGCCCCAGAGATCTGTCATGGGACCAGTGCTTTTCAATCTGTTCATAAATTACCTGGTAGACATGAGCACAACCAGAAAAAATGACGTTTCGAGTTTTCGTTTGTCGGAACGGGTCCGTTTCGGGTCGTTTCCGTTTGTCGCGAAATTTTTCAAAAATTTGTCATTTCCATTTGTCGTTTGTCATTTGTCATTTCCACCGCAATTTAGCGCGATTTGACTTCCCAGAGCATAGGGGCGTCCCGCAATCAGGGCCGGCGCTAGGTGTTTTTGCGCCATAGGCGGCGGGCGGGGTGGGGGGCGGGGGGCCATGGGCGGGGGAGCGGCGCGGGAGGATGGGTGAATGGGCAGTTAGGATATCACTTAGGATAGAGGTTCTGTTCTTGGCTTGCACCCCAAATGTGTGTGTGTGTGAAAGCAAATTGAAGTTGGGAAAATAGAAAATAAATGGTAGTATATAATATATTTTTAAAATAAATCCACACCTCCCACTCCCAGTCAAACCTCCCCCTTTATCCAATATCAGAAAAAAATCCTCACAAACTGCCAGAGAAGAAATAAAGAATAAACTGCTGTTCCCTTCAGCAGACAAAGCTGCAGGGAATCAAAGAAATTATTTTCTAAATTCAATTCCCTCCCTGCCTGCCTAACTTAAATCCTAAAGCCTCCAGCCTCCCTCCTCAATCTCGATCGGATCACACCAGCACCAGCAGCCAGCCCTCCTCCCTCGGATCACACCAGCACCAGCAGCCAGCCCTCCTCCCTCAACCACACTGGAAGGTGCCTCGGCTTTTTATGCCCTCCGAGACATCCAGAAGTGTCAGTCAAAAACCTGGCGATGCCATTGGTGGAATGGTTCAAAAAATTTGCATGGTCCCATCCCATGCCCAGCCCAAATGGGCAGGTCTAAACAAATAAAAAACAAAATAAAATAAAATAAAATCAATACGACGTTTTATTGCTATAAAAAACCCCACTGCTGCTACTACAGTGGAACCTTGACTTACGTCATTAATCCGTTCCAGTGGTCTAGACTTAAGTCAAACATGACTTAAGTCAAACAAACGTTTCCCATAGAAAGTAATGGGAAAGCGGATTAATCCGTTCCAGATGATGAAAAAGACCCCCGAAAACAGCAATTTAACACAAATTTGACTGGGATAGGAGATTCCTTCTGGGGATGTAAATGAAATGTCTCTTCAAAGAGAGGAGGAGGCAGTGGAATTATAGTCCACAAGTTATACGCCTCCACTTTTTAATGTTCATAGCAACAATGTCTAACATTTAAGTTTTACTGATTTTTAACCTGACGTTCCAAGTTCTGAACAACTCTATGCTTACCATTAGAGTCCCACAACTTTACAGCTCCCCAACTAAAATGCCTCCATTGTGGACCAGATTTCTGCAGCCAGATTTTTTACAAGACTGAGCCAACTGTCTAACCAGCGAGGCCAACCCCGAGCTCCCGGCCCTTCTTCTCCTCCGGCAGCAGCTTCGGTGAGGCCGAGGACCAGCTCCAGGTGCTCGGAGTTGGCCTTGCCGAAGCCACCGCTGCCGGAGGAGGGGAAGAAGGCAGGAGCAGTTTGGAGGCGGCAGCCGCGATGCTGGGTTATGGCTGCCGCCCAATTCCGGTGCCTTGCGCCGGGGCTCCGAGATGTAAGTCAAAGCCTGCGACTCAAGTCAAACAGGCCCCTTCTTGCTGCAAGTCAAATATGATGCAAGTCAAGCAGTATGTAAGTCAAGGTTCCACTGTATTAAAATTCAGGCATTTAAAATAAATAAATTTCACATGTTTCTGTGGTGATTTGATGTGTTTTTTGACCACGATTTCAAAAGAAAAATTGTGGTTGCCATTTTGGATCCCCCCCACCGCATGGCATGGCGAGACGACGAGGATGACCCCCCCCAGCCTGGTGCAAGCAGCCCAGGACAGGAGAAGAGGGGGGGAAAGGCTGGGGACCCCCCAGAAACCACCCCTCTGGTAGGTGGCAAAGCCTCGGGCAGGCATATTTTCGCCTGCTTTTTTGGCCGGGAGTCGGGTTTTTTTAAAAAAACTTTTAAAAACTTTTTCTGTGCTTCGCATTGCGCGATCGCCGCGATGCCACAAACGGAAACGAAAAACCCGACCAAATTTTTCTTTTTTCGGTTCGAGTTCGAGTTCCGACGGCTTAATTATCGTTAACGTTTCTGTTACATAACAGAAACGATAACCGAAAACGGAAACAAAAATTTCACCGAGTCGTGCCCATGTCTATTACCTGGAGACAGGGATAAGCAGTGAGGTGTCCAAGTTTGCAGAAGACACAAATCTTTTCCGGTGGTAAAAAACAGATTATTGTAAAGAGCTCCAAAAGGATCTCTCCAACCTGGGGGAATGAGCTGCGAAATGGCAAATGAATTTCTAGGCAGGAAAATGTAAAGTAATGCATATTGGAGCAAAAAAAAAAATCAAAACTTTATCTACGATCTCATGGGCTCTGAGCTATCTGTGATGGATTAGGAAAGAGATATTGGTGTGCTGGTGGACAGCTCGATGAAGTTGTCTACCCAGTGTGTGGCAGCGGTGAAGAAGGCCAATTCCATGCTAAGGATTATCAAAAAGAGGATTGAAAATAAAACAGCCAACTTTATAATGCCATTGTACAAAACAATAGTAAGGGTGCACTTGAAGTATTGTGTAAAATTCTGGTCACTGCATTTCAAAAAAGACATAGTGGAACTGGAAAAGGTGCAGAAGAGAGCAACTAAAATGATTACTGGGCTGGGGGACCTCCCTTATGAGGAAAGGCTAAAATATTTGGGGTTCTTTAGTCTGGAAAAAAGGCGCCTGAGGGCTGGGAGAATAAGAACAGACAAAAGAAAATATTTTTAACCCACCGTGTTGTTAGTCTGCGGAACTCCCTGCCACAGGATGTGGTGATGGCATCTGACCTGGATGACTTCAAAAGGGGATTGGACAGATTCCTGGAGGAAAAGTCCATCATAGGTTACAAACCATGATGGAGATGTGTAATCTCCAGGCATAAAACCAGGGTACTTCAAGGGCCAGATGTAGGGGAGTGGTATCAGGAGAAAGATATCCAGTCTTGTGCACTCCCAGAAATATTTGTAGATCCTGGGTGCTGTTGTAGATCCTTACCCAATGCCCAGAGCAGAAGACCTAATTGAGAAGATCTCAGGAAAAATCTTTTCTCAGTAGGCTGAATCTTTCGAGTGAATATTTTCAGTTGCATTCTCGAAAACTCTCACACTGGTATCATGTAACTACTTCTTTAATTGAGCTAATAGTTTATATATATATATCAACATATATATCCTTTGCTAAGTACTTACAGTGAGTTTTATTTTTATTTGCCAAAGGCGGGCATGTACGGAAGGTGAAAGAGTGACTGGGGGGGATGTCTTTACTGAAGGAATACATTTGGAGGGGGCTGTCATAGGAACCAGCTGTAGTACATTTAATGCTGTTTGTTTGTTTTTAAATGCTACATATTATTAGTACATGGAGGCTTTAAATTATTGTTTTAGTTAGTTTTCATATCATTTAATTTATGTGCATTGATGCAAATTTTAATTTCTAAGCTTTTATGTTCTTGTTTCTGTTCTCTATTATTTATGTTATGTTATAAACTGCCCATAGTGGCAATAGAAGCCAGATAGGTGGTATAAAAGTCTAAACAAACAAACAAACTCTGGAAATGCATCTTTCTCCTGGCACCATATTTAAACATACTGGCCACTCTTTACGCATCATCTTACTTGTAAATATTTGTTAATATTGCCTGGTTCCAATCTCCGCAAATTTTAGCAATCTTGAGAGCGGAACCCCCAAGCCTCATCCAGTCTGTAGGGAGACTAGATAAATCCCTTCCCCTCATGTGAGGAGATTGTGCATCTTCAAAGATCAGGTTGGGAAGTCTTATTCACGACAGCCTTGTTATGTCCAATCAGTGACTGTAGAGAGTAACAGGGATCCTAGTTCCCCTCTCTTGACTTTCCCACTTGGGAAAATCACTGAGAGAATCAAACCCAGCTCCCAAGTGGAGAGGCTGGTGCAGACAAGGCCAGGTTCTGGGCTGTACCTTCTCATGTCACCTCTCAAAAAATCCCCTCATTCAGAGTGTCAGAGTGTGTAAATGTCCCATTAGTCACCCATCTGCCCCCAAGAAGCTGAATGTAAGATGTGATTTGCCCCTTGCCCACTCTCTGTATCAGCTACACTTTCACCAGAAAAATGGCTAGTTTTTACAAGTGTAAGAGCTACACTCAGAAATGAAAGCAAGGCCCACTGATCCATTAAAAACAGAATACAGTACAGTGGTACCTTATATAAAGGAATTAATTTGTTCCAAATGAAATTCTGTTAAGCAAAAAAAATTTTTTTGACAAATTCCCCATAGGAATGCATTGAAAATGGATTAATCCCTAATTGCGACAGTTTTTCTGTTGTACAGATTCAACCCATAGGTAATTCTTTTAAGCAGATTTTTGTTAAACAAACCGCTTGTTGTACGACGGTACACTGCATGTATATTTCCATACCCATTATAATATCTCACCACTGACCAACTCTGACCATTGGCTAGAGAAGAAGAAACATGAAGTGTGAAATAGAGACGGGCATGACACAGAAAAATAGTGTTTTGTTTGTTTGTTTGTTTGTTTGTTTGTTTATATTTTTATATTTCTTAACAGCCAAATTTTCCCACAGGAATTCAGGGTAGTATACAACATGTTGCAAATAAACAACTTCCCCAAACAAACAAAAACCCCAGACATACCAAATAATAATAATAATAATAATAATAATAATAATAATAATAATAATAATAATAATAATAATAATAATAATAATAATAATAATGAAAATACAAAGAAAAAAATCATCATCATCACCATTATCATCATCATCAAAAAGTAAAAATTAAAATTAAAAACAAAACATAGCAACCATCTAACAAACCTGGGCTCTGACAAGAAAGGACTGGGACAAACAGACACACAACTGACCACTGTGCACTCAGAGATCACCCCAAACATTCCCTAAAGAGCCAGGTCTTTAATGCCCTCCGCCAGCCTAATCTCCATCAGCAGTTTGTTCCAATGTGCCAGGGCAGCCACTGAGAAAGCCTGGTTACGGATAGAAGCCCTTTGGGCCTCCCTAGACATGGCCACCCAGAGCGAGAGGGTGAAGCTCTGGTCGGATGGGATGAAGCTGACCTCTGGGAGATCCGCACTGCCAGATAGACAGGTCCCAAGCCATGGAGGTTTTTGTAAGCCAAGACCAGTACCTTGAACCTTATTTGGGAGGCAACGGGTAGCCAGTGCAGGCAAGCCAGGATGGGGGTTATGCGTTCATACCTGCTTTAGTAGTTTAATTTTGTTTTGTTTGTAATGAATTTTGAAAGTAGTTTCATTATGAAACAAAACAAAACAAAACAAAACACTATGCTCCCGTGGGTCCCAAATGACTAAAATGGCAGGAGAGTTTCCTCAAGCTCTTATGTATAAGCCCCCCCAAAAAAAAATTTGGAAAGGTTTGGGGGTCAGGGGACTGAGTTATTAAGGTCCAAAGGGGGTACCCTTAGGAAAAAAATATTTCTAATTGGATTCAGAACCGAGGCTAAGCCGCAGTGGTGCTTATTGTTCGCCCACGGCTTGGTTTCCTTTGGAGCTTCATAACTCAGCTCCCTGAAACCCAAACGTCTCCAAATTTCAGATGCTTACCTAGAATTGCTTTAGGAAGCTAACCCTGCCACTTTGGTGCCAAAACATGCCTGGGAACAGTATTTTTGATGGATACGGATTTTAGAAAATAGCTGGGCAGGCAGATTTGTGGGTGCACCAGCACACACACAGGCCCTATCTTCTCCTCCACGGAGCCTCTGCCGTCCCCTTTTGCAGCCTGGATTCCCTAGTCCCAATCACCTCATTTGCAATGCTCCCCTTTTGCAGCTTGGGTTCCCCAGTCAAAGATCACCTCATTTACAAGGAGGACTCCTCCACGGAGCCTCTGCTTTTGCAGCCAGGAATCCCCTGCCATGAAACCTTAAGCTAAACATTTTTTCTTGTTGTCCTACTCTAAAAACTAGGTCATCTTATGGTCAGGTGCGTCTTATAGAGCAAATAATAAAAAGAGCCGCTTGGCAGGAACAGTGCACCTGGAGGGGTGCAAAAACTGACTTTGTTCCCAGGCGCTGTAAACCCTAGCTACACCTCTGGAGAGAAACAGTGGGGATTGAGCCTATTAAAATAAAATTAGGGGGTTTGTAGCTTGTTGTGGAAAATGTAATGATAGGTGACTACTCACTTCCTTTCCCATTTGTTTCTGGAGAACTGTCAGTACTGTACTTTTGCTGTACAGTAGATCCCATTCTTCCTTTAAACAGGAATAGATGCCTATGTGCTTACCAGTCTGGTAGTTAAACAGGATGTCTTGAAAACATCTTGGTGGTTTCTACATACTTTATGGCCGCTCTAGGTACATAAAAATAAATGGATAGCAGGACCTAAAGCAGAGGCTTGGGAGCAGAAACAAAAGCACTTGAAAACAAACCTATGAGCACTCGGAACCTTTAAATACTGTATTACAACCTCAGAAATATCAAAATACTAGGTGGCTTAGGTTTCTGGCTGGAAAGCTGAAATATGGAACTGTGATTCCCCACTGTGCCTTCTTCAAAAAGAGTTGGCCTGTGTGGCCTACGACAAGTGGCACTGTCCCGGGATGCCCCAAGAAGAAGGGAATGAATGGTAAACCACCTGTTAATAGTGCCAACATGGAAAACCTAGAAAGGGTCATCATAATGGACATACACTCAAATTGAGGGCTGGGAGAATAAGAACAGACAAAAGAAAATATTTTTTACCCACCGTGTTGTTCGTCTGCCACAGGATGTGGTGATGGCATCTGGCCTGGATGCCTTCAAAAGGGGATTGGACAGATTCCTGGAGGAAAAGTCCATCACAGGTTACAAACCATGATGGAGATGTATCATCTCCAGGCTTAAAACCAGGGTCCTTCAAGGGCCAGATGCAGGGGAGTGGTATCAGGAGAGAGATATCTGGTCTCATGTGCTCCCAGACGCATCTGGTGGGGCCACTGTGAGATACAGGAAGCTGGACTAGATGGGCCTTTCGTCTGATCCAGTAGGGCTCTTCTTATGTTCTTATATTCCTAAGTTAGAACTCAATTAACAGCACGTGATTTTCATTGTAGGAACTTACAAGTTCATACTGAAAGCCATTTTTATTATCTCACGAGACAGAATTGTGAGCTGCCCATTTGAAAAATGGAGAAATGTTGGATTTCAATGTTGCTGTGTGTGAGGGTTCACTCTTTGCCCAGGTGTCTCGCCCTTCCAACTTCAAAGAAGGCATGTCTTGAAACGAGTAAACTAAACTTTTACTGGGTTCTTCTGATAGGAAATGATTAATCAATGTATTAAATATGTTTATGATATATATATATATTAGCCGCCATTGTAGATAAAATGGCAGGCTCTCTATTTCTCTATAAGCCTTCTCTGTCCCTTGATTCACCTCGCCCCTCACAACTGTTCAGCAAAGCACCACACTATTTCCCGTTTCCCAAGCCTGTCCTGTGAGATAAACAGGATACAGGCAACGGACGGACGCTATCTGTGGGAAGGGTGGTCGAACAATAAGCCCCCTACCCAGAAATGGCTGAGTCTCCGCTTATCGGAGCGTCCGGGAGCGTCCGGGTTTAAGTGTCAAAGCGGGCTCTATTCAGCTGTCAAAAAGCGGCGCTTCCTGGCAGGCTAGCGCTGGCCGCTCGCTTGCAGTAAGCGAACTAGGGGGCGCTGAAGAACAAGATTAATTGTGTCCGCTGAATGTATCCATTTCGAGTGGGTGATAACTGGCGATAACGAAGCGATAACAATGTGCACACGCCAGCGTTCTTTGAAGTTTCTTTTGTCTTTTGCGGGCGATCTACAGCACCCAGATGCATCCTGTTTTTTGCGTTGAAGAAAGGGGGCGTTGGGGAATGTTCTGTTATAAAAACTGTGTATGAATTCGAGTTCTGGGCCCCAGATTTCCGACAGCATTTCGGCTGGGCGCCTTTGCTGCAGCAAAATAAAAAGTTTTTCTCCGATCCTCGGTCCTTGACGTGTCTTTTCAACCCTCGACCCCCCACATTGGCGGCACAGGGATTCCTGGGTGAGGTTTTCACTTCTACTACAACAGAGGTTCTTTTCCTTACAACAGTTTCAACATCCTTAAATTCCATAACAAAGGGTTTATTCTTATAATCCTAACTGGGAGTCCTTAGACAGAAATCAAGTCCTCCACCTCCACTTGGGAAGAGCTGGTTCCACCACTGGTCTGCCCCTCCCTCTTGGATAGGCGCAGTTCCCCCACCTGTGCCCCAACCTCGGAGGTGAGTTTGGGTCCAGGACATCTCTGGCGGTTGGAATGCAAGGGATAGTCTTCTCTCTGGGTCAAGTCCATTGAGGTGTTCAGTTTCCCGGCCTTGGCCAGCCATTGCTCCAGTTCCAGTTGTTTTCTTGTCTCTTTCCTCTTGCGGTTATATTCGCGAGCCTCTCTCTTGCCCCAATAAGAGCAGCCCTGCTTATGTACTCGCCGCTTTATAACTCTCAGCCTCTTTTTTTGGCATCATCATTCTTTCCCAAACTCCCATCCATGGATCCTCCATCCATACCCACTTCCAGTCTGGGGGGAGTACACATGGCTTCTCCCTTTTACAATCTCCAAACCCCACCTCCACCACCTCTGATTGGTGGGACTTTCCCGCCATATCCTCAACCCCGTTTCCTGCCACAGCACGGTTCTCTTCCTTCTCCCTCCTTTTCTCCTCTTCCAGAATCTTTAAAGAATCTTTAAAGCCTCTCCATAACATTTCTCTATCCCCAGCCTCCATGGTAGATGCAGCTCTGGGTTTCTCCCTTCTCTTCTGCTTCTCCAGCCATTCATCCCTCTCCGCTTCACACTGTGCAGGGCTCACTCTCCCTCCTTCGGAGAACTTCCCCTCACACTGTGATTGGGCAGATGTGCATCTCTCTCTCTCTCTCTCTCTCTCTCTCTCTCTCTCTCTCTCTCTCTCTCTCTCTCTCTCTTTCTCCCTCTTTCATCTCTGCCTCAAATAAAAGGCATCAGTTTATATCTACTGTACTCAATTTTGTGTGATTTAATTTTTTCAAGTGTCTTCCAGATTCAGGATGTTTTTTTTTAAAAAAGGAACAGCAAGTTGCAGGCTGCATGTGACTAGGAAATGGATATACTGTATGATGGAATGTGTCTGGCCCATTAAATGTGAAAGGTGTTTGCATAATATTGAAATGGAGGAAAAAAAGAGGACTGACCTAAAAGAACCAACCTCTCTTCCTTGTGTTATACCATTTCTAAATACACATGAAAATTATTCTCAAGCTGGTTTCAATCTATGGTGGAAAATCCCTCTTCTCCCCATCAGCTGCCACTGTTGCTACTACAGCTATGCATCAATGTTGTATCTGATACCCTGTGAGTACAGTATGGTGTGTTGTGTTGACTTGCCATGTGATGCTTATTCCCGGGCCATTATTTATACCCTTATTTCCTTTTCAGCAGCTATCAACAATCCTTTCTGCTTGGCCTGGAAATGCAGGAGCGTGGAATCCCAAGATAAATATTATAATAGGAATTTCAATTGTTCCTGCACCTCCCATAAGTATAAGGGCTTGCATGACTATCAATATTCTTGTTGTGACAAGAATATTGGGTGAATAAAAATTCTGGGTAAATAAAGGTCTGTAATATAAAGAATGGTACCAAGGCATTGAATAATCAGAGCATGCTAACTACAAAAAGTGCAAGTTATAGGACCTACAACCCCTCATCTGTTACATTAATATTTTGCAATGTTTTATGTATGTCAATGGAATTTCCCATTCAATTTCTTTTTTCATGTCCATACTGAACAGTCAGCCATTAATGAAATTATTTTGTGAGACAGTGTTTATGTACAATGACCTGGTTCCCAGACCTGACAGAAAACCAAATAATTGTTTCACAACAACATTTAACAAGCTGCTGTTGAAGCCTCATTTTTAAAGTACAACATACATTTTCAGGACTGCAATTTCCACTCTCCCCCTTGAATTATTTGAACTGTCTATACGCTCAATCTCATATCTTGAAATTTCAAATCACCTTATTTCCACTGAGAACTAAAAGTGGACAGGATGAAAATGGAACAACAGAATCTTTTAACCTTTTAGTGTGATGTATGCCAAATGACACCATATCCATAAAAGGTACCCAGGAAGCAATTATAAATTGAGTTCCTGAAATGTCCCTCCAGGTTCCAAAAATAGCTTGCCTCATTTAATTATGTTTTTAACTCATTAAAACAGCTTGACAGGTTCCAAGCAGTCAGATGTCAAATGGAAAGTCACGAAGAGGCTGGGAGATATTTCTATTTCAAAATCTTTAACGCCTAATACATGGGGATACACAGTTAAACAGTATTAAAACAGCTTGGATTGTTGTTCTTGTTTTTAAAGAAACGTGCATAAGTGTCCAGAGAATAGCTTTTACACTTCCAAATTGTTCTTGATGGATATTATCGTATTGCTTTCAATATGTATTTGTAGTGAGGAGATACTGTAATAATAGAAGATATGCCTCACTACATGCTTTACGGTGGCATCTCTGGAAATGTACAGACTTAGGTTTTGCTTACCTAGCCTGAGAGGTTTTTGTTTGTTGAACAAAAGGGCTTTCTGCTTGTCAGTAATAACAAATGCATCACTTAGATAGCAGCTGCTTTTTAAAATGGGCAGCAGCAAACTCTCATTAGAACTATCTGATTCCTCCAGAGGGTGACTTATTTGTATACCTTGTTTGTAAGACCCTATTTAGTCCGTTGCTGGGACATTTTTTTAGCTGCTAGCTTTCCCCTAAACTACACCCCCTCATTTCCAATTTTAGTGATGATTTTAGTATAAGGTTTTGCTGTTGTTTTAATTATTTATTGATATATTATGTCTTAACTGTTTTAATTCCTTGTTGTAAGCCGCCCAGAGACCTTTGGGTAGTGGGCGGCATATAAGCTGTAAAAATAAATAAATAACATAAATAAATTTGCTTGAATCTTGGATAATCATTAATGGTGATATCAAGTACACCTGAATTGTGTATGCTTTTTCTTAACTTTTCTATAAAATGCAGGAAGCTAGATGAATTTCAAGGACTGCTCTTCTGCACCATCCATCATTTATGTCAGTCTTGCTAAGGACCTGAGGCTGATGTTAGTCTCAGACTGAGTCACCAACATCTGTGCACCAGAACCAAGAGAGTCTTCTTCCCCATAAAAATTCAATATAGATGTCAAAAAAGGCATAGTCCAACAAATTGAGCTATCATCCTTGAAACTTCTTGTCAGAACAAAGCTGCCTGTCCTCATGGTGCCCCAGATTCTTTGTTGTCTCTGCTGCAACAAATTAGCATGGCTACCATCTCTGGGATACAGCCTTTCTTGCACAGCAGCAGCATCTACCCTACACCCTGACCAGCAGATACTGCAGCTTCTTTTGAATGAGTACAAAAAAGGAAACAATTTGCAATCCAATGCACCAAAGATATTATGTCAATTATTAGCGATAAAGCTGGAAAGAACTGGAGCTCTCACTAAGCCACCAATGCAAAAAAAAACCCCAAAGGTGCCCCTTTGAACCCCACCAAAACCAGGTTCTGCACACCTGTTAGTGGACACAAACTCTGGCCAGGGGATCTGGCTGCCCATTTGTTTCCAGGCATACTTAATTTTTTTTAGCAAGGAAGGCTCCGGGACAGTTTTGTTTGAAAAGCATGATCCGATTCCGACCCACATATGTGCAATGGGGTGGGGAGTGGGCAAGAAGTTAAAATGTACTCCGTGATGAGATAAAGCCATTGAATGCATGTTCAGAAACACATGAGTTTCCCAGGGACATAACCCTGCTGAGCTCCTATTATATTTCACTAGCTGGCAACTGGGAGGATGCCAGCAGCCTTCTTTGCCCACCCAACTCCCAACCAGTGCGATCAAGATGCCTGTTCTTTGTGACATGGCACCTTTCAACATCGGCAGGCAGGGCAGGCGGGAATTCAACAATTTCTCCCTGGCATGAAGTCGCACTGCATGCAGTGGGAAGTGACTGCAGCGCCTGCTAGGCTCCTGCCTGCAACCCTTCCTTCCTTGTTAAAGCTCTGCCTGGTGGCTGAGGAGGGAGAGGCGACAGCCTTGCAGTCGTCCCTCTTCTCATCCCAACCCTTTTTGCCCTGGAGAGGGTGACCCTCCCAAAAGGGAGGCAACAAGGCAGGCAATGCTGGGATCTGATGAAAGGTCAGCCTCGTTCTGCGGCAACCCATTGAAAGCTTTCCTGTCAGCCCCCGACCAGAAACGGATACACTGCTTCTGAAGAGAGAGGCTCCATTCCCCCGCACGGTCGACAGCTTTTCCTCTCCACCTTCCCTTCCCTTATCCCCCCCGCTCTTCACCCGCCGCCCGCCCGCCTTTTCACCCACTCCTCGCTGCCTCCCCCCCCCCTTCCCGCGCGCCTCCTTAATGAACCCGGCGCGAGAGTAGCTCCCCTACCGGCACACCGTTCTCTCAACGCGAAGAGCTGCGGCTGCGGCTGCCGGGAGCCTGGCGTCTGGCGGCTCTTCTGCATTTGCAGCCCCCGCCGCCGCCGCCGCCGCCGCCCGCCCGCCCCTTGGAGCTCAGCCTGTCAATTATTCAAGAAGGTTGCAATGTCCTCATCTCCTTCCCTTCCGCCGTCACCGCTGCTCTGTTGCTTCTCCACCTGCAGACGAGAGAAGCGCGGGGGGGGGGGGGAACCAAACCACGGCTCGCTGGCCTGGAGGTGCCTCCTGGAAGAAGGCGAGCAGAGAGGGGGTGAGCCAGCCAGCCGGTGGGTGATTTCCAGAAAGAACGGGACAAGGGGACAGACCGAGTTGGAAAGGGATTGGCGGGTTGAGGCAACGCATATTCAAGTTCCCCTTCTCCCTCCACCTCATTTTAATTGTGACCAGAACGCTAAACAGACTACTAATCTGGGCTCCATTGCGCAAGGGGTTCATCCGTCCGAGTTCGACTTTTGCGCACCCGAATACTTCCCTACTCAGGAACAATGAATTCCCAAGGGGCTTGTTTCCGTACTCCTGACATCAATGGGCCCTTTCCCAGTAGGGGCTTATGATTTAAAAGCTCCTGGATTTCTCAATACTCCTTGTCTTGCTGCCTCTTAAAAAAAGGAAAGAGGAAAAAAAGAGCCAGTCATCCCCAAACCACGCAGGTATTACATGGTCCAGTAGAAGTTGGCCTCTAATTCTGGTCCTTGATGACAAAAGATGATAGCTTGTAGGAGGAAAGCACATCTGCTGGTCTGGTCCTGGGCCAGTTTACTTGGCAATAAATTCCAGTGAGCCCATTGTCTTTGAATGAAATACCTCTGAACTCTGGCCTTCAAGCAGATGTGATAAAACCTGAGAAACTAGGCATCTTAAATGACCTGGTTTGGAGTCTCCAGGCTGGCAACCAAATCCTTGTGTCCCTCCAGAGGTAGCAGGAAGTGCAGTCCAGACCCTAAAGGTGATAGGAGCCTCTTCTTCCTGAATAGGAAGGTTGTCTGATTCGTTTGAACACATCTGGAACTCCTCACAGAAGCCTCAAACAGTTCTCATTAAGGCTGTTTTTACATATGGGGTGGAGGTAACAAAATCAAGGTGACTGACCCAAAACTTTATGAACTCAGGATCTAAGCCCAAATTGTCCTGGTCTATGACCCTTTAAACTTGTTGCATGCAAATATTATTTTCTGATCATTATCTGCTCATGGTTATCCCTTCTACCTGCTCATCGTTATCCTCATCTGGATCCCCAGATGTTCTATAGCAGTGGTATCCAAACTTTGGCCCTCCAGATGTTTTTGGACCACAACTCCCGCAGTCCTTTGTCATTGACAATACAGGCTTGGGATTCTGGGAGTTGTCCTCAACATCTGGAGGGCTGAAGTTTGGACAGCCCTGTTCTATAGGCAGCATGCCTCTAAACCAGTGGTTCCCATCCTTGGATCCCCAGATGTTCTAGGATTACAGTTCCAAGAAGCCTAGTGCTTCACCACTAGCTGTACTGGCTAGGATTTCTGGGACTGGAAGTCTAAGAATATCTGGGGAAACAAGGTTGGGAAGCACTGCTGGGAATAATCACATTTGTTTGGGTTCCCACTGGGCATCAGTTTGGCCATTGTGGGAAAGAGAGGGTTGGATGATATAAGATTTTGGTTTTCTGATCCAGCACAGCTCTTGGATTCCTCGTAAGATTTTATTCTGCTGGTGAGAAGCAACACATGAGCTGCTGTGCCCGTCTGAATTACAAAAGCAGCAGGACTGGAGGTAGGCAGATATCATCCTGGGTCAGTATGAAAGGCTGCCCTAAAGAGAAACGTTTTTTTAAAGTTTTCTTCTGAATGACCAAAGGGAGGGAGCCAGGTGCAACTCCACTGGAAGCTGATTCCATAGAGTTAGAGCCACCATGGAAAAGGCCTTGCCTCTAGTAGACTTTCAGGCCTCCCTCAGGGTGGCCCCTTGGAGGACTCTGGTCTGCGAGTATCTGGTGGGTCGGGCAGAAGCACTGGGGTCAGACGCTCTGACAAGTAACATGGTCCTAAACCATGGAGACCTTTGCATTAAGCATCAGAACCTTGAACCTGATCCACAACAAATAACCAGTGAAGGCAAGCCAGAACTGGAATGATAACGCTCACATTTTTCACTGCAGTTACCAGTCTGGCCACTGTGTTCTGGATGGGCTGTAATCTCCGGGTAAGCTTCAAGGGAAGCCCCACATAGGCAGCATTGCAGGAGTTGATCTGGGAGATGTACCAGTCTCCTGAGGGAACCCTTATCAAGGTATGGGCAACTCCACTGGAAGCTGATTCCAAATGTGCACTTGCACATTTTTGGACATTTTTGGGAATGAAGTTCAGTTAGACCATCCTGTAGCCTGGCCTCCTACCTTCTCCAGGTAGTTCTGGATCCCTTGAGGATCCCTTCCCATTGTTGCCTTCCCTGATTACCAAGGCCACTCTCTGCCTGTGGGCAATCTGTAGCAAGAGACTTCTAGCCTTGCTGAGGGATGCAGGGTGACTCCCCCCTTCCAGGTTGGCTGGAGCATGTATATCTTCTGAGTGTGTCCCTGGCTTTTTCTCACTTTTGGGCCACAGAGGCATCTGAGATTTGTAGGCCTACCCTGCAGTTTTGCCCTACCTCCCAGAATAGGTGGCCATTTTAACTATACTACATAGCCTAAACTAATGCAATGCAAGATGGAGATTCAGTTCTATTTAGGGATGGGCATGAAATGGAAAGATACTCTTTCATTTTGTTTCTCACAGTTTTGTTTTGTTTTGTAATTAATGTTTTTTTTAATCATTAGGAAACAAAATGAGAAATGAAATGACTCTAGATGTCCAGACAAGGAACTCTGGGCATCCCAAACGTGTCTTGTCTGGAGAGTAAACGGGCTACAAGCGAGCCCACAAGGCACCACCACCACCATTCCCCACCTTTGCCGGATCTTTGAGCCAACCAAACCATTTAGATGCAGAGCTCCAGGTGAAGATGGGTAGGGGTTGCAGTGCCTTGCGTGCTTGTTCGTACTACCCTGATGTCTCTCCAGGCGTGACGCTTTTGGGATGCCCAGACTGCTGTGCCTGGAGAGTAAATGGGCTACAAGCAATAGCAAGTGGCAGGGGATTTTAAATAGCTGGTGGTGGGCTGCAGGCTTTTTAAAGTGTTCCACCGCACCAGCACTCTCACTGTTGCGGTGGGGAATTCAAAAGCCTCCAGCCCACCACCCCTGCTCCTTTCTTCCCTCTCCTCCCAGGGGGGTGTTTTGGACAGGGAGTGCTGTGAGCAGATGGAGCAGCCCCCACTGCCCACAACACTCCTTGGCCAAAACACCTCCCTGGGAGAAGGGGGTGGCACTGGAGAAAGGAGCAGTCAGACCAGGCAGCAAATTTACAATCCATACTAGTTGTTTAAAGAGCCAACTGCTGAAAAGAGCCAACTGCCCTAAGTCTCATAGTTGCTGGGCCCGAGTTCCCCTGCCCTCGCATTAAGTCTTGGGCTTGCAATTTTGGGAGAGGGGAGACTGCCCACTGGGGGGGGGACACGACTGTGGAGGCCCCACTAGATTTTAGGGCTCTAGGCTTCAACCTACTTAGCCTATACATTAATCTGGCCCTGGCTTAGATGTGGCCTCCTCTCTAGTCTCATTCAGGCTGTGTAATTTCATACTTAAAATGAATGATTTGGATACCAACTTGTGTCTTTTGATTTGTGAAGATCCTTCTGCGTATTCTCTTTGGAACCATCTCTCGTTCCCTGAGTCTACGTTTTAAAGGGTTTGGGGAGGAAACTTAATTGTGATATTGCAAGCCACTTGGAATATCACTGTTTCTTTTAAGCCTTTTTGATAAATGAAGTGACAGAGTGGACAAAATTACTAATCCTCTAGGAATACCATTGGATCATTAAGTAACAACACTGGGTGAGGGACAATCCCAAAGTATTGACTTACTTTGTCACCCCTTCCCAGAGAGAACAAATAGCTCCCAAATAAGTGGCTCCCTGCATTAATTTGAAGGTATTTGGGGCACATCATGAGAAGGTTAAAACTAGCTGGAAAAAAACAATAATGCTAGAAAAACTTGGAGGGAGCAGAAAAAGAGGAAGGGCAAATGTGAGATGGATAGACTTCATGAAGGAAGTCACAATTTTAAGTTTACAAGTTCTGAGCTGGGCAGTTGAGGGCAAGGGTTTCTGGAGGTCGCACATAACAGGGAATGAACCTATGGGGAATACAGAATTCATCCTCAGCTTTGCTGCTTTTGTACCATATCCAGGTTTTCATCATGCACTGACAGTTTCCTGCAGCCATTTAGAGTTCTGCTATCTGCAATTTTGCTTATGCACTGATAAGCAAATATCTGTGCATAATGCTATTTCAGGAAGATTTAAAGGTTTTAACTTGGAGATATGATTGAGATGTATTCTTAGAACTTGGCTTGTTATGGTTCTAATTCACCCTTAGTTTAATCTTCAAAGAGTGACACCAGGTCCCTTTTGCAGTAATTCCCAATGAAAGCACACGACAAATCAACCTGGGGTTATGTTCCTTCTCTTCATTGGCACTAGCCATGAACACTTGCAAAACGAAGCATTTCCAGAAGATGGCAGTAAGTGTGCTAGCTAGCCCATCCATGGTGCTGGCAGAGATCACTTCTCGGAAGCCACAGCAGACTCAAGGACAAATGGGCAACTTGCTGACCTACCCATGTGTTTGTTCTCCTCTGCTGGCCGCCACAGCTGTGCATGGGCAGAGTGTTCCTAGGCTTGCAAGGGTGGGACTGATCAGCAGGTCACCCCCCTCCAACCCTTGCCTCTCAAAAGCCTGTAAAACGCCAAGCCCAGCCCCTGAGGTTTCAGGAGGTGCTACTGGTCTTTCGTCTGCAGAAATAAAATCAGCAGAACAGTCCAGCATCTAATCCTTGGCTGGGTAGATATTGAAGCAGGTGCCACTGCATCATAGTCTACATAGGCATATGTGGGAACTTCATGTTCAAGGTGGAACATTGACTGCCCAGAATTACCATTTCCCCAAGTACTTTTAATCAGCCATGCTGGAGGAGACGGGCAGGAGATCACAAGGGATGGAAGCATCTCATTCTCCTACACAGCAGGTGTTGGGATCACCTTTTGAACACTGCCTCAAACCCACACAATGTACTGTTGCCAAGCCTTCAAAATATCAATTCCTTCCATTCAAAGGTGGGAGCGCTATCTCTGCCAGCGCTATTGATGTTTTCCATGGCTTCAGAGGCTAGGACATTCTTGGACAAATGCTGGGCAGGGAGGGGAAGGGGAACTCTGCAGCCACTCCTACTCTCTCTCTCTCTCTCTCTCTCTCTCTCTCTCTCTCTCTCTCTCTCTCCAGCCCCCAGGGCGACGATCTAGCAAAGGAAGGGGGAATGGGGGAGTCTGCAGCCACTTCTACTCTCTCTCTCTCTCTCTCTCTCCCCCCCCCAGGGCGACGATCTATCAAAGGAAGGGGGAATGGGGGAGTCTGCAGCCACTTCTACTCTCTCTCTCTCTCTCTCTCTCTCTCTCTCTCTCTCTCTCTCTCTCTCTCTCTCTCTCTCTCTCTCTGGGACGACGATCTAGCCAGTGAGCGGGGAATGGGGGGGCGTCTGCAGCCACTTCTACTCTCTCTCTCTCTCTCTCTCTCTCTCTCTCTCTCTCTCTCTCTCTCTCTCTCTCTCTCTCTCTCTGGGACGACGATCTAGCCAGGGAGGGGGGAATGGGGGGGCGTCTGCAGCCACTTCTACTCTCTCTCTCTCTCTCTCTCTCTCTCTCTCTCTCTCTCTCTCTGGGACGACGATCTAGCCAGTGAGCGGGGAATGGGGGCGTCTGCAGCCACTTCTACTCTCTCTCTCTCTCTCTCTCTCTCTCTCTCTCTCTCTCTCTCTCTCTCTCTCTCTCTCTCTCTCTGGGACGACGATCTAGCCAGGGAGGGGGAATGGGGGCGTCTGCAGCCACTTCTACTCTCTCTCTCTCTCTCTCTCTCTCTCTCTCTCTCTCTCTCTGGGACGACGATCTAGCCAGGGAGGGGGAATGGGGGCGTCTGCAGCCACTTCTCTCTCTCTCTCTCTCTCTCTCTCTCTCTCTCTCTCTCTCTCTCTCTCTCTCTGGGACGACGATCTAGCCAGTGAGCGGGGAATGGGGGCGTCTGCAGCCACTTCTCTCTCTCTCTCTCTCTCTCTCTCTCTCTCTCTCTCTCTCTCTCTCTCTCTCTCTCTCTCTGGGACGACGATCTAGCCAGGGAGGGGGAATGGGGGCGTCTGCAGCCACTTCTCTCTCTCTCTCTCTCTCTCTCTCTCTCTCTCTCTCTCTCTCTCTCTCTCTCTCTCTCTCTGGGACGACGATCTAGCCAGGGAGGGGGGAATGGGGGGGCGTCTGCAGCCCTTCTACTCTCTCTCTCTCTCTCTCTCTCTCTCTCTCTCTCTCTCTCTCTCTCTCTCTCTCTCTCTGGGACGACGATCTAGCCAGGGAGGGGGAATGGGGGCGTCTGCAGCCACTTCTCTCTCTCTCTCTCTCTCTCTCTCTCTCTCTCTCTCTCTCTCTCTCTCTCTCTCTCTCTCTCTGGGACGACGATCTAGCCAGGGAGGGGGAATGGGGGCGTCTGCAGCCACTTCTACTCTCTCTCTCTCTCTCTCTCTCTCTCTCTCTCTCTCTCTCTCTCTGGGACGACGATCTAGCCAGTGAGCGGGGAATGGGGGGGCGTCTGCAGCCACTTCTACTCTCTCTCTCTCTCTCTCTCTCTCTCTCTCTCTCTCTCTCTCTCTCTCTCTCTCTCTCTCTGGGACGACGATCTAGCCAGGGAGGGGGAATGGGGGCGTCTGCAGCCACTTCTCTCTCTCTCTCTCTCTCTCTCTCTCTCTCTCTCTCTCTCTGGGACGACGATCTAGCCAGGGAGGGGGAATGGGGGCGTCTGCAGCCACTTCTACTCTCTCTCTCTCTCTCTCTCTCTCTCTCTCTCTCTCTCTCTCTCTGGGACGACGATCTAGCCAGTGAGCGGGGAATGGGGGCGTCTGCAGCCACTCTCTCTCTCTCTCTCTCTCTCTCTCTCTCTCTCTCTCTCTCTCTCTCTCTCTCTCTGGGACGACGATCTAGCCAGGAGGGGGAATGGGGGCGTCTGCAGCCACTTCTCTCTCTCTCTCTCTCTCTCTCTCTCTCTCTCTCTCTCTCTCTCTCTCTCTCTCTCTCTCTCTCTCTCTCTCTCTGGGACGACGATCTAGCCAGGGAGGGGGGAATGGGGGGGCGTCTGCAGCCACTTCTACTCTCTCTCTCTCTCTCTCTCTCTCTCTCTCTCTCTCTCTCTCTCTCTCTCTCTCTCTCTGGGACGACGATCTAGCCAGGGAGGGGGAATGGGGGCGTCTGCAGCCACTTCTACTCTCTCTCTCTCTCTCTCTCTCTCTCTCTCTCTCTCTCTGGGACGACGATCTAGCCAGGGAGGGAGTGTAAGGGAGGACATTTGACTAATTATATATTTATAAATATATATGGCTGCTTTACTAACCACAGGTATGGATCAAAGCCTATAGAGAAAAACCTCATGGCAATCTATATCCCAAGCTATACCCTGTACTATATTTCAGGCTATGCCTTGCAAAGTATAAGCCACACAAATTATATATTTAGAGGTAATGATGCTACTAAGCATACATATATATATATATATATTTCATTTATATTATTATTCACACATGTATTCTTTATTCCTACAAACGCTGGTCAAGCCTTTCCGGCTAGAATAGAGAAAGGAACTTCCGCAAAGTCAGCTAAGGCAATTATGAATTCAAGGATCCAATTAAGTTCCTAAGCTTTGAGGATCACACACTAGCAATTAACGTGTGTCCAAGGCGTACCAGGGAAGCCTTATCTCAGCGTCTGGTGTTCGTAACTGTCAAAATGTCCAAGGACATAAGGATGATCCTACCCTCCCTGGTTGTGAGGGGAGGAGATCAAACGTACCAGTTAGAACTTCTAGGCAAGTGTCAGGAATACAAAATAAATGACCAAAGATGTCAATTAGTGTTTGATGCATGTAACAAATGTATATGACGTAAATTCGGATGGGCGGAGGGAATAGAGTGCTGGAAAAACCTTATAAAAATATCTCCTTTCGTTTTCTGGGTGGACTTCTCACCACCAAAAAGTGTGGAGGTCCCTTGATTGATCAATCAATAAATTCTCGTCTCCTAAGACTCAGACTTGGTCTTTTGCAGCCCATGAAGCGCAGGCACGCTGGCACGGGACCCTCATAAATTTAAATTCCTTACATTTCTGGTGGAGATGCCGGGGAAAAGTGCCACTGCCCCAGCGCTCTTGGGAGTCTGACTTAAATCACAGTGAGGATTCATGCTGACCCTTGAACAAATCTAGTCCGGACCCTCTGATTTTGAGAGGAGACTTGTTCTATCAGCATTGGACACAATACTGTTATTTAAGGAGAAAACAAAGCCGGCAGAACAACGGAGGAACTGTAAGAGGACTGCGCAAAAGAAATCTGGTAAGAAGAGAAAACTAGTTGTGGGGTGGCGTGAGTTCGAATCTAACAGCTCTGTGGAGTGGAGAAGATTGCGGATTCTTATGAGTCGGCCCCGGGAGGGGAGGAAGACGAGAAGAGACACTGTGTGTGTCTCTAGCATCCCAAGGACGAGGGTGGACTCAGAGTTGAGAGACTCTGAGGGCCCCGAGGGTGGAGGAGAGCTCCTCTCGAATAACCCTAGTGTCCCCCTCCCCAAGTGTTTGAAGAATTAGAAGCAGAGCACTGCTCTGGCTCCCTCAGAGGATTTACTGATGTTTAAATATATATGTGGGTGTTAAGTTGAATTCTTTTTGGGTAACCATAGGGAAGTGGCCATTCCCTGTGTCTTAAGCAGGGGCAAAGACTGGCAATCTTTGCCCCACAATACCAACGGAGTTCCACCATCTTCGTTTGATTTTAGAGAAGTTAGAAAGATCTATTCTTAGGCAAGGGATCACAGTTAACTGGGGAAACAGAAATGTGGGAGAGTTGTGTATGGTTGCTGAATCACATGTTGGCGTGTATGATGGGCATTTGATTGTTGAGGTGTGAGTCCGTTTGATGCTTGTGTGGGAGAAATCATAGGAACACAGTTAGACCTTTAAAGTAAGCCTATGGGGATGAATTAGTGCAGTTTATGCACCCCCTTTTTGATGTGCGATGTGGTAACATTGGAATTCTGCCACAAGAAGTAATGATTTTAGTATTAAATGGAACATGAGTAAGCTTTAAGAAGAACCCCTCTAACTAGGATGAGGCAGGACTTTACCATCTCAAATTAAGATTCTAGCCCTCAGGGAGGACAGACCAATTATGACCTGCTAGCAAGAGGTGTGTGAATGTACAAGGACGTGCTTAGTTAATTAATATAAGAGACTAAAAACTCTGCCAACTAGGAGACCCCTCCAGCAATCTTGATAATACCAGGGGGAATATGGGCAGTGAGAAAAATACTTTTGAATACTCAGGGATAAACAACATCCCGCATATTTTGTGACTGGCTGGTCACGCAACAAAATTTACCAGCTGAAGGGATATTTTACAAGGAAAAAATCATAGGGTATCTGAGTAATGCATTTTTAGTACGCTATTTCTGAACTATTAATAGTCAAAAGCAGGGAAATCAAATCTTAGTATCAACTGTTGTGTGTGCTTGATGTGTAATTAATTGAGTGTGAGTCCGTTTGGTATGCGGGGGAATTTATGAGCATACTACTAAACCTTTAACAAAAAGGTAGATGGGCATAACTTAATTCAGCTTCTGTGCCCTTTGTTAAGGAACCCTGTGGCAAGATTGGCACATTGCCATAAGGAGACCTGATTTTGATATTGAATGCAACAAATGTAAATTTCAAGAAAGTCCCCTCTGACAAAGGCAGGACTTTAACATCCCAAAGATTAAGTTTCTAGCCCTCAAAAAGGGGAGGGTGGCAAGCCATGTATTGCCTGTTAATATGTCCAGAGGCAGTAAAAATCACCCAAAATGAGAAGACCCCAATTTTATAAACCAGGGGAAGTATAGACACTGCAAGAAGATATTTTTGAATACTCAAGCCGCATGTTTTGTATAACTTAGCCTGGCTTGTTACACAATATAATTCACCACCTATAGGGACATTTTAAGAAGAAATCATCACAGGGCGTTTGAGAAATACGTTTTTTTTTTGCGCGGCCGGTCCCATGGGTGAAATGAACATCCACCCCTTTTCAGACCGACTATGTGCTCTGAAAAGACAGCTAGCATTTTTGTACTCATAGCCCAGCAAGCTAGCAATTAAAAAAACCAAGTGATAACATCATTCCTTAAGATTTTGCACCTAAAAGGCTTAGGGCAGCCTTTCCCCCTCTCCCCTTGCAAGTAAGCCCTGGCTGGAACCATAAGACAATTTAATTTGGAACAAGGAGATTCTTAGGAGCAACTGAAAATAGAATTCCCTCCCATCTCCTACCTAGATCAGGACCTTGGAGATGCCATTAGAACGGGGAGAGGAAAGGAGAGAAAGAGACAAAGAGAGAAGGAGAGAGAGAGAGAGAGAGAGAGAGAGAGAGAGAGAGAGAGAAGGAATAGTTAAAGGAAACGAGGTAGAAGGAAAGTGTAAGTCAGGGACGAGAATGGGCAGGGTTCATGATGGGCAGACTGAGGCAGCAACCCACAGAACGCTCCAGCAATTGAGAAGCAGAGACTCTATTTGTATCCCATTACATTATTTAATCCAAGCTTTTAGACAGTTCCTATTTCCCCAACAAAATTTGTCTAAATCTCTGAATATGGAATCTTTATCCAAATCCCTTGTAGTACGTCAGCTCCATGAGGAAAACGAAGGGCCTGAGACTTCTGTGCTGGAAGTGGTCCAAAGCAGGGACTCCCCCTCCTCTTTTTAAAGCAGCTGCTAACAGGTTTTTGAGAGCAGGACAAGGTTTTTTTTTATTTAGAATACGAAGGGGTTCTTAAAAGCCGCCAAAAGTTAAAAATAACATAAAATAAAATCATTTCTCTTGTTCTCACACTCTGGCTGGAAACGCCTGTGACATTTTTTTTTTTAAGGCGTATCAATAACGCGGGGTCTCACACTCTGGCTCTTGTTTCTTTGTACGAGAGCCATGCATCCCAAATTAGGCTTAAGTAGATAACTTCACAAACCACAGGGATAATAGGTTGCCTTAATTAGTTTAGTGCTTTTTTTTTTTGCACCTAATTACAGGGTAATTGAAGGGGCTCACCTTCCTGCCTCAGGCTGTGTAAAGCAGCCTGCGGGGAGAATTCAAAAGTCCATTGCCCCGCCTTCCTTTTTCTGCCTTCACCCCCCCCTCCGTCCCCTTCACAAAGTTGACCCCATCCTCTTCCCTCAGGAATTTCAAGCATGCTGGCAACCAGCCTGATTTTTTTTACACCTCTTTCACATCCTATGTTCCTAAAAATCTCGAGCAGACGTTCTCCTTTTTGACTTAATAATGCTCACCTAGCCTTATTTCCGTCTGAGTTTTTTTAACCCTTTCCTTTCCAAGTAGAACACCTGCTGGAAATAGACTCTTTGTTACTTGATAGCTATTAAACTACTATCAGCCTTTTTTCCTCTCCTTCTCTCTCTGTGTGGTCAAGCAGTTTGTGCCATGGCATGTGTCACTCCTAACCAGCCAGCAGAGACACTAGGAGAGGGCTTCCTGCCTTTTCCCCCTTCTTTTTCTCTCTATTGTTTTGTGGGGGGGAATGGGGGTTTTTGCAAGCACCTGACTTTTACTTTGAGGTGAGGCTGACAGGCCAGCAACTTCACCCTTTTTATACCCTTTTGCGCCAGCATAGAGAACTAGCTGTTTTTGAACCTGGTGACATCGTCACTATTTTTAAATCCATGGCAGATGCCAACATGTGTGAGGCTGTGTACTCGTGGGTGTTTGCATGTATTTTTTTTTTTCTTGAGCGATGAATCAGAAGAGCTCGTCTTGCCTCGCACACACACACACACCAGCCCCCGACACGCACTAGGACAGATTGGCGCCTTTGCAGCCTTGCAGAGAGACACTAATTCTCGTTTACCATTTTTTCTCTCTCTGTCTGCGTGTGTGTGTGTGTATAGTATGGGCCATGGCTTCTATAAATCCTAACCAGCAACCAGAAGAGGGCCACCCTGCCCGACCCACCACACAGCCCCGACGTGCACCTCCGATTGCTGGACGTGGGGGGCGTAATATTTTACGTATTTTAAGGCCAATTCATTGCACGACTCGCCGTGTTGTAATTCTGGGGCACAGTTTTATATACTGGGCGTTTAGATTTGCCCGGATGTCGGCGTGGGGCGTGAATTTATGCCTTGGCCGCCCCCTTCAAGTGCTTTGGAAAGGGATCAGGGGAATGTCCTGGGATTCGTTCTTCGAAACCGCGACCCTTATGGCTCGCGAATGTGAAATTGATATTTTGCTCATCCATTTGGGAGGCAATGATCTGACCACGGTGAGAGGTCCGGCCCTGACTCGCCGCATCATAGCTGACTTGCGGACTTTTAAGCAACTTTACCCACATACAAAAATCATTTGGTCCTTCATGCTCCCTAGGCTCATATGGAGAGGGGCATCTAATCCCCTCAAGATTGAAAGGGCTAGGAAACATTTAAATCAAAAGTTGCTGCATTTTTACGTCGGCATTCTGGCTATGTGATTACTCATCCAGCTTTGACACTCCCTCCGCCTGACTTATTCAGGAGGGACGGTGTTCATCTCACGGATGCCGGATTACATATATTTCTGCACGATTTCCAAATGGGAATTCGCCGTGCCCTTGGGGACTTGGTAGTAATATGAATGTGGTGCCTGCTCCTATTTTTCCCCAATCCTGTATCAGCCGTACTTTTTCCGAGACTATACCACGCCACATTCCAAGCCCATCTCCCCCTGGCGCATTTTGCTTCATGCTCAGAGATCACTTTGCGACCCTGGGACATTTTTGCCTGTTCCATTTTTGATTGTCCCCATGTAGCAGAGCTATTTGACTTTGGGGATGAGATCCATCTCAGGTGCCTGTTTGGGAACGCCTGAGCCCTCGCTTGTGAGATCCTGCGAGATCATCTTGCAAGCACTCATCATACACGGCTGACTACAGATGCGTCCTCACCATAAACTTTGGCTTCCCCCATTCACAGACTGGTTCTACAAAAACGGAAGCCTTATCCTACCTTTTGCAACATTTTTTTCCTCTCCTTCCTGTTTTTAAGACTGTCAGATAGACTGTGCCACCCTGCCTTGCAGCACAAAGACAGCTGCGGGGCATTTCGTGTGTGTTTGTGTTCTGTGTCTGTTTGTTTCGTTCGTGTGTGTGTGCTTAATTTTTGTCCAGATATGCCTGGGATGCAGGACTTTTCGCACTGGGAAAGCACCCTGCCACTCCTCATTTCTGGAGCCTGGAGTCTTTTGGTTTGGACGACCGGCAGCGTCTCTCGTGAATACTGTCCGTGGGACCTCTCCTGTGGTCCATGAGGCTATCCATCCCACACCCCTGATGACATCGCCGCGATGATTTCGCTCTGCACGTCCTTTCGGTGTGGACCCCCTTCTACCTGCGTGGACCTGAGCCAACTACCCAGAGGGGAAGAGCCCGGACCGGTGTCGCCTTGCATCTCCCTGGACGAAGGTCGATGAAGTGCGCCTGACCTGCGGTCATCCTGCCTGTTCTTGGGGGGCGCCTTGGCTTTATGCGCTCTGAAGACCCCCACTGCCGTTCGTTGCCTTGCCCCCATGCATCCCGGGTGGACAGGTTGTCATCCTGTCTATCCGCCGCCTTTCCTTTATTCTTTTCTTTTCTTTGTTTGTGGGGGGGGAGAGGGAGATTTACAGCCACGAAGCCGCACAGCCATTGATTCTGGTTTTGGACTGCGGCCAACAGACTTCACGTCTGCAATTTAACCCCCTTTTCACCGGGACAGAGACTTGGGGTTTAACTACTGCTTTCAGACCTTCATTGATGCCTGTGCGCGTGCCCTGGATCACCATGAACTTGTGTTGCCACACACGCACACACCAGCCTCCCAGCATCCGACAAGTGAGCGCTTATTTTTTTTTTTCTCCTGCACACGGTAGGCTTCAGAGCAACTTCACATATTTACATTACCCTGGGCTCTATTATGATAGTGTTTATTGTTTATTATTGATAGCCACTGTGAAAACTCTTACTGAAGTGCTTCTCTGGATGTGCCTTTTTATGTAATGATCATGCTTGGCCACTGAAAATGCTTTTTACTCACAAAGCATTGAGTGCCAGAGATTATGACTTGCCTTTCTATGCAATTTGTATTGAATGAGAGACATTTTGGTGCCCATGGGTGTTCACGAGCCTTTCTACCAAAGAAAAAAGTGGCTTTATGAAGTAGCTATATCTACATTATTTTCTTCACCAAAGACACTGATGAACTAATCTTGGCCCCATGTTTACGGGGCAGATTTTTGTGTGTAAACTATCAGCCACAGAGACATTTCTGACTGGATTTCAACGGCTCATTCATGACTTTACCATGAGAATGTATGGCGCAAGGTGGGTTTTCTAAAGCACCATCTAGATGTGTCTTATGCCTTTTTCAGCCTTCATGATATGTGTATTACCTTTATTTAGTATCATTGCAAATGTCTATCAATTGAGAATGCACACACAACTGGGTGATTCTGCACAGCCTGCTATTATCTGAGTTTGAATGCACACCACACACACCTAAATAAGGTTGGAAAAAACCTAGCAAAGTAGCCTGGCCCACATATTTCCTTGGTGGGCTAAGAAGGGCATATTTTCCTTATAAGTATTTGGTTTGCAAAATGAACCTACAGTGTGGTGCTTTGTTAGAATTCAGGGTTCTCAGCCTGACTACCAAACACACAAACACGAAATCTCACATGTGCACTGCTGTGGCAGGCAAATTAATTTGGGTTTCATGATGGTCCTAAAATAAGGTAATGAACAAATCTGCTGTTTAAAGCATGTTTAATTATCGCTTTGGGACGGGGATCGTGATATCCAAGTCTATCACAATATTATCAAAAATTCTTATGCCAGCCCCCTTCACTAGAAAGTGCCCTAATGAATTAAGGGGTATTCCCTTGGCCTTCACCTATTTGATGCGTCCCCCTGACTTGAGACGCCACAAATCATTTTATGATAATTCATTCTCTTGAACTGTGCCTATAAGCCCCTTGGGGAAAAAGGACTGAGAATGTTTTTCTGACTGCCCTGCCTAAATTTTTGTCAGGAAAATAGAAAGTCCTTCCATGAGCCATGAAGACCATCTCACCCCAGGAATGACATAGGGGGGGGCTCACGCAATGTTCACACTTTTGTACATATACCTTTGATATGTCTTGTTCGTCCCTTACAAGTCCATGACGTTTTCTGGGAAATTTACTGGCATAAATTTCCAGAAATCCGTTCAGGGCCGAGTGTAAGGGAGGACATTTGACTAATTATATATTTATAAATATATATGGCTGCTTTTACTAACCACAGGTATGGATCAAAGCCTATAGAGAAAAACCTCATGGCAATCTATATCCCAAGCTATACCCTGTACTATATTTCAGGCTATGCCTTGCAAAGTATAAGCCACACAAATTATATATTTAGAGGTAATGATGCTACTAAGCATACATATATATATATATATATTTCATTTATATTATTATTCACACATGTATTCTTTATTCCTACAAACGCTGGTCAAGCCTTTCCGGCTAGAATAGAGAAAGGAACTTCCGCAAAGTCAGCTAAGGCAATTATGAATTCAAGGATCCAATTAAGTTCCTAAGCTTTGAGGATCACACACTAGCAATTAACGTGTGTCCAAGGCGTACCAGGGAAGCCTTATCTCAGCGTCTGGTGTTCGTAACTGTCAAAATGTCCAAGGACATAAGGATGATCCTACCCTCCCTGGTTGTGAGGGGAGGAGATCAAACGTACCAGT